>CM053037.1:177607484-177854405 GCA_028564925.1 Lithobates sylvaticus
AACCCAGGTCTCCAAAAACTCATACGCTGGTCCTCTGAATACTGAGCTACACATTAGTGCCTCAGTTACCCTTTGTGCTTCTAAATGTCCTCATTAGGTCTACACAATATACAGGGAATAAACTGGAACCAAAACCAGGATTCAATCCCTGGTCCCCAGAATTCCCGGATGGTATCTAACTGAACATGGTGGAAGCTGGCTGGTAAACCCTCTGAGCCAACTCTCAGCGTGTGCAGTAAGGTGACATATCTCTGTGTCATCAGGTCCACACAACATATCGGGAATAAATTGGAACCAAAACCATGATTAAAGCCCTGGTCAACATCCAACAGATCATGTTAGATCAGCTCCTGGCAGCTAACCCTCTGAGCCAACTCTCAGCCTGAGCAGCAAATCAAAGTATCTCAATGTCCTCATTAGGCCTACACAACATTCAGGGAATAAACTGGAACCAAAACCAGGATTCGATCCCTGGTCTCCATTAATTCACCAGGCTCAAACTGATCATGCTGGATTAGCACATGGCTACTAACCCTCTGAGCCAACTCTCAGCTTGAAGTAGCTCAATGCATATTTGAGCCCTGGTCTCCAACTATCATCAACCAACCCTGAAACAGCATAGATAAAATTCTGGCTAGCACGGGGATTCGAACCCAGGTCTCCAAAAACTCATACGCTGGTCCTCTGAATACTGAGCTACGCATTAGTGCCTCAGTTACCCTTTGTGCTTCTAAATGTCCTCATTAGGTCTACACAATATACAGGGAATAAACTGGAACCAAAACCAGTATTCGATCCCTGGTCGCCAGCAATCCCGGATGGTATCTAACTGAACATGGTGGATGCTGGCTGGTAAACCCTCTGAGCCAACTCTCAGCATGTGCAGTAAGATGACATATCTCTGTGTCATCAGGTCCACACAACATATCGGGAATAAATTGGAACCAAAACCATGGTCAACATCCAACAGATCATGTTAGATCAGCTCCTGGCAGCTAACCCTCTGAGCCAACTGTCAGCCTGAGCATTATATCAAAGTATCTCAATGTCCTCATTAGGCCTACACAACATTCAGGGAATAAACTGGAACCAAAACCAGGATTTGATCCCTGGTCTCCATTAATTCACCACGCTCAAACTGATCATGCTGGATTAGCACATGGCTGCTAACCCTCTGAGCCAACTCTCAGCCTGAAGAAGCTTAATGAATATTTGAGCCCTGGTCTCCAACTATCATCAAACAACCATGAAACAGCATAGATAATATTATGGCCAGCACTGGGATTCGAACCCAGGTCTCCAAAAACACATACACTGGTCCTCTGAATACTGAGCTACACATCAGTGTGTCATGTAACCCTTAGTACTTCTAAATGTCCTAATTAGGTCTACACAATATATAGGGAATAAACTGGAACCAAAACCAGTATTCGATCCCTGGTCGCCAGCAATCCCAGATGGTATCTAACTGAACATGGTGGATGTTGGCTGGTAAACCCTCTGAGCCAACTCTCAGCATGTGCAGTAACATGACATATCTCAGACATATCTACACAACATACCGGTAAATTGGAACCAAAACCAGGATTAGAGCTTTGGTCAACATCCAACAGATCAAGTTGGATCAGCACCTGGCCGCTAACCCTCTGAGCCAACTCTCAGCCTGATATAGTTCAACATCCTCATCAGGTCTATACAACACACAGAGAATTAACTGGAATTAAAAACAGGATTCGAGCCCTGGTCTCCAACAATACTGGTTTGGCTGCTAACCCTGAGCCAGCTCTCAGCCTGAACATGCAATTGAGTATCAGTGTCATCGGGTCTACGCAACATACAGGAAATGAATGGGACCAAAACCAGGATTTGAGCCCTGGTCTCCAAGTATCATCAACCAACCCTAAAACAGCACAGATTAAATACTGTCCAGCACTGGGATTCAAACCCAGGTCTCCAAAACCAATACTCAGGTCCTCAGACTACTGAGCCACATATCAGTAACAAATTTGCTGTTTTTGCTTCTAAATGTCCTCATCTATCCACAGTTTATTAAATAAAAGAAAAATTATGTAGACAAGTTAGGCAGTCGTACTTTTCTGCTTACTTTTGTTTGCAGTACTCTGTATTTGTACACCACATATTTCTTCTAATAAAATAAAATTAAATAATAATAAAAAATAAAATAAAAAGAAAGAAATGTTGGTCAATCTAGAAATTAAATGTGAAAAAGAAAAGAAAAAAAAAAAGAAAAGTTGGCCAGTCTACCAGACACAGAAAAAAAAATCCTAGTAAAAGTTGGAGCATATGCAAACTTGAACTTTGAGGTCCTATTGAGAGGTGGCGTTATCTGTAATATTATATATATTATATTATATATTAATAAGGGATAAGGTAATCAGGTATCAAAATTATTTCAAAGAGAACTTTTGCCCCAATGAAGGGTCACCAAAAGTTGCTTTGAGCTCATTCCCACCATAACCTACATCCTAAATTCTAGGAGTCGCATTAGTTCTGGGCAGTGGCATCGCTAGGGGGTGGCTTTTGGGGCTATAGCCCCGAATCTCTGGCCCATAGCCCCGAGTCTCTGCAGGGGTTCCCAAGGAGAGGCGACAGGAGGCTCTCTGGGGACCCTGATGCAAGGGGGAGGCTCCCATGGGACCCTGGTTTTAAGGGGGAGGCTCCCATGGGACCCTGGTTTTAAGGGGGAGGCTCCCATGGGACCCTGGTTTTAAGGGGAGTCTCTCTGGGGAACCTGATTTTAAGGGGGAGGCTTTCTGGGGACCCTAATGTAAGAGGGCCTTTCTGGGACCCTGATGCAAGAGGGAGGCTCTCTGGGGACTCTGATGTAAGGAGGAGGCCTTCTGGGAACCCTGATGTAAAGGGGGGGGGGCTCTCTGGGGAACCTGATGTAAGGGGGCTCTCTGGGGACCCTGATTTTAAGGGGAGGCTCTCTGGGGACCCTAATGTAAGGGGGCTCTCTGGGGACCCTGATGCAAGAGGGAGGCTCTCTGGGGGCTCTGATGTAAGGAGTAGGCTCTCTGGGGACCCTGATGTAAGGGGTGGGCTCTCTCAGGGGACCCTGATGTAAGGGGGGCTCTCTGGGGACCCTGATGCAAGAGGGAGGCTCTCTGGGGGCTCTGCTGTAAGGAGGAGGCTCTCTGGGGACCCTGATGTAAGGGGGGGGGGGCTCTCTCAGGGGACCCTGATGTAAGGGGGAGCTCTCTGGGGACCCTGATGTAAGTGGGGGGCTCTCTGGGAATATATATACACACACACACACGCATATATTACTGTATATATATATATATATATATATATATATATATATATATATACGTGTATGCCCGCCCAAGCGTATGACTTTCTTTACTATGCTGCTATGGGCTCTAGCCCCAGATCTTTTGTAGACCTAGCAACGCCCCTGGTTCTGGGTCTGGTGAGTCATTGTGTGTGCACTGCTGGGGAACTTGGCCCTCGGACTTGCCCATTTTGTGCCTTCTAGTCGACCTGAATTATTTTTTTTTCACTTATACGGATAATGTCTCATAGAAAGTATATAATTGCAGTTGGAATACCTAGACACACCCTGTGCGTTTTTTTTTTTTTTTTTTTTCTCTCAGGCTTGAAGATAGTAAAACTGGTTTGTCTAGATTTGAAGTAAACTTTTTCCTTCACTTTCTTGCCTGGCTTTAAGAATGGCGACTGCTGATTTGAGCTCCGAGCTCCGTTGCTCCATCTGCATAGACATTTACGTCGATCCAGTGACCCTGCCATGCGGACACAGCTTTTGCCGGAACTGTATCACCCAGGCTTGGGACCACCAGGGAAGAGGAGACTCTAAATGCCCAGAATGTAAGCAAATATATGGGAAGAGGCCCGAACTGAAGATAAACGTGAGGCTTCTTAATATAGCAAAGGTTTTTCGATACAGTCAATCAGATGAAGATGAGACCAGAGTCTACTGCACTTATTGCGAATCACGTGTTCCAGCTGCTAAGTCCTGCTTGCAGTGTGAGACCTCCATGTGTGATAATCATCTAAGGAGACATAACGGGACAGTACAACATGCTTTAATTCCACCTACCATGTCTGTAAGAGATAGAAAATGCTCCATCCACAAGAAGATACTAGAACATTACTGTGCCAAGGATTCTGAATGTATCTGTGAGTCCTGCAGGTTGCATGAAGAACACAGAGGACACCTGATGGAGTCACTGGATGAAGCTTCAGAAAAGAAGAAGAAGAAACTCCGAAATGTTCTAGAGATGATGACAACAAGGAAGGAAGAGACTGAGGATAAGCTCCATAGACTGCAGGAATGCAGGACAGCCACACAAGAAAAAGCAGCCAGAGTAACCGAGAGAGTCTCTGCCCTGTTCAGAGACATCAGGGGGCAGCTGGAAGACCTAGAGAACAAAGTCTTGAGAGAAACCTCCAAGCAGGAAGAGAAGATTTTGTCCTCAGTCTCCAATCTGATCCGGCAACTGGAAACAAAGAAGGGCGAGCTGTCTAGGAAGATGCGGCACATTGAGGAGATGATTAACATGGCAGACCCGCTGACCGTCCTACAAGACCGGGGCTCAGACAAAGAAGACTTTTCTGATGCTGAGGACCACGATAATACAAAGATCACAGATGTTGGAGATGTGACTTTCTCAGACACATTATACGCAGGTTTTTCTGATATTATGAAATGCGCGAACATTTTATTCTACACGCAGGACCCCACTGACCTAACGCTGGATCCAAACACAGCTGCCAACAACCTCAAAGTTTTACATACATCAAGGATGGTGCGTTGGTCACAGGTGGACCAAAAGAATCCACAGATCCCAGAAAGATTTGAGAAATATCAGGTCATGAGTAGCAAGAGCTTCTCCTCTGGGCGCCATTACTGGGATGTGGAGACCGGTAGGTCAGGAGGTTGGGGGATCGGGGTGTGTTACCCCAGTATAGAGCGAAGGGGAGACCAGTCCATCATTGGAGAGAACAGCCGCTCCTGGTGCTTGCGCAGACTTTGCTTGTGGAGGTGGTATAACCAATATTCCGGGAGACATGACGGTCACGTTATACAGATACCTCAGAATATTACCAGTGATAAGATCAGAATCTATCTGGATTACGAGGCCGGGCAGATCTCTTTTTATGAACTGTCTGACCCCATCCAACACCTACACACCTTCACCGCCACCTTCACCGAGCCCCTCCACGCTGCCTTCTATGTATGGGGGGACTGGTGGTACAAGGACAGCTGGGTAAGAATCAAGAGCACTTCTGAGTCCCTCAGCCACGAACCTGATTGGGTGAATAGCCATTCAATAGGGTCCAGCACTGAGTGATGCTACGGGAATCCACAGGAAACTGAGGACTGTAATATCCTGACATGTCTAGGAAATGTAGGCTTGGTTTACTCCGCACGTTGCATGTAGGGCAGCCCATTGATTTCAACGGGCTGCCCTACATGCGAGAAACACAGAAAAGGAGTCCCTGATTCTTTTCCAAAATGCACTGAACTGCATGGTGTTGCGGCATTTGTAGATGCATGGGGGCGCTGTTAACAATTAAGAGAATCGCTGTGTGTCTGCTAAAGTGCAGCGCGTTTCCGGAAAGTCAGGAAAGTGCGCAATTTTGTGGGTGTTGCCGACATGCAAAGGTCTAAACTTAGCCTTAGGCTTGATTCACACCAACGCGTCTTTTGATGCATTTTGCATTTTGCATAAATGCAGGGAAATTTTTTAACATGGGAACATGTTCACATCAATGCATTTTTGTGCCTCTGCGTTTTTGGAAAGGGTCGGGGACCTTTTTTTCATGCAAAATGTAGCGTTTTGCATGTAATAGAAGTCAATGGACCGCGAAAGTACCGCGTTTTTTCCGCGATTTTGCCGCGATTTGCGTTTTTTTTTTCACTGTATATAGCTGGTTGCTAAGCAACCACAGTGTAGACAAAACGTGGCAAAATCGCGATAAAAACGTGGCAAGCACCGCAAAAAGCACTGCAAAAACGCTCAAAAGCAACATGCATAGATGTGAATCGAGCCTTATAGTATATCTAAAAAAATGAAAAATATAATAGATTGCAGCTCCCCATTCCTTAGATGTGGTGGCTGCATTCGTTTTCTTTTTTGATAAGTGATTTAATTTTTCATCCAGTTGTTTATTTCTTTAACCACATCAATACCGGGCACTTTCGACCCCTTTCCTTCCCAGACCAATTTTCAGCTTTCAGCGCTCTCGCACTTTCAATGAGAATTGCGCGGTCATGCAATGCTGTACCTAAATTACATTTTTATCATTTTGTTCGCACAAATAGAGCTTTAGTTTGGTGGTATTTATTCACGACTCCGTTTTTTGCGATATAAGCGAAAAAAGAGCGGAAATTTGGAAAAAAAAACAATATTTTATTTATTCTATTTTAAAAGAAATCCAATAAAATCGAATTTTGTCACAAATTTAAGCCAAAATGTATTCTGCTACATGTTTTTGGTAAAAAAAAAATCCTGTTAAGTGTATAATAATTGGTTTGTGTGATCACGGACATATGTACGCAAATGATCATGTACAGATGTGCGCAGGAGATCACGGACAGATGTGTGCAAATAATCATTGGGACATGTGATTTTACTGTTATATATGTGGGGGACATGTGTTTTGGGGATCATTACTATGTGGGGACATGTGTTTTGGGGACATGTGTGTGTTTATTGTGTGTTTACTTGTGTGTTTTACTGTGTGGTGACACTACACCGGTGATCGGTGAGTAAAAAGCTGTAAAAAACAGCTCATACTCACTGATCACCAGCCGGGTGCAGAGATCCGCTCTCCTTTCCTCAGCGACCACTTCAGTGTGAGGAGAGGAGAGCCGATCGCCTAGCAACTGGCTGTTTGTTTACATCACATGGCGGCCATGATTGGACACGGCCGTCATGTGATCAGGAGGGCCAATCACAGAGCCCTCCTGCCGATCTAAGATGCGCCATGTCCGGAGGCGGTCCTTAAGCGGTTAATGACACTCCAAACTCACGTTGTGCGGTGACTGCCACGCGATTTGGAATCGCAAGCTGAATTGCAGCGATTCTGCTTATGATTCCAAATGGCGAAGTGTGAATGGAGCCTGACTTGCGATGCAGAGTTCTGCCAAAAAATGAAAAATGCTGCATGTGACTTTTTGGTGCCGCTCTGTCTGCACGCAACTCACGTTAACTCGCAGCATATCGCGCATTGCGGCCTCGTTCACACTTTCGCATATTGGAAATGCGGGCAGAATCACGCAATCCTGCCTGCGATTCCAAAGTCTCAGAAAAAACAACGCATTTGCAGTGCCATTTTAAATTTTTTCCTTAATGGCAACCCAAATGCGGTGACGTGTTTTTTGCAACAAAACGCATAAAAAATGGCGGCAAAACACGCAATGTCAGACACGCCTGGCTCAGTGCCAAAATGTTCTTGCGGTGTGTTCTTGGAGCGGAGGGAGGCCCATTCAAAATGAACGGCGCCGATCCAAAAACACGACGCAGCGGCGTCACTCAGGTGCGATTGGGGCCTAACGGACCTGGGCTAACCTGACACAACGGTGTGAATGGGCCCATACAATTCATGTCCAAGGACAAGAGAGAAACAAAGAGAACGAGGGAAGACTATGAAGTTCTAAAGAAATAAACGATTTACAGTATTAAGCCCTGGTTCACACGAGTGCGATTTTTTAACTGTCAAATCGCATGACAAGTCGCACCCCATTGCCGGCAATGGAACCAGTCAAAATGTTGCGACTTTAAAAAAAAAAAGATTCCTGAACTCTTTTTTTCTTTTGGCGATTTCATTGTGACTCGCATTGACTTCTGTTAAATGAAGTCCCAAGCCTGCAGTGAAATCGGAGGTCCAAATCGCACTGATCTGCGGCTGAAGTAACGCAATTTCAAAGCCACACTGGTGTGACCCAAGGCTAAAAGGTTGACTGATACTTCCCCGGGGATCATATACATTTATTATTATAAGGATGGAAATATTTACATAAGGCTCCATGCACACTGAAGCTCATAAACGGACGTTTTTGTGAGTTTTGGCGTTTTTTTTTTTTTTTTTAACAGCCCATAAACTCCCCTCTATGTTATCCTTTGTGTCCGTGTTTTTGGCTGTTTATCAGCAGCGGAGTTTATGGGCTGTTTTCTGAACGCCATAAAATCGCGCTCACGAGGCGTTTCTCTGACCACCAAAAAATGACAAACGCCAAATGATAAACGTTGATAAACGCTCAAAAACGTGGCTCACCAGCATTTTTTTTTACGTTTTTGATCCATTGAAAATTTTTTAATAAAAAGATAATAGAAAAAAAAACAGTGCCCATTGTCTATCAGTGCACATCAGTGCCACCTCATTAGTGCCACCTTCAGAGGCGGCTCTAGGCTTTGTGAGGCCTTAGGCAAATCTGAGACATGAGGCCCCATTCACCTCCATGATGGGAAAAATAATTAGGCGGCAGTGCCCGTGAGGCCCCTATGGGGGCGAGGCCTAAGGCGACCGCCTAATTTGCCTAATTAGAGAGCCGCCTCTGGCCACCTTATCAGTGCCTATCACTGAAGGAGAAAACGTACGTATTTACAAAATTTTATAACAAACATTTTCGGGCTTTTTTTATTTGTTTAGCAAAAAAAAAAAAACACAGAGGTGATCAAATACCACCAAAAGAAAGCTCTATTTGTGTGAACAAAATGATAAAAAAATTGTTTGGGTAGTATGACCGCTAAAAATTGGCCTGGGCAGGAAGGTGCAAAAGTGCCCGTTATTGAAGTGGTTAAAAAAAAACATCCTTTACAATCACTTTAAAAGAATTTAACCCCTTTTTGGGTGTGGTTCATCAGCTATCACTACATTATTTGTTCGTTGTAAAATGAGTTGATGATCAAACCCTGCTTACAGCTTGAACCCGATTGGGGTAGGCAGGATTTGGTTATCAAGAACTATATCAAAATCTGTTATCCCTTCCTTATGTTGCAAACGGTTCTTAGTATATGTGTTAATCTTACCAATACGACCAATCTTTTACAGTAGACATGTGCAATTCGTATAGTTTTTTTTCGTTTTTCGTTATTTTCGTTCATTCGTTATCGTACGAATGAACGAACGATTCGCAAAAAATTTTAACGAATAACGAATCGTTCGAATCGAACGAACGCGAAAACAACGAAAATCCGAAATAACCAAATTAGAAACAACGAAACTACGAAAGAAGAAAATCCGAAAAACGAAAACAGGAACAACGAAAATCAAAATGAACAAAAAAATTCGTACATTCGTAACTTTTTTTTTTTTTTTTGAATTGGTCATTTTCCGTGTCCCTTACAATGGCGCTGCTTAACGTGCCTCGAATGGATTGAACGAAAAAATTCATACATTCGGAACTTTTTTTTTTTTTTTTCGATTCGTAATTTTCCGTGTCTCTTACAATGGCGCTGCTTAACGTGCTTCGAATGGATTGAACGAAAAAATTTGTACATTCGTAACTTTTTTTCGATTCATAATTTTCTGTGTCTCTTACAATGGCGCTGCTTAACGTGCCTCGAATGGATTGAACGAAAAAATTCGTACATTCGTAACTTTTTTTTTTTTGTTGTTGAATTGGTAATTTTCCGTGTCTCTTACAATGGCGCTGCTTAACGTGCTTCGAATGGATTGAACGAAAAAATTCGTACATTCGTAACTTTTTTTTTCGATTAGTAATTTTCCATGTCTGTTACAATGTAATAATAGCATACACATTACATAACATTATGAATTATGCTCCGATTACGAATCTACGAAAACAATGTTACGAAAGTACAAATAAATCAATCTAACGAAAGTACGAATGTAACTAAATCTACGAAAATACGAATGCGTCCGAATTTCGAATAAACTAAAATTAAACTTACGGAAAAACGAATCAACGAAAAAATAACTCTTACGAAAATACAAATCGTTACGAATACGAACACCGACGACTTACAAATTTACGAATCGTTACGAATCAACGCAAACGAAAAAAACGAAACGAAAATAAACACATTTTTTTGTTGTGCACATGTCTATTTTACAGTCATAATTTACGTTACTGAATATTTGTAATGATGTACATTATATAAAAATAAAAATGTATTAAAAATAAAATATGGCTTATTAATTTAAAGTGGAGTTTCCACCAAAAAATAAATAAAAAAATAGCTTCAAATTCATAAAAAATAAAATAAAAAAATAATTGGAAAAAAACATTTTTTACTCACCTCTAAATGCCTGTTGCTAGGGGGTCCCTCGTAGTCTGCCTCCTTCAGTGCCCGGGCTGGTGACATCACTTCCCCTCAGCACAGTCAGTCATCTGGGACACGTGACAGGTCCCAGATGACTGCGCAGCCACAGCCGGGTGCCCACAGTAAGAATGCCGGCACCGCGAGCGGAGCGGGGGAACTAGGGGGGCTTCAGTACCCCGCATCGCTGGACCCTGGGACAGGTAAGTGTCCGATTATTAAAAGTCAGCAGCTGCAGTATTTGTAGCTGCTGACTTTTACTTTGTTTTTTGTTTTTTAGGGGGCACCCCACTTTAAGCAAGCAAATCAACAGAAGATATTCTATAATTACCCTTTTAAAATGGCTATTGGCTTAAAATTGTTGCTGCCAGACTCTAAGATGGCTGCCATTTACTGGTTGTAGTTTGCCTTTCCAAAATGGCGTCCAGCTATGGTGGAGCTGGCGTCACTGAGGTGTCAGATGATGTGTGTGAAGTCTGATAAGGTTCCCCGTGTGTTCAGCTGATGTTCTGTTCTGATCTTCAGAAGACGTGTTCCCCAATCTTTCCACCTCACCTGTCATACACTATATTCATTCAGTTGTGAATAGTTCATTCAAAAAAATCTCACCCAGAGGGTGTAATCTTCCTTTTCATTGGTGGATGGGATAATCATCAACTACCATATATACTCGAGTATAAGCCGACCCGAATATAAGCCGAGGCACCTAAGTTTACCACAAAAAAATGGAAAAACGTATTGACTCGAGTATAAGCCTAGGGTGAGAAATGCGCAGCTACTGTTAGTGGAGAAGAGGGTCAACAATGCCCATTTGCAGCTTCACTGTGCCTATTTGCAGCCATAGGTCCCCCGAACTTCAAACTTGGTAGTTAAGGGTTCCTAGATGCTATCTGCAGCCAAAATTTGGGGTCTCTGGTCTGGTCTCCAGAAATGACATTGCTGCAGATGGACACAGTTGACCGACTTTGGGGCCCTGTATCTCGGGGTCACTTGGTGCTAGAAACCCAAATATATTATATGTTGTAGTGATAGTTCCACACATTTGGGGTTCCTAGCACTAAGTGGCCCCAAGATATAGGGCCCCAAATTCGGGTCGGAAAATTCTCTGCTGCAGAAAAGTGCTTGACTCGAGTATAAGCCGAGGGGGGCACTTTCAGCACAAAAAAAATGTGCTGAAAAACTCGGCTTATACTCGAGTATATACGGTATATGTTTACTTAACCACTTTGCATCCTGCCCATAGTCATATGACGCCCACAAGGTGGATCTCCCATCCTGGGTGGGCGTCATATGACGTCCTCCCATTCCCGGCCGCCTAGGGGGCGCGCGCGCGCGCCGCGGCGTCGCTCGGGACCCGGTGCGAGTGCCCGGCAGCTGCGATGTCCGCCGGGCACCCGCGATTGCCCGTGAAAACAGCGGGACCGTGGAGCTGTGTATGTAAACACACAGCTCCACGTCCTGTCAGTGGAGAGGAGACCGATGGTGTGATCTCAGTACAGAGAAACACCGATCGGTCTCTTCCCCTTGTGAGTCCCCTCCCCCCACAGTTAGAATCACTACCTTAGGGAACACATTAACCCCTGCAGCGCCCCCTGGTGTTAACCCCTTCCCTGCCAGTCACATTTACACAGTAATCCCTGTAATTTTATAGCAACGATCGCTGTGTAAATGTGAATGGTCCTAAAAATGTGTCAAAAATGTCCGAAGTGTCCGCCGCAATGTCGCAGTCACAAAAAAAAAATCACAGATCGCCGCCTTTACTTGTAAAAAAAAAAAAGCAATAAATCTATCCCCTATTTTGTAGACACTATAACTTTTGCGCAAACCAATCAATATACGCTTATTGCAATTTTTTTTACCAAAAATATGTAGAAGAATACGTATCGGCCTAAACTGAGTAAAAAAATAGTTTTTTTTTTAAAAAATGGGATATTTATTATAGTAAAAAGTAAAAAATATTGTGTTTTTTTTTTTCAAAATTGTCGCTATTCTTTTGTTTATAGCGCAAAAAATAAAAACCGCAGAGGTGATCAAATACCACCAAAAGAAAGCTCTATTTGTGGGAAAAAAAGGACGTCAATTTTGTTTGGGTGCAACGTCGCACGACCGCGCAATTGTCAGTTAAAGCGAAGCAGTGCCGAATCGCAAAAAGTGCTCTGGTAAGGAAGGGGGGTAAAATCGCCCGGTGCTGAAGTGGTTAAGCATTACCACTCTTGACCACCAAGTGGCGCCCTATGACAAGAATTGTTTATCCGGAGTTTCTTTGGCAATTCTTCTGTGTCGCAGCCCAGGTTTATATGGTGAATGAATCGTTTTTAGAACGATTGAGCTGTGTTAGTTGGCCTGATGAGAGTCTGCCATCTTTCTCATTTGTGGCAGAAGCTTTTAGAAGAAATCATTTTCCTACACAGAGGTGTCATTTCAGATACAGCAATTGAAATACATAAAATATTTAGAGCACTATTTTTTGAATATAGTTACGCCACCAATTATTTTAAATTTTTTTTTTAATATCTTTATTTAACAAACATTTTTTTTTTTTATACAACATTATTTACATAACATTTATACATACATGTGTTTAGTGGACATGGATTGACTACTTCTTGACTTTTTATTTTCATTAATCTTTGTCTATAGTTCATCTATCTATATATATAAATCTAGATCTGTGTCTCTATTTATATAGAAAATCCATTTATTACTTTCCTTTATATATTCATCCATTCTATACATTCTTATCCTATTCACCCATCCATTCATTCCAAAAAAAAAAAAAAAGGGGGGGGGGGGGGCGAGAGACAAACTTCTCTTCTCTTGTTTTATTCCTCTCTCTCCTTTACCTTTTTTCCTTTTACCTATAAGGTACCGAATTCTGTCCATATCCGCCATGCTGTCATCAACCCTCTTTTATTACCCTTTTCAATTTCCATTCTCTCCTCTAGGGCGCACATTTCATTAACCACTTACCCACTGGGCACTTAAACCCCCTTCCTAACCGGACCAATTTTCAGCTTTCGGTGCTCTCACACTTTGAATGACAATTACTCAGTCATGCAACACTGTACCCAAATGAATTTTGTGTCCTTTTTTTCACACAAATAGAGCTTTCTTTTGGTGGTATTTAATCACCGCTGGGTTTTTTTATTTTTTGCGCTAAAAAATCAGAAAATTTGGTAAAAAAAATAAATAAAAATTCTTTGTTTCTATTAAAAATTATTGGCGAGTATTGGCAAAGTATTGGAGAGTATTGGCAGAGTATTGGAGAGTATTGGCAGAGTATTGGAGAGTATTGGCAGAGTATTGCAGTATTGCACAGTATTGGCAGAGTATTGCACAGTATTGGCAGAGTATTGCACAGTGGTTGCAGAGTATTGCACAATGGGGGCAGAGCATTGCACAGTGATTGCAGAGTATTGCACAGTGATTGCAGAGTATTGCACAGTGATTGCAGAGTATTGCACAGTGGTGGCAGAGTATTGCACAGTGGTTGCAGAGCATTGCAGTGGTGGCAGAGCATTGCACAGTGGTTGCAGAGTATTGCACAGTGGTGGCAGAGTATTTCACAGTGGTGGCAGTGTATTGCACAGTGGTGGCAGAGTATTGCACAGTGGTGGCAGAGTATTGCACAGTGGTTGCAGAGTATTGCACAGTGGTTGCAGAGTATTGCACAGTGGTGGCAGAGCATTGCACAATAGTTGCAGAGCATTGCACAGTGGTTGCAGAGTATTGCACAGTGGTGGCAGAGCATTGCACAGTGGTTGCAGAGCATTGCCCAGTGGTTGCAGAGTATTGCACAGTGGTTGCAGAGCATTGCACAGTGGTTGCAGAGTATTGCACAGTGGTTGCAGAGTATTGCACAGTGGGGGCAGAGCATTGCACAGTGGTTGCAGAGCATTGCCCAGTGGTTGCAGAGTATTGCACAGTGGTTGCAGAGCATTGCACAGTGGTTGCAGAGTATTGCACAGTGGTTGCAGAGTATTGCACAGTGGTGGCAGAGTATTGCACAGTGGTGGCAGAGTATTGCACAGTGGTGCACAGTGGTTGCAGAGTATTGCACAGTGGTTGCAGAGTATTTCACAGTGGTGGCAGAGTATTTCACAGTGGTGGCAGAGTATTGCACAGTGGTGGCAGAGTATTGCACAGTGGTGGCAGAGTATTTCACAGTGGTTGCAGAGTATTGCACAGTGGTGGCAGAGTATTTCACAGTGGTTGCAGAGTATTGCACAGTGGTGGCAGAGTATTTCACAGTGGTTGCAGAGTATTGCACAGTGGTTGCAGAGTATTGCACAGTGGTGGCAGAGTATTGCATAGTGGTGGCAGAGTATTGCACAGTGGTGGCAGTGTATTGCACAGTGGTGGCAGTGTATTGCACAGTGGTGGCAGTGTATTGCACAGTGGTTGCAGAGTATTGCACAGTGGTGGCAGTGTATTGCACAGTAGTGGCAGTGTATTGCACAGTGGTTGCAGAGTATTGCACAGTGGTGGCAGAGTATTGCACAGTGGTTGCAGAGTATTGCACAGTGGTGGCAGAGTATAGCACAGTGGTGGCAGTGTATTGCACATTGTAGGCACTGACCAGCGCTGTGGGCACTACACATCCAGCCCACAGCGCTGGTCCCGTCTCTCCCCCTTTCCGCTTCTCCCCTCTCTGTACCGATCGGTACAGAGAGGGAGGAACCGGCGTCATGACGTCACGCCGGTTTGTGTACATGTGATCGCTCCGTCATTTGACGGAGCGATCACGTGGTAAACAGCCGATATCAGCGGCTGTTTACCGTGATCCGTGATGCGCCGGGTCCCGGTCACGGATGTTCCCTAGTGCACGCCCCAGGGGGCGCGCGGGAGCAATTTTCTGGGAGGACGTCCACCCAGAATAAGCCGACCACGCTGTAGCCGTCTTTCGGCTATGGCCCGGTTGGCATGTGGTTAATTTCCATCTCCCATTCTTTTAGATTATACAGAATAGTATTTATTCTGCTCTTCCACTTCCTCGCTATAATGGTACGTGCCGCAGTTAGGAAATGTTTTAAGATTCCTTTATTTATACTTTTTATCGAGCCTATATTCATAGATAATACTGACATTAATATGTCGGGTTGTATTTGTATCCCTGTCAGTTTCTCATATGTTTCGTATATTTTTTCCCAGAAACTATAGACTCCCGGGCAATAATACCAAATGTGTGGCATTGTGCCCCTGGCCCCTTGACATCTCCAACATATATCTTCATTCTCTGAGTTTATTTTATTCACATCTATTGGGCATTTATACCATCTGGCTAATATTTTATAATTTCTCTCTTGATGTCTACTAGATATTGATAATTTATGTACTGTTTTAAATGCTTTGTCCCATTTTTCTTTAGGGATATCTATCCCTAATTCTTCCTCCCATTCGCCACCAATTATTTAACAATATTGATTATCATTAGATAAACACATAATGTTATTAAAAACCCTTTTTACTGGGCTATTTTGTAAGGATTTATATATTTTTATTTATTTCAGGTACTTCTATAGCGCCATCAATTTTTGCGCAGTGCTTTACATATATATTGTATATTCACATCAGTCCCTGCCCTCAAGGAGCTCACAATCTACAGTGGTGTGAAAAAGTGTTTGCCCCCTTCCTCATTTCCTGTTCCTTTGCATGTTTGTCACACTTAAGTGTTTCGGAACATCAAACCAATTTAAACAATAGTCAAGGACAACACAAGTAAACACAAAATGCAATTTGTAAATGAAGGTGTTTATTATTAAAGGTGAAAAAAAATCCAAACCATCATGGCCCTGTGGGAAAAAGTGATTGCCCCCCTTGTTAAAACATACTATAACTGTGGTTGTCCACACCTGAGTTCAATTTCTCTAGCCACACCCAGGCCTGATTATTGCCACACCTGTTCACAATCAAGGCATCACTTAAATAGGAGCTGCTTGACACAGTAAGGTCCACCAGAAGATCCTTAAAAGCTACACATCATGCCGAGACCCAAAGAAATTCAGGAACAATTGAGAAAGAAAGTAATTGAGATCTATCAGTCTGGAAAGGGTTATAAAGACATTTCCAAAGCTTTGGGAATCCAGCGAACCACAGTGAGAGCCATTATCCACAAATGGCGAAGACATGGAACAGTGGTGAACCTTCCCAGGAGTGGCCGGCGGCCCAAAATTACCCCAAGAGCGCAGCGACGACTCATCCAAGAGGTCACAAAAGACCCCACAACAACGTCCAAGGAACTGCAGGCCTCACTTGCCTCAGTTAAGGTCAGCGTTCATGCCTCCACCATCAGGAAAAGACTGGGCAAAAATGGCCTGCATGGCAGAGTTCCAAGGAGAAAACCACTGCTGAGCAAAAAGAACATCAAAGCTCGTCTCAATTTCTCCACAACACATCTTGATGATCCCTAAGACTTTTGGGACAACATTCTGTGGACCGATGAGACAAAAGTGGAACTCTTTGGAAGGTGTGTGTCCAAGTATATCTGGCGTAGAAGGAACACTGCATTTCAGAAAAAGAACATTATACCAACAGTAAAATATGGTGGTGGTAGTGTGATGGTCTGGGGCTGTTTTGCTGCTTCAGGACCTGGAAGACTTGCCGTGATAAAAGGAACTATGAATTCTGCTGTCTACCAAGAGATCCTGAAGGAGAATGTCCGACCATCTGTTCGTGTACTCAAGCTGAAACAAACTTGGGTTCTGCAGCAGGACAATGATCCTAAACACACCAGCAAGTCCACCACCGAATGGCTGAAGAAAAACAAAATGAAGACTTTGGAGTGGCCTAGCCAAAGTCCTGACCTGAATCCTATTGAGATGTTGTGGTATGACCTTAAAAAGGCCGTTCATGCTTGAAAACCCTCTAATGTAACTGAATTAGGACAATTCTGCAAAGATGAGTGGGCCAAAATTCCTCCAGGACGCTGTAAAAGCCTCATTGCACGTTATCGCAAAGGCTTGGTTGCAGTTGTTGCTGCTAAGGGTGGCCCAACCAGTTATTAGGTTTAGGGGGCAATCACTTTTTCACACAGGGCCATGATGGTTTGGATTTTTTTTCACCTTTAATAATAAACACCTTCATTTACAAATTGCATTTTGTGTTTACTTGTGTTGTCCTTGACTATTGTTTAAATTGGTTTGATGTTCCGAAACACTTAAGTGTGACAAACATGCAAAGGAACAGGAAATGAGGAAGGGGGCAAACACTTTTTCACACCACTGTATATACTGTATACAGGCAGTCCCTAACAAGTTCGTAACTCGGGAACCCCCTGTATGTTCACAATAATTATAGTATTTTGTCTGGTAAAATAATTTGTAATCCTTTGGCTTGTAAGCCGGCACAGATAGAAACTTTAAAAAAATGTATGAACGCAGTGTCATGAAAGTCTTGACCTTTATGACTTGCAATATAAAGCTTATGAAGTGACATACACTATTTTACCATAAGTATTGGGACGCCTGCCTTTACACACACATAAACTTTAATGGCATCCCAGTCTTATGCCGCGTACACACGGTCGGAATTCTCCTCGGAAAAAGCTCTGATGGTTTTCCCTTCGGAATTCCCACGGAATTTCGCTCAAATTGTCTTGCCTACATACGGGCACACCAAATTCTGACAGTCAATAACACAGCGGCATACAACACGTTTGACTGCACTATAAAAGGGAAGTTTAATGCTTCTGAGCATGCGTCAAATTGTTTCGGAATTGCATACACACGATCGGAAAATCCAATAGAAAGGTTTTCCATCGGAAAAAATGAGAACAGGTTCTCAATCCAAAGTCCGTCGGACATTCCGACAGAAAAAGACTGATGGGCATACACACAGTCGAAAATTCAGATGAAAAGCTCCCATCGGACTGTTTCCATTGGAAATTCCGATCGTGTGTACGCGGCATTAGTCCGTAGGGTTCAATATTGAGTTGGCCCACCCTTTGCATCTATAACAGTTTCAACTCTCTGTCTGTCTATCTATCTGTAGGACCTACAGAGACCTACATCAATTCAAAGTCTAGAATTCATACAGCTTGCCAGAGCATTCAGAAAAAAAAGGGGGGGCAGAGAGCCTAAGTTACACAATGCAGGGCTAGAGGAGGAGAGCTCTGAGAGTTGATTGGAGGGAAGAGACACCTTCACACAGTACCAGGTGCGGACTGCCAACTCATGGGGCCCCCGGGCAATAGGAGATTATGGGGCCCCCAGGCAATCAGAGATTATGGGGCCACACAGTATACACACAAACAGTATACAATCACACAGTATACACAGACATGTTTCTATTGGCTGAGAAGGTACTGGAGAGGTGGGGCAGCTATAATCTCTGGATTTTTAGACCAAAAGGATGTCGGTAAGGGACATTTCAATGACAGATGTAAAAAAAAACACAGATTTTACATACTGTCCTTGGTTTTACTGAGGCTGGCAACCCTGATGGGGCCCCCTAGTGGCCCAGGGCCCTCGGGCAATGCCCGAGTGGCCGAATGGTCAGTTCACCCCTGCACAGCTTCTTCCCGTCACCTCTTTTCTCTTGGTGTCAGGAAAACGCGTCAGAGGTGACTTATGCAGATAATGGAGGGATGAATCAGCAGGCAGAAATTACACTTGGTGCTCTGGATTGAGACACAAGTACACATTATAGAGGATTATGCTTTGTTCGTATTTCAGGTCTGAGGTTTACAGCCACTTTAAGACCCTAGATATGCTAGTAGTAGCATCAGTAGTATCAGTAGTATCAGTAGTAGTAGTAGTAGTAGTATCAATATCAATAGTAGTAGTATCAATAGCAATAGTAGTATTAGTAGTACCAATATCAATAGTAGTAGTATCAATATCAATAGTAGTAGTATCAATATCAATAGTAGTAGTATCAATATCAATAGTAGTAGCTACTTTAAGACCCCCATGTGCAAAAGCCCTACAACTAAAAAATAGACATGTGCACTGACAAAAAATTAGTTAATTTTCGCTTTTCGTTTCATTCGTTTTTTTGCTTTTTTTGGAAATTCGGAAATTCGGAAAATCGAAAATTCGGAAATTTGGAAATTCGGAAATTCAAAAATTCAGAATTTGGACATTTCGGGAATATTCACATTTCTATTCTTCAGATTTCCGAATTTCCGAATTTCGAATTTTCGGATTACCGAATTTCGAATTTTCGGATTTCCGAAATTCCGAATTTTCGAATTTCGAATTTTCGGATTTCCGAATTATCGAATTTACGATTTTTCGAATTTTTGATTTTCATTTTTTCAGAATTCCGAATTTTCAGACTTTCGGGAATTCAAAGATTTGAAAATCCCAAAATTTGAAAATCTGAAAAAAAGAAAAGAAAATCAGTTTAATTAATAACTAACTATTAAATTAACGAGTACGAATTTATCCGAAGTTACAAATTATCTGAAATAACGAATGCCGCATCTAAACAAATGGAACGGAACAAATTAATAATAAATAACTAATAATAATAAAAAGGTTTTATTATTATTAGTTATTTATTATTATTAGATCGTTACGTTCCATTTGGTTAGATGCGGCATTCGTTATTTCTGATAATTCGTAACTTCGGATAAATTCGTACTCGTTACGTTCACTAACAGACAAATTTGAAAGAGAATTCCAATACCTATAATTTAATAGTTAGTTATTATTTAGAATTAAACAGATTTTCTTTCTTTTTTTCTGATTTTCGAATTTTCGCATTTTTGAATTTCCGAATTCCGAAAATTCGGAAATCCGAAATTCGGAAATCCGAAGATTCAAAAATCCGAAATTCAGAAATTCAAAAATCCGAAATTCAGAAATTCGAAAATCCCAAAAATTCGGAAATCTGAAAATTCGAAATTTGGAAATTTGGAAATTCGAAAATCCGAAAATTCGTAATTTCGGAAATTCGTAATTTCGGAAATTCATAATTTCGGAAATTTGGAAATTCGGAAATTTCGGAAATTCGGAATTAACAAATTTGTCAAAATTTGGTAAAAAAATTATTTGGAACTAAACGAATTGCTCATGTCTACTAAAAAATAAAAATAAAGTTGTGCTGATTCAAGCCATTCACCAAGTGAGATATCTGTAGACTCTCATTTTCACAGAAGACATCCATACCCAGATAGCGATATGAAGCGGCTCGGTGAAGGTTGCTCTGAAGGTATGCAGGTGGCTTATTGGTTGACTCAACTCGTAGAAGGACAGCTCCCCAGACTCGTAATCCAAAGAGATTCTGAGCTTCTGAGTGGAAAGGGTCACCTGCAACGGGATGCTTTCCGAGTTGTGCATGACGAAATATTCATTCTGGGACTTCAACAAACACCAGGACTTCTCGTTGTCCCCAATCCAGGACTCCTGGTGCGTCCGGCGGATGCTGGCGTAAGCCATTCCTACCCTCCAGTTGCCGGAGGGGCTCGTCTCCAACTCCCAGTAATGCTTCCTGGAGTTGTAACTCTGGGTGCTAAGCACCTGAAACCTTTCAAACCTTTTTGCCGACGGAGGCCGATTCTGAACGGCGTCCGACCAAATGGCCGTTTTCAAACCCTCCAATGCAACGTCATTGGCAGCCGTATTGATATCAAGAGAGGTTTCTGAAGCCTCCTGCACGTTAAATCCTCTCTTGGCACGGATGACGATATCAGCCAAGCCCTTGTGTAACATCTGCGAGATGGCACCTTCCTCCAGATCTCCTGCAATGTAAACTTCTTCTTCTTGGCTTTCTTTATTTTCCTGAGAACCATCTTCTGACACACAAATGTCCTTCATCTCCAGGTCTTCTGCTTGTAGGACAATCAGAGGATCTGTCTGGTTGCAGATCATCTCAATGTAGCGGATCTGCCCAGACAGCTCATGCATCTGCATCTCCGTCTTCTGAATTCGATCAGAGACCTCCAGGGAGACCTGTTCTTCCTGCCTGGAAATCACATCAAGGACTTTCTTCTCCAGATCTTCCATACGTCTTCTGATGTCTCTAAAGAGGGCCGTTACCTGTGCCGCAGTTTCTTGCACTCTTTTCCTACGCTTCCTCAGACTTTTGACTTTCTTGTCCATTTCCTCTATTTTTGGAGCGAGCGTCTCCAGAATAGTTCTCAGTTCGTTCTTTTTTTCCTCGGATGCCTCATCCAGCGACTGGATGTTGTGGCCCACGTGCGTTTCGTCCAGCTTGCAGTAGGCACACATATAGGAGTCATCTTCAGCGCAGTAAAATTCCAGGGTCCTCTTGTGGATGGAGCATTTTTTACTGTACAAGGTGGAGTTGGGTTCCATGTAGATATGTCCTGATGAGTTGTTGTGAACTCTTAAGTGATGAGCACACAGAGAGACTTTGCAGGGCACACATTGTTTAACAGCCCGCTGTGGAAAGTCTACGCAGTAAGAGCAGGTTGCTCCAATTAGCATTCGCGTCTCTCGCCATGACCATTGGAAGGCTGCAGATAATTTTGCCAGTTCTATGTTTCTTGTAAGTTCAGGTCTTCTCTTGTATCGCCTCACGCAGAGAGGACATGTGGACTCTCCTTTTTCCTGGTTGTCCCACGTGCGTATGATGCAGACCTGGCAGAAGTTGTGTCCACAGGGCAGGGTCACGGGGTCAGTAAATATTTCTTTGCAGACGGAGCACACCAGATTCTCTCTTAGCCCGGCACAAGCCATCTCTGATCACTGAATGAAGGGAGAAGCTGAAAGAAGGAAATAACAGAACATTTTCTAACTTGGTAAACCAGTGTGTCTTGTTCTGTAATTTCCCAAACAAAAAAGTCACACAAGCCTGTGTTAACGGGGGTGAGCAGGGCCGTTTTTAAGGCAGGGCAAAAGGGGCAGCTGCCATTGTTGTGGGGCCCAAAGCAGCTGCCTCATACTTGCCAACTATCCTGGTTTAAATTCCCTCGTCCCTTGAGGTTTTAGTCCCGTGCTGTGTCCCAATATCTCAGTGTGAAGTGCTGCTACTAATGCTGCCCAGCTCTGCCCTATTGTTGTGTACAGATGACTCTCCTGCAGACTCTGTGTTTACATGTAAATTACCAGCATTCATATGTAAATAGCAGTGGCATTCATACGTAAAGAGCGACATTCATATGTATATCATGCCCCCCTGAGGTCATAGCCACAGTAATCTCTAGCAACCAATCAACAAGCCTCTGTTCCTGACCACAGCTCTGTTCCTGACCCCAGCTCTGTTCCTGACCCCAGCTCTGTTTCTGATCCCGGCACTGCTCATGATTTGGTACCTCGCTGCCCGCTAGTTGGTCCTGGCTTTCTGTCCTGCTCAAGTGCCTGCTTGGCTGTCTGCTGTACAAGCTCTGTGCACTGCTGAGTGTTCCAGCCTCAAGTCTTCTGTAAGCTCTGACAAGCCACACATCCTGAACCTGCAGTACAAGTGGAGTACAAGCGGAATGCTTCTTTAACCTGGGCTAGACTACCGAACACAGCTACTGTTCATGACCCATAGACCCGCTAGTTTCCTGGGGACTGCATCTCCTGCTGCAAGTTCACCTATCAACATCTGTTGACACTCATATTCCTTTTGTCCCTCAGTTCCCTCTGTTCTGCTTCCAGCGGGGCCAGGG
Source organism: Lithobates sylvaticus (assembly GCA_028564925.1). NCBI lineage: Eukaryota > Metazoa > Chordata > Amphibia > Anura > Ranidae > Lithobates > Lithobates sylvaticus. The sequence continues at coordinate 177,630,321 of CM053037.1, forward strand.
CTGGAGATACAATAGAAGGCAACCTCGCCATTCAGTCTCCTCTCAGGTACTTGAAAGTTCCATTTCATTTTAGAGGTTTACAATCACTTTTATTTGTGATCGTTTTGCTTTTACAACCACGACCTGAAACATCTCACCCTTCCAGTTAGTCTAAATTGAGATTCTCGGTCAGCCGCCTGGAGCCAGATCTGACAGCTTAGACAGGAAAGAAAAAACCCCATGAAAAAAAAACCCTTCTTGTTTTTCAACTATTTCCCATAAATTTACACATTTACAAAGATATGTCCATCCAGTGCAACATTCCAATGCCTCGTACACACGGTCAGACTTTCCGACGGAAAATGTGTGATCGGAGCTTGTTGTCTGAAATTCCAACTGTGTGTAGGCTCCATCTGACTTTTTCCATCGGAATTTCCGACACACGAAATTTGAGATCTGGATTTCAAATTTTCCGACAACAAAATCCCTTCGCGTAAATTCCGATCGTGTGTACACAATTCTGACGCACAAAGTGCCACGCATGCTCGGAATCAAGCAGAAGGGCAGCACTGGCTATTGAACTTAATTTTTCTCAGCGCGTCGTACGTGTTGTATGTCACCGCGTTCTTGACGTTCGTAATTTCTGACCAACTTTGTGTGACCGTGTGTATGCAAGACAAGTTTGATCCAACATCCGTCGGAAAAAATCCATGGATTTTGTTGTCGGAATGTCCGATTGTGTGTACGGGGCATAAGAGATACTGAGAAAGAAATGTGATAAATAAAACACTGTCACCAGCAGTGGCGGCTGGTGGGCAATATTTTGGGGGGGTGGCAAACAGATCTGGCCCCCTCACTCTCCCACACACCCCCCCCACGACTCTCAATCCACTCGCACTACCACCACAACCCCCCTGCGGCTCTCGATCCACTAGCACTACTGCCACCCAAGCCCCCCCCCATGCGATCTGTGGCCTTAGCTTATACTGCGGTAGAGGTACAGGAAGGAGGATGAGGTGGTGGTGCACTACTGATTTCGGGCTCCTGGAAGCGGCTGTTGCTGCCGCTGGGCCCGTTGCTTCTCCTCCCGGCCGAACAGGAGACGGGTCCTGAGACCTGATTGGCCGGGAGTCCTAATGCCCCGTACACACGGTCGGTAAATCCGTCCACAAAATCCATCGGATTTTTTCCGACGGATTTTGTCCGACACTGGTGTTGCATACACACGGTCGGACAAAGTTGTCGGAAAATCCGATCATTCTGAACGTGGTGACGTTTGTTGCCTACGACGGAACTACGTAGAGGCTAGTAGCCAATAGCTTTGGTCTTGTAATGTGATCTGAGCATGCGTGGCACTTTGTCCGTCGGAATTCGCTACACGCGATCGGAAAAAGTCCAACAGGACTTTGTTGTCGGAAAATTTGAGAGCAGGAGATAAAAAGTCCGATGGAGCCTACACACGATCAGAATTTCCAACAACATTGTCCGATAGGACATTTTCCATCGGAAAATCCGACCGTGTGTACGGGGCATTAGACTACTCTGAGAGATTCCGGCTCCTTTGGATCCCTGGAAGGGTTTGAACCATCCACTTTGTTCCACTACATGTGAGGTTTCCCATAAAAAGTCGCCATTGATTTCTACGCTTGCTGTCTGGTAGGCGTGTATTCTATGTGGTGGAGGTATATTTTTGGTCATGTTGTGAGTCACTAACATCACGAGGAGGACTTTTAAAGTGATATACACTTTTCCACTTTCTTTTTCAAGAGTGGTGTCAATACCTACTATGGGCCGAATCTAATTGTTGTTTGGTTCATTTTTGTTGGCTTATTTTCTCCAATTAGATTTATTTTCTACATATATTTATGTAGCTCTTTTTCCCTGAAGATGTCACTTATCGTCATGCACAGTAGATTGGGGGTTGAAATATGAATGGGTTGGCGGTTAACAAGGGCAACAGCAAGGCGGGTATCCCTTTCAGTCATAGGGAGATAAATATTTCCACACCATGTATGTAAAAGTGGGACCTTCATTTTATCTGTTTGTGTATTAACATCTGTTACGTTTTGACATTTAGTGGCCGTTGCTGTCAATATGCAACATTGTATCTTCCAACAGTTGTCTCCTTCTCAGGAAGCTTCTTGCTGATGGTCTTGTAGCCCATTCCAGCCTTTGTGCAGGTCTACAATCTTGTCCCTGATGTCCTTTGACAGCTCTTTGGCAGTGGCGTCGGGAGGGGGAGGCTGGAGCCCCAAAGGGGTCCCCGAAAAGCCCCGGGTCTCAGGCATGCACCCTTCCATTGTTAGCCTGAGCGCCACCGGGGCCGCTGAGCGGGGACCGATCTTATCCCGAGCGCGAGTGCGGCCGAGTGACATAGCAGGTCCCGCCTTCTGGAGCCTACTGCAGCGCCTATGATGGACGTCTTACTGGTCCAATGCCAGGAACTCGGGACGTGTGACGTCCATCATAGGCGCTGCAGGCTCCAGAAGGCAGGAATTACAATGCGGCCGCCACATCACTGTGAGATCCCCACTCGGCACTCAGGCGGGCGGCTCTCCTCTCCGGCTACCTGCTGTTATGATGACGGGCACACCGCACACCACGGCTGGGCTGAGCTGCTGCAGGACACGTGAAGTCTGTCTCCTGGTCAGGTAGGTCAGGGTATGTATGTCAGGTAGGTAGGTCAGTGTGTGTATGTCTGGTAGGTCAGTGTATGTCAGGTATGTCAATGTATGTATGTCAGGTAGGTAGGACAGTGTATGTTTGTCAGGTAGGTAGGTCAGTGTATGTCAGGTAGGTAGGTCAGTGTATGTCTGTCAGGTCAGTGTATGCATGTGAGGTAGGTAGGTAAGTGTATGCATGTGAGGTAGGTAGGTCAGTGTGTGTATGTCTGGTAGGTCAGTGTATGTCAGGTAGGTCAATGTATGCATGTCAGGTAGGTAGGTCAGTGTATGTATGTCAGGTAGGTAGGTCAGTGTATGTCAGGTAGGTAGGTCAGTGTATGTCTGTCAGGTCAGTTTATGCATGTCAGGTAGGTAGGTCAGTGTGTGTATGTCATGTAGATCAGTGTATGTTAGGTAGGTCAATGTATGCATGTCAGGTAGGTAGGTCAGTGTATGTATGTTTGGTAGGTAAGTGTATGCATGTTAGGTAGGTAGGTCAGTGTGTGTATGTCTGGTAAGTCAGTGTATGTCAGGTAGGTCAATGTATGCATGTCAGGTAGGTAGGTCAGTGTATATATGTTAGGTAAGTGTATCCATGTCAGGTAGGTAGGTCAGTGTGTGTATGTCTGGTAAGTCAGTGTATGTCAGGTAGGTCAATGTATGCATGTCAGGTAGGTAGGTCAGTGTATATATGTTAGGTAGGTAAGTGTATCCATGTCAGGTAGGTAGGTCAGTGTGTGTATGTCAGGTAGGTCAGTGTATGTCAGGTAGGTCAATGTATGCATGCCAGGTAGGTAGGTCAGTGTATGTATGTCAGGTAGGTAGGTCAGTGTATGTCAGGTAGGTAGGTCAGTGTATGTCTGTCAGGTCAGTTTATGCATGTCAGGTAGGTAGGTCAGTGTGTGTATGTCATGTAGATCAGTGTATGTTAGGTAGGTCAATGTATGCATGTCAGGTAGGTAAATCAGTGTATGTATGTTTGGTAGGTAAGTGTATGCATGTTAGGTAGGTAGGTCAGTGTGTGTATGTCTGGTAAGTCAGTGTATGTCAGGTAGGTCAATGTATGCATGTCAGGTAGGTAGGTCAGTGTATATATGTTAGGTAGGTAAGTGTATCCATGTCAGGTAGGTAGGTCAGTGTGTGTATGTCTGGTAAGTCAGTGTATGTCAGGTAGGTCAATGTATGCATGTCAGGTAGGTAGGTCAGTGTATATATGTTAGGTAGGTAAGTGTATCCATGTCAGGTAGGTAGGTCAGTGTGTGTATGTCAGGTAGGTCAATGTATGCATGCCAGGTAGGTAGGTCAGTGTATGTATGTCAGGTAGGTAGGTCAGTGTATGTCAGGTAGGTAGGTCAGTGTATGTCTGTCAGGTCAGTTTCATGCATGTCAGGTAGGTAGGTCAGTGTGTGTATGTCATGTAGGTCAGTGTATGTCAGGTAGGTCAATGTATGCATGTCAGGTAGGTAGGTCAGTGTATGCATGTCAGGTAGGTAGGTCAGTGTATGTCAGGTAGGTCAGTGTATGCATGTCAGGTAGGAAGGTCAGGATCCAACCAGGCCACACTTCCAACGCGTTTCACTCTGCACCCCGGACCTTAGTCATGGGGCATCAATGTATGGAAAAGGGAAAAGTCCTGGAAGTCGCACATCTCTGCAAAACCCCATAAGTAGGTGAATGACGGCCTCCACCCGGGCTCCAACCAGGCCACGCCCCAATGTCTTTCACTCCGCCCACGGAGTTCAGTCGCGGGGCATCATTCAAAGTCAGCAGCTACAAATACTGTAGCTGCTGACTTTTTAATATTAGGACACTTACCTGTCCACGAATCCAGTGGTGTCTTCACCTGAGCCGATTTTTTAATCAGCAGGGGAACCACAGCACACGACAGGGGAAACAATATGGAAAGTAACTATTACACATTTGTATCATCCTTCTATAACTGTAAATATTACCTGAAATGCAAAACGTTTACACTTTTTCAAATTTAAGTTTTGTTTTTTTAAAGAGACTTTTACATTGTTGCCTGCTTGTTTCTCCATATTATTATTGTCATTTTATTTTATATTGAAATTTGCAGATTAGCCACTAGAGGGAGCTCACACTCTTTCATATTATTGTCTTTGGCATCAATGAGATTTAGGAGGAGGCTGGAAAGCTCTGCGCCCAAAAAGTACCTGTTTCTGTGTCCTCCGCAGAGACCCATCCCAGCCATATAGGGGGTACAGACAGATATCATACAGACGCATTTGCCCAGCCGCTCTCACCTCGATCTGCTGCTGTTGTAGTTTTATCACATTCGCAGTTTCCACGTGGCTCGCTGTTCTCCGGCTTGTTCTTCCTTCCTTCTTGTTGATTTTGCTCTCCAACTTTTTCTTCATTTTTTTTTAGGGCCTCTGCCCGACCTTTGACCCCGGGCCCCCAGGCCGGCCGGGAACAATTCCACGGCGTGCTGCCGGCTCTTTCTGGGAGCGGCGATGAAATAATAAGTAAATCGCTGAATTCTGGATTTCAGGAACACTTGTGTGACGTCACCGGGGCAGACTGACAGATGGACCAATCGGTTCCTGCAGTGCTTAGCACAGCACCCTGGTGCACCCTCCCCTGCGTATCAGATCTATCGGTGGGGCGGAGCCGGAATTTTTTTTTTTTTATCTGGTGGCTTTGAACTTCTACTCTCTGTCCTGAAGACGCTTCTCTGCATCCGCCCACAGCTGGGTCACTTCCAGCTGCAGTCTCATTTATTTTACTCTCCTCCACCTGGAAGACAAAACCCACCATCAGAAATTCACAGATCCGCTCCAGCTGAAGGTGACATTTTAGGTACAGGTGTCATGGACCTGAGATAATGAGCAATGGAGGTGGGCAGAGCCAAGAGCTCAGCACAGGGATGGTGGGAACCCCTCATAATGGGCACAGCAGACCTTGGAACCCAATGCACAGATGGTAGGAACCCCTCAATGAACACATGTATCCCCTCATAATGGGCACAGCAGGTGCACCAACCCCAGAACTCAGCACAGGGATGGTGTACAGACCTGGGAACTCAGCAGAGGGATGGTGGGAACCCCTCATAATGGGCACAGCGGGTGTACAGACCCGGGAACTTAGCACAGGGATGGTGGGAACCTCTCAGAATGGGCACAGTGGGTGTACAGACCTGGGAACTCAGCACAGGGATGGAGGGAACCCCTCATAATGGTCACAGCAGATGTTCCAACATAAGAACTCAGCCCAGGAATGGTTAGAACCCCTCATAATAGGCACAACAGGTGTACCAACCCAATAACTCAACACAGGGATGGTGGGAACCCTTCATAACTTTCACAGTAGATGTACCAACCCAGGTATGACCCCCTCACAATGAGAACCTGACAACTCCATGCAAGAATGGTGGGAACCCCTCATATGGGCACAGCAGGATGTACAGACTCAGGAACTCAGTGCAGGGATGGTGGAAACCAATCATATTGGGCACATAAGGTATAAAGACCTGGGAACTTAGCACAGAGATGGTTGGAACCCCTCATAATGAGGGCCTAGGAATTCCATGCAGGGGTGGTGGGAACCCCTCATAATCGGCACATCAGGTGTGCAGACCTGGGAACTCAGTACAAGTATGGTGGGAACCCCTCGATGAACACCTGGGAACTCAATGCAGGGTGGTGGAAACCCCTCATATTGGGCACACAAGGTGTACAGACCTGGGCACACAAGGTGTACTGACCCCCGCAACTCAGTGGTGGTGGGAACCCCTCAGCTATGAGTTAGCACACTCTATTACTGATATACAGTTGTGCTCATAAGTTTACATACCCTGGCAGAATTTATGATTTCTTGGCCATTTTTCAGAGATTATGAATGATAACACAAAACCTTTTCTTTCACTCATGGTTAGTGTTTGGCTGAAGCCATTTATTATCAATCAACTGTGTTTACTCTTTTTAAACCATAATCACAACAGAAACTACCCAAATTACCCTGATCAAAAGTTTACATACCCCGGTGATTTTGGCCTGATAACATGCACACAAGTTGACACAAAGGGGTTTTAATGGATATTAAAGGTAACCATCCTCACCTGTGATCTGTTTGCTTGTAATTAGTGTGTGTGTATAAAAGGTCAATGAGTTTCTGGACTCCTGACAGACCCTTGCACCTTTCAACCAGTGCTGCACTGATGTTTCTGGATTCTGAGTCATGGGGAAAGCAAAAGAATTGTCAAAGATCTGCGGGAAAAGGTAGTTGAACTGTATAAAACAGGAAAGGATATAAAAAGATATCCAAGGAATTTAGCCATCAGCAGTGTTCAAACTCTAATCAAGAAGTGGAAAATGAGGAGTTCTGTTGAAACCAAAACCACGGTCAGGTAGACCAACTAAAATTTCAGCCACAACTGCCAGGAAAATTGTTCGGGATGCCAAGAAAAACAAAAACAAAAAATAACTTCAGGTGAAATACAGGACTCTCTGAAAACATGTGGTGTGGCTGTTTCGAGATGCACAATAAGGAGGCACTTTGAAGAAAGATGGGCTGCATGGTCGAGTCCCCAGAAGAAAGACATTACTACGCAAATGCCACAAAGTATCCCACTTACAATACGCCAAACAGCACAGAGACAAGCCTCAAACCTTCTGCCACAAAGTCATTTGAAGTGATGAGACCAAAATTGTGCTTTTTGGCCACAACCATAAACACTTCATTTGGAGAGGAGTCAGCAAGGCCTATGATGAAAGGTTCACCATTCCTACTGTGAAACACGGAGGTGGATCGCTGATGTTTTGGGGATGTGTGAGCTACAAAGGCCACAGGAAATGTGATCTAAATTGATGACAAGATGAATGCAGAATGTTATCAAAAAATACTGGAGGAACATTTCCATTCATCAGCCATGATGCTGCGCATGGGACGTACTTGGACATTCCAACATGACAATGATCCAAAACACAAGGCCAAGTCCACCTCTCATTGGCTACAGCAGAATAAAGTGAAGGTTCTGGAGTGGCCATCTCAGTCCCCTGACCTCAATATCATTGAGCCCCTCTGGGGAGATCTCAAACGTGCCGTTCATACAAGACAGCCCAAGAATTTACAGGAACTGGAGGCTTTGTGCCAAGAGGAATGGGCAGCTTTACCATCTGAGAAGATAAAGAGCCTCATCCACAAATACCACTAAAGGCTTCCAGCTGTCATTGATGTTAAAGGGGGCAAAACACGGTATTACAGTAAGAACTGGGGTATGTAAACTTTTGATCAGGGTCATTTGGGTTTCTGTTGTCATTATGATTTAAAAAGAGTAAACACGGTTGATTGATAATAGACATGTGCACAATAGAAAAATTTGTTTAGTTTCGTTTAGTTTCTGTTCCTTTCCGTTGATTCGTAACGATTCGTAATTTCGTAAGTCGTCGGTGTTCGTATTCGTAACGATTCGTATTTTCCTAAGTTATTTTTTCGTTGATTCGTTTTTCCGTTAGTTTAATTTTCGTTTATTCGAACTTCGGACGCATTCGTATTTTCGTAGATTTAGTTACATTCGTACTTTCGTTAGATTGATTTATTCGTACTTTCGTAACATTGTTTTCGTAGATTCGTAATCGGAGCATAATTCATAATTTTATGTAATGTGTATGCTATTATTACATTGTAAGAGACACGGAAAATTACGAATCGCAAAAAAAAAAAAAAAAAAAGTTACGAATGTACGAATTTTTTTTCGTTCAATCTATTCGAAGCACGTTAAGCAGCGACATTGTAAGAGACACGGAAAATTACGAATCGCAAAAAAAAAAAAAAAAAGTTACGAAAAAAAAAAAAAGTTACGAATTTATTTTTTTTTTCGTTCAATCCATTCGAAGCACGTTAAGCAGCGCCAAGCAGCGCCATTGTAAGAGACACGGAAAATTACCAATTCAACAAAAAAAAAAAGTTACGTATGTACGATTGTAAGAGACACGGAAAATTACGAATCGCAAAAAAAAAAAAAAAGTCCGATTTTCGTCATTTTGATTTTCGTTGTTTTTTCCTGTTTTGTGTTTTTTTTTCCGGATTTTCTTCTTTCGTAGTTTCGTTGTTTCGTTTTTCGGATTTTCTTCTTTCGTAGTTTCGTTGTTTCTATTTGGGTTATTTCGGATTTTTGTTGTTTTTTTTTTTCATATTCGTTCGATTCGATAATCCGTTATTCGTAAAAAATTTTAGCGAATCATTCGTTCATTCGTACGATAACGAATGAACGAATATAACGAATTTTAACGGAAAACGAAAAAAAAAAGAAATGAATTGCACATGTCTAATTGATAATAACCTTTAATATCCATTAAAACCCCTTTGTGTCAACTTGTGTGCATGTTATCAGGCCAAAATCACCGGGGTATGTAAACTTTTGATCAGGGTAATTTGGGTAATTTCTGCTGTGATTATGGTTTAAAAAGAGTAAACACAGTTGATTGATAATAAATGGCTTCAGCCAAACACTAACCACGAGTAAAAGAAAGGTTTTTTGTGTTATCATTTCATATTCTCTGAGAAATGGCCAAGAAATCATAAATTCTGCCAGGGTGTGTAAACTTATGAGCACAACTGTAATTCCTCATATCTCAATAACATTGTAAAACTCAAACCAGCACTTATCTGTGAAAGCACCATAGAACAGAATGTACCTCCCATATATGCAGCTCTGACAGGTACGTATTTCAGGAGGTCTAGAGCGGAGGTTAGGTATATCTCAGCAGAGATTCTGTATAGAAATAAATTTCTGATTTAATAAATGTGAGTCTCACTCTTCATGGAAGAGCAGCCATGAGGGTTCCCTGATGGACACCCAGAGAAGTGAGCCCACCAGAGGTCACTCCGGGGGCTGTTCATCTCCTCGTATTCTGCCCCCCCCTCCACCCCCATTCTCATCCCTGCAGACCGTGCGTATACATTACACCGCAAACCAGGACCCCGCACAGCAATGAGCGGATCGCTCCGTGTCACTCAAGCGTTAATTCAAAGAGAATCTTTAATGGTCGGTCAGGTTGGCGCTCTGCCTGAAACCGCGCAAATCTCCGGATTAAAAAACTTGTTATATCATCAAATCCCTTGTTCTGAAAATTGTGAATATTTAATCTCTTCTGGAGCTAATCCACCCGGTCAACATCCCCGACGAGGAAATTATTTATATCAAATTGCGTTATGGAAAAGTTTCTGTAATAGAGCGGCGTCAGATCAAAGGTCTGCGCGGCGGATGAGATGATTCTGATTGGCTGCAGAGTTCAGAACGTGAGCAGTGTTAAAGTGGACCTGTCATCCATCTTCAGTAATGTGTCCATCTAACACCTTCCACATATTTATTATTATTATTTATTAATAATCACATCACTCCCCCAGACAATGCTTTCCTCTCCAGAAGGACCATGCCATCTTTGTCCACTTCACCACAGTACACCTGCTGTGCCCATTCTGAGGGGTTCAAACCATCCCTGTACACCCGCTGTGCCCATTCTGAGGGGTTCTTACCATCCCTGTGCTGAGTTCCCAGGTCTGTATACCTGCTGTGCCCATTATGAGGGGTTCCCACTATCCCTGTGCTGAGTTCCCGGGTCTGTACACCTGCTGTGCCCATTATGAGGGGTTCCCACCATCCCAGTGCTGAGTTCCCGGGTCTGTTCACCTGCTGTGCCCATTATGAGGGGTTCCCACCATCCCTGTGCTGAGTTCCCGGGTCTCCTCTCTCACTGTGCCCATTATGAGGGGTTCCCACCATCTCTGTGCTGAGTTCCCAGGTCTTTTCACCTGCTGTGCCCATTATAAGGGGTTCCCACCATCCCTGTACTGAGTTCCCCGGGTCTGTACACCCGCTGTGCCCCTTATGAGGGGTTCACACCATCCCTGTGCTGAGTTCCCAGGTCTGTATACCTGCTGTGCCCATTATGAGGGGTTCCCACCATCCATGTGCTGATTTCCCAGGTCTGTACACCTACTGTGCCCATTATGAGGGGTTCACACCATCCCAGTGCTGAGTTCCCGGGTCTGTACACCTGCTGTGCCCATTATGAGGGGTTCCCACCATCCCTGTGCTGAGTTCCCAGGTCTGTTCACCTGCTGTGCCCATTATGAGGGGTTCCCACCATCCATGTGCTAAGTTCCCAGGTATGTACACCTGCTGTGCCCATTATGAGGGGTTCCCTCCAGTTGATCCTTCAGCTTCTCATAGTCACTCTTCAGACTGGACAGAGACACCACTGCAGCACTTTTCTCCTAATGCATCGAATGTAAAGAACGTCAGAGCTACAGCCTAACAAGAGAGGTCACAACTCCTCCTGGAAACTTTCTGCTCACAGCTCAATGTCTCAGTACTGACATTTTGTATATCAGGCAAGGAAGAGACTGCCAGGGGGCGTGTTTGAGAATCATTGTCCTGCATTACAATCAGGCATTCTCAGATCACCAGGGAAGGAAGCCACAAATGAATAATGAAATATTTTAGATCTACACTGACATCTAATGGTGGTTTAAGGCCACTGCAGCTTTTTTTTTTTTTTATTTGTGATTTGGCCTCTCCTTTTGTCCTACCCCTTTGTTTAGTGCTAGTTAGTCCAGTCCTAGCTCAACCATCCCTGTTTCTTGCATGTTATCTCAGTTAGGGCTCATTTACACATGCAGCAGCCCTTGCCACCCCTCTGAGAAGTGATCTGTGGTGGATCACTTTTCAAAGGGTAGTTGACAGGTGGCTAGGAAGAGATACGTATTGTACTCACTTCTTCATCAGTTTTGACCTTGAAAACCTGGTTGGCAATCGCATGAGTCGCACACAGTTGCAGCTTGGCCCTATTCACTTGTTTAGCAGTGGTACTACTGTCCACCAAACATGACCGGGTATACATATGTGCCGTGTACAACCCCCTCGGGCCACTGACAGCTCAACCCCTCCACAGTCTTGACATGAAGTGTAAACTACGACTTCAGCTGGTCATACAGTAGTAGAATTTTGTTTGTCATTTTTCATTTTAAGAATGTTTATTTTCTAATCATTTGTGGTGCGTTCTCGTGTTCAGGGAAAATATAGCTGACAGCAAAACTATATTTTCATAAATCACTTTGCTCGTTTTTTGTGGCCTGTGGATCTGCCTCCACTGTCTGTGGGCTCTCCTCTGCTGCCAGTGGACCCGCCCTCCACTGTCTTTGGGCCAACCTCTGCTGCCTGTGGATCCACCTCCACCGTCTTTGAGCCAACCTCTGCTGCTTGTGTATCTGCCTCCACTGTGTGTGGACCAACCTCTGCTGCCAGCGGATCCACCTCCACTGTCTTTGGGCCCACCTCTGCTGCCTGTGGACCCGTCTCCACTGTGTTTGGACCAACCTCTGCTGCCTGTGGACCCACCGCCACTGTCTTTGGGCCAACCTCTGCTGCCAGTGGACCCGCCTCCACTGTCTGTGGGCCAACCTCTGCTGCTTGTGTATCTTTCTCCTCTGTCTGTGGACCAACCTCTGCTGCCAGTGGATCCGCCTCCACTGTCTTTGGGCCAACCTCTGCTGCCAGTGGATCCACCTCCACTGTCTTTGGGCCCACCTCTGCTGCCTGTGGACCAACCTCTGCTGCCTATGGGCCTGCCTCCGCTGTCTGTGGACAAATCTCTGCTGCCAGTGGACCCACTTCCACTGTCTGTGGGCCCACCTCTGCTCCCTGTGGACCCAATTACACTGTCTTTGGGCCAACCTCTGCTCCCTGTGGACCTGCCTCCAATGTCTTTGGGCCAACCTCTGCTGCCAGTGGATCAGCCTCCACTGTCTTTGGGCCACCCTCTGCTGCCTTGTGGACCCGCCTTCACTGTCTTTGGGCCAACCTCTGCTGCCTTGTGGACCCGCCTTCGCTGTCTTTGGGGCAACCTCTGATGCCTTGTGGAACCTCCTCCACTGTCTTTGAGCCAACCTCTGCTGCTTGTGAATCTGTGGACCAACCTCTGCTGTCAGTGGATCCACCTCCACTGTCTGTGGGTCCAGCTCTGCTCCCTGTGGACCCACCTCCACTGTCTTTGGGCCAACCTCTGCTGCTTGTGAATCTGCCTCCACTGTCTGTAGGCCAACCTCTGCTGCTTGTGTATCTGCCTCCACTGTCTGTGGACCAACCTCTGCTGCTAGTGGATCCACCTCCACTGTCTGTGGGCCCACCTCTGCTGCCTGTGGACCCGCCTCCGCTGTCTGTGGACCAACCTCTGTTGCCCAAGGTCTGTCTCAGCTATCTGTGGACCAACCTCTGCTGCCTATGGGCCTGTCTCCGCTGCCTGTGGACCAACCTCTGCTGCCCAGTATCTGTCTCCGCTGTCTGTGGACCAACCTCTGCTGCCTATGGGCCTGTCTCCGCTGTCTGTGGACCAACCTCTGCTGCCTATGGGCCTGTCTCCGCTGTCTGTGGACCAACCTCTGCTGCCTATGGGCCTGTCTCCGCTGTCTGTGGACCAACCTCTGCTGCCTATGGGCCTGTCTCCGCTGTCTGTGGACCAACCTCTGCTACCTATGGGCCTGTCTCCGCTGTCTGTGGGCCCGTCTCTCCCACTTATGAGTCATCCTATTGGTTGGTGTGAGATGTTTCACCTGATCTCCGAGGATAAACAGTAAACGGTAATATTTAATAGTTTTCCCCCATCAACCTACCTTTGTCTCCTCATCCAGTTGCCTCTTCAGATCCTCCACCCGGTTCATTTTCCTCACCCGGCACTGAGGGTCTACAGCTCTCCCACCCGATGGCTCAGCTCGCTGTTCTCCAATGAAAAACATTCAAATGACACAACTCATCAGACAAGAGGGAAACCGAGAAGGATCATTCACCAACCTCTACCTTCCGGAGAAGAGGTTTCTGGAAACTGGTGCAATCCTTCCCGCAAATGTCGTCTATATGGCGTGTAGAAGTTTATCTTGTATTCTCTCCCTTTCAGTGCAGTTTTGTCAAACTGTAAAGCCGAATCAGCTGAAATTCATGGTTTTGGGGCACTACAACTTGTCTAATAATGTGATTTTGGTATCTTCCTCTGTCCCCCCCCTCCTGTTTAGTGCCGGATAGGTATGTCAATGCATAAAGCAGCATTAGAAACAGAACACAGACATTTATTTAAAAAAAAAAAACTAATAAATAAATTAAAAAGCCGCCAAATTGCTCCATTTTTGCTGCCGATGCGACAACATGAATTGAACGCGGGAAAGGCGATTACATTGTCGCAGAATGTTCTACAACAATGTGATCCCGACACACCGCTGAGACATTACACTCAACGGCTTCCTTACATAAAAATGCCTCTCGTGTAATTCCCGCGGCGGGAAGATTTCCCCGCATGGCGCTCATTAGAATACAGGAGATGAGAAGGCTGAGCGCCGATGGCGGCAGACGGGTCTCTAATAGAACTACAAGTGTGTTTCTTGTCACTTCATCAGCGGGACGAGAGCGAATGACAAGTGTGTGACATTGGCGGCTGTCAGCCATCCATCAGCCGCCCGCTATCCCTGCGTGCCGAGCCCCCCCCCCCCATCTCATTATTGTCAATCACACACACCTGCCAGCGCTAATCATGACAAATGAACCGGGTAGAGTTCCTCTGTCTTCCGCCAACTCTTCCCACCTGAAAATTGGCAGCCGCGGTGCTTATTAATAAGCCGGTGTCACTTGAAAGAGGAATCCACACCAATCACCGAGAAATATTGGCAAAAGTTTCAGGAATTCATCAGAAATAAGGAGAACCGTGATAAAATTGTTGTGCTGGGGGGGGGGGGAGACATTTTCCTGTACACAGCTAACTTCCTGTCCAGTACTTCCCCGGCAGAGCAATGACTGCCGACAGCGTCCGGTGAGCCTCCTCTAGCCAGCAATGGCAGCTCTCATAGCACTAGGGATGAATGGACACCACATTTCAGTGAAATTTCTGCTATTTTGGCAAAATGTATTAAAGTCAATGGCAGAGGCAAAATAAAACTGGTTTAATTTTTTTTATTTTTTTTTTATATAGTGCAATGGTCTTTAAATTGGCTCCAGATTTGACTTTTTTTCCCACTATTAAAAAACAAAAATATATTTTTTTTGCTTATATTTTTTGGTGTATGTCAGAATATTTTTTTCCCTACAGAAACAAAAGCAAAAACAAAAGATAATTGGCACAAAAATTGAAACCAAAAATTTTCCTTATTTTTTTTTTTTATTGTATTGGTAAATTTTACTATTTCTCTACTGTAAAAAGAAAAAATTCTATTAAAAAAAATGTACTTATTTTTTTTCTTTTTTTTTTAATTAAGTCAAATAAGGTGTTTTTTCAAGGTGCAAAAAAAAAAGACAGAAAAAAGTGTCCTTATGTCTGTTCTTATTTTATTGAATGAATGACTTGTATAGCGCTACCTATGTGAACTGAATCGCCTCAGGGCGCTTTGCCACTGGTGTCCATCTGTGGTGTCGGCCCTGTGATAAATGTTACTATTTTTGTACTGTAAATTTGTGTATTTCAGTATATATTTTTTCCCACAGAAACAAAAGCAAAAAATTATTGGCACAAAAATAGTAACAAAAAATGTATGTCCTTATTTTTTTTTTCTTATTGTATTGATAAATGTTACTATTTTTCTACTGTAAAAGGAAAAAATAAATTCCATAACAAAAAAAAGTCTATGAACATTTTTGTTTATTAAAATTGAGTCAAATAAGGTGGTTTAAGGTGCTTTTTCAAGGAGCAAAAAAAAAAAAGTGTCCTTATGTCTGTTCTTATTTTATTGATACATTTTACTATTTTTGTACTGTAAATTTGTGTATTTCAGTAAATATTTTTCCCACAGAAACAAAAGCAAAGAATAATTGGCACAAAAATAGTAACAGAAAAAATGATGTCCTTATTTTTTTTTTCTTATTGTATTGATACATTTTACAATTTTTCTACTGGAAAAGTAAAATAAAATCCATTAAAAAAAAAGTCTATGAACATTTTTGTTTATTAAAATGGAGTCAAATAAGGTGGTTTAAGGTTTTTTTTCAAGGTGCAAAAAAAAAATAAAAAAAGTGTCCCTATGTCTGCTCTTATGTCATTGATAAATTTGACTAATTTTGTACTGTAACCTTGTGTATTTTAGTATATATTTTTTCCCACAGAAACAAAAAGCAAAAAATAATTGGCACAACAATAGTAACAGAAAAAATAATGTCCTTATTTTTTTTTCTTATTGTATTGATACATTTTAAAAATTTTCTACTGTAAAAGGAAAAAAAAAATTCCATAAAAAAAAAAAAGTCTATGAACATTTTTGTTTAAGTTTGTTTAAAAGGTGGTTTTAAGGTGTTTTTTCAAGGTGCAAGGTGTTTTTGCTCTTAGTTTTTGGTGAATTAAACAAAAAAAAGCACAATAAAGTAAAAAAAAAAAAAGAAAAATGTAGCAAAAAATGAGTACCATAAAAATGTGTATCGGCGCATTTTTGTTTTCTCCACAATTACAAAAACAAGCAAAAAACTAAAAAAAAAGGAAAATAAAAATGTAGCAAAAAAATAAATAAAATAGAGTTTTTTTTTGTTGATAAATGTTATTTGATTTTTTTTCCCCTTCATAAGAAAAGAAAATATTGCGAAAAATAGTACCATAAAAATATGTATGGACCCATTTTTGTTTTCTCCACAGTTCCAAAAAAATGCACAAAAATATTAACATAAAAATGTAGCATTAACAAAAAGACAAAAAAAAACAAAAGTCTTTTTTTTTGATAAATGTTATTTGACTTTTATTTCCCTTCGTAATACACAGTTCAATTTTTTTTTTCTTTTTTCAAAGTTTACATTATCTTTTTAAAAATTTAAGTTTATCACTTCTTTTTTTTTTTTTTAATATATCAACAGTGCCAACAGACACAGGGGCTTTAAACCTGGAAACACTACAGGCTGCCAGTTTTAAAGGGGGAAGGTCCTTCTCGGGGAGGATATTCTCATCTAGGAGGACCTGTATAATTTCTGATCAGCACATATCCTTCAGGAATTACAAAGCGAGGTTGGAGGAGGACAATTGTCTAAAAGATATTTATATAATATAAATATTAAAAATACCCTTCACTGGAAACACCTGAACTCAAAAATTTGGAGGGGGAGGGGGGGGTGCACATACCTTTGGCCATAGAGGTGTAGATAGATGACATCTATGAATTCTTTATTTGCTGTTGAGAACGAATGACTGAATTACAAATGGAAAAAATGAACTATTTTCAGCAAAATAAAAAAAAATATAAAAAAAAAATTAAAAAAATAATGTAAAAAAATATGTAAAAAAAAATAAAAAAAAAAAAATAATATATATATATATATATATATATATATATTTTTTTTTTATTTTGATAAAAAAAAATGTAAAATTTGAAATTTTTTTTTTTTTTTATATATAAAAAAAAATATAAAAAAAATAAAAATATATATATATATATATATATATATATATAAAAAATATATATAAAATGTAAAAAATTAACTATTTTTCATCAAAATAAAAAAAATATATATAAAAAAAAAAATGTCAAAAAAAATAATAATATATATATATAAATAAAAATATAAAAAAAAAAAAAAATAGGCAGGTGCTATAAACAGAAAGCAGATCGGGATGATAGATGAGCGAAGTCTCAGGAGACGGGATTGGCGCGCTCTCTCCGCTCTCCTATCTAGAGGACGCCAGCCGGAGCCGTTCCATTAATTCCGGTTATTGTACGGCCGGATGGAATGTCACATCGGATGGAGAATAATGTTATGAGGTTCAGCTGCATCTCCCCCACACTCCATCATCTCCGGGGAATATTCAGTCCCAGAATTACATCCCCGGCCTCTCTAGAACGATCGTTTTATCTTCATACAATGCAACACGCAGCTGGCAACAGACAATCCTCGCCAATACAGCGGAACATATTCCTCTCGGAAATTCTATAGGCAGATCATATAGTTGAAGTCAAACCTCAGCTTTGTGGAGTCCGAATCCCTCCAGATCACCAACACGCTACAAGGGTTTTATTGGCAGATATTCACCCGCTTCTTGCCCCCCGGAGATGGGCTGCTCAAAGCACTGAAATCTTTCCGAATTATTGCCAAGTTGTAATCACTTGATCAGTCCAGGTTTTAGATCATTGTACCCAATTTTTGGTAAAAAAAAAAAAAATTATAACCAAATTTTTGGGGAAAAAATTATAACCAATTCCCCCCCCCCCCCAAACAAAAAATTACCGTATATACTCGAGTATAAGCCGACCCGAATATAAGCCGCGGCACCTAATTTTACCACAAAAAAATGGGAAAACTTATTGACTCGAGTATAAGCCTAGGGTGAGAAATGCGCAGCTACTGTAAGTGGAAAAGAGGGTTAACAATGCCCATTTGCAGCATCACTGTGCCCATTTGCAGCCATAGGTCCCCCCCAAACTTCAAACTTGGTAGTTAAGGTTTCCTAAATGCCCCCTAGCTGCAGCCAAAAATTGGGGTCTCTGGACCCAAAGGGTCCCGAAATGACATTGCTGCAGATGGACACAGTTGACCGACTTTGGGGCCCCGGATCTCGGGGTCACTTGGTCCTAGGAACCCCAAATTTGGTATACAAACTAAGTGGAACTAGCACTACACTGGTGTTCCTATCACCAAGTGACCTCGAGATATGGGGCCCCAACGTCGGGTCGAAAAAAGTAATTCTCTGTGCTTAACTCAAGTATAAGCTGAGGGGGCATTTTCAGCACAAAAAAAATGTGCTGAAAAACTTGGCTTATACTCGAGTATATACAGTATACCGAATATTAAAAAAAAGGAAGGGAGTCCAGTGAAAGTTCACCTTACAGATTTTCTGGAAAGGGTATGTAAACTTATGAGCATAATTGTAAGTCAGTTTGGGGTGGAGATGTCAGTACTTTGTAGAGAAAACCTTGTTGGCGAGCACAGAGGTCAGACATTTCGTTGGTGACCAGGTTTGCAGACATCTCAGGAGGGATTTTGGTCCACAGATCTTCTCTAAATCCTTAAGGTTTCTTGGCTGTCGCTTGACAACTCAAAGTTTCAGCTCCCTCCATATATTTTCTATAGGATTAAGGTCTGGAGACTGGCTAGGCTCCTCCATGACCTTAATTAATGTGCTTCTTCTTGAGCCACTCCTTTGTGGCTTTGGCGGTATGTTTTGGGTCATTGTCATGCTGGAAGACCCATCCATGACCCATCTTCAGTGCTCTGGCCGAGGGAAGAAGTTTCTCATCCAAGATTTTACAATACATGGCCCCATCCATTGGCCCCTCAATGTGGCAAAGTCAGCCTGTACCTTTAGCAGAGAAACAGCCCCAAAGCATCATGTTTCCACCTCCGTGCGTCACTGTAGGGATGGTGTTCTTAGGGTAATAGTCACCATTTTTCTTTCTCCGAAAACAGCGAGTCGAATTAATGCCAAAGAGCTAAATTTTGGTCTCATCTGACCACAACACTTCCAATCCTTCTCTGAATCATTTAGATGTTCACTGGCAAACTTCAGAAGGGCCTCTACATGTGTCTTCTTCGGGTAGGGGACATAATGTTTCCACCTCCGTACTTGACTGTAGGGAAGGTGTTCTTAGGGTCATAGTCAGCATTTTTCTTCCTCCAAACACGGCGAGTCCCCTTCCCCAAGAAGACACATGTACAGGCCCATCTGAAGTTTGCCAGTGAACATCTAAATGATTCAGTGAAGGATTGGGAGGAAGTGCTGTGGTCGGATGAGACCAAAATGTAGCTTTTTGGCATTAACTCGACTCGCCGTGTTTGAAGGAACAAAAATGCTGACTATGACCCTAAGAACACCATCCCTACAGTCAAGCACGGAGGTGGAAACATGATGCTTTGGGGCTGTTTCTCTGCTAAAGGTACAGGCTGACTTTGCCGCATTGAGGGGCCAATGGACGTGGGGCCATGTATTGTAAAATCTTGGATGAGAACCTTCTTCCCTCACCCAGAACACTGAAGATGGGTGGTAGATGGGTCTTCCAGCATGACAATGACCCAAAACATACCGCCAAGGCAACAAAGGAGTGGCTTAAGAAGAAGCTTGTTAAGGTCATGGAGGAGCCTAGCCAGTCTCCAGACCTTAATCCTATATAGAATTTATGGAAGGAGCTGAAACTTCGAGTTGCCAAATGACAGCCAAGAAACCTTAATGATTTAGAGAAGATCTGTTAACCAAAATCCCTCCTGAGATGTGCAAACCTGATCACCAACTATGATTTCTTGGCCATTTTTCAGAGAATATGAATGATAACACAAAAACACTTTTCTTTCACTCATGGTTAGTGTTTGGCTGAAGCCATTTATTATCAAATCAACTGTGTTTACTCTTTTTAAATCATAATCACAACAGAAACTACCCAAATGACCCTGATCAAAAGTTTACATACCACTGGTGATTTTGGCCTGATAACATGCACACAAGTTGACACAAAGGGGTTTGAATGGCTATTAAAGGTAACCATCCTCACCTGTGATCTGTTTGCTTGTAATTAGTGTGTGTATAAAAGGTCAATGAGTTTCTGGACTCCTGACAGACCCTTGCATCTTTCATCCAGTGCTGCACCGATGTTTCTGGATTCTAAGTCATGGGGAAAGCAAAAGAATTGTCAAAGGATCTGCGGGAAAAGGTAGTTGAACTGTAAAAACAGGAAAGGGATATAAAAAGATATCCAAGGAATTGAGAATGCCAATCAGCAGTGTTCAAACTCTAATCAAGAAGTGGAAAATGAGGGGTTCTGTTGAAACCAAACCACGGTCAGGTAGACCAACTAAAATTTCAGCCACAACTGCCAGGAAAATTGTTTGGGATGCCAAGAAAAACCCACAAATAACTTCAGGTGAAATACAGGACTCTCTGAAAACATGTGGTGTGGCTGTTTCAAGATGCACAATAAGGAGGCACTTGAAGAAAGATGGGCTGCATGGTCGAGTCGCCAGAAGAAAGCCATTACTACGCAAATGCCACAAAGTATCCCACTTATAATACGCCAAACAGCACAGAGACAAGCCTCTAACCTTCCGCCACAAAGTCATTTGGAGTGATGAGACCAAAATTGAGCTTTTTGGCCACAACCATAAACACTACATTTGGAGAGGAGTCAACAAGGCCTATGATGAAAGGTCCACCATTCCTACTGTGAAACACGGAGGTGGATCGCTGATGTTTTGGGGATGTGTGAGCTACAAAGGCCACAGGAAATGTGGTCTAAATTGTTGGCAAGATGAATGCAGAATGTTATCAAGAAATACTGGAGGAACATTTGCATTCATCAGCCAGGAAGCTGCGCATGGGACGTACTTGGACATTCCAACATGACAATGATCCAAAACACAAGGCCAAGTCCACCTGTCATTGGCTACAGCAGAATAAAGTGAAGGTTCCAGAGTGGCCGTCTCAGTCCCCTGACCTCAATATCATTGAGCCACTCTGGGGAGATCTCAAACGTGCAGTTCATGCAAGACAGCCCAAGACTTTACAGGAACTGGAGGCTTTTTGCCAAGAGGAATGGGCAGCTTTACCATCTGAGAAGATAAAGAGCCTCATCCACAAATACCACAAAAGACTTCAAGCTGTCATTGATGTTAAAGGGGGCAATACACGGTATTAAGAACTGGGGTATGTAAACTTTTGATCAGGGTCATTTGGGTAGTTTCTGTTGTGATTATGATTTAAAAAAAGAGTAAAAACAGTTGATTGATAATAAATGGCTTCAGCCAAAACTAACCATGAGTGAAAAAAAAGTTTTTGTGTTATCATTCATATTCTCTGAAAAATGGCCAAGAAATCATAAATTCTGCCAGGGTATGTAAACTTATGAGCACAACTGTAAACAGAAATAACCTGATAAGAATATTACTTCTCTCTCTCTCGCTCATTCCAAAATTAATTAAAAACAATCTGGCTGGAGAGTAGACATTATATAAAGTAATCAAGGAGCGTGAGAGACACTCAAAACATGTAGGAGGACACAAGGTGAGCCTACAGGCCCAATACTGGTACTTGCAGGGCCGCTACTCAGGGCTAAAATTGTTACTCCCAGGGCTGATGCCCATTGCCAACATTAGTACTCCCAGGGCTGGTACTCAGGGCCAACATTGGTACTTCCAAGGCTGGTACTCAGGGCCAACATTGGTACTCTCAGTCTCAGGGCTGGTACTTGCAGGTCTGGTACTCTGGGCTAACATTGGTACTCCCAGGGCTGGTACTTGCAGGTCTGGTACTCTGGGCTAACATTGGTACTCTCAGGGTTGGTACTTGCAGGGCTAACATTGGAACTCCTAGGACCGGTACTCAAGGCTAACATTGATACTCCCAAAGCTGGTACTCAGGTTTAAAATTGGTAGTCCTAGGGCTGATGCTCATTGCCAACATTGGTAGTCCCAGGACTGGTACTCAGGGCCAACATTAGTACTCTCAGGACTGGTACTTGCAGGGCCAACATTAGTACTCCCAGGGCTGGTACTCAGGGCTACCATTGGTACTCCCAGGGCTGGTACTTGCAGGGCTAACATTGGTACTCCCAGGGCTGGTACTCAGAGCTACCATTGATACTCCCAGGGCTGGTACTCAGGGCTACTATTGGTACTCTCAGGGCTGGTACTCGCAGGTCTGGTACTCTGGGATAACATTGGTACTCTCAGGGCTGGTACTTGCAGGTCTGGTACTCTGGGCTAACATTGATACTCCCAGGGCTGGTACTCAGGGCTAACATTGGTATTCCCAGGGTTGTTACTTGCAGGGCTAACATTGGCACTCCTAGGACCGGTCCTCAAGGCTAACATTGATACTCCCAATGCTGGTACTCAGGGTTAAAATTGGTAGTCCTAGGGCTGATGCTCATTGCCAACATGGGTAGTCCCAGGACTGGTACTTCCAGGGCTGGTACTTGCAGGGCTAACATTGGTACTCCCAGGGCTGGTACTCAGGGCTACCATTGATACTCCCAGGACTGGTACTCGGGTCTAACATTGATAGGCCCAGGGCTGGTACTCAGGGCTAACATTGGTACTCCCAGGCCTGGTACTCGGGGCTAACATTGGTACTTCCAGGGCTGGTACTCAGGGCTACCATTGATACTCCCAGGACTGGTACTCGGGGCTAACATTGATGCTCCCAGGGCTGGTACTCAGGGATAACATTGGTACTGCCAGGGCTGGTACCTGCAGGGTTAACATTGGTATTTCCAGGGCTGGTACTCAGGGCTACCATTGATACTCCCAGGGCTGGTACTCGAGGCTAACATTGATACTCCCAGGGCTGGTACTCAGGGCTACTATTGGTACTCTCAGGGCTGGTACTTGCAGGTCTGGTACTCTGGGATAACATTGGTACTCCCAGGGTTGGTAGTTGCAGGGCTAACATTGGCACTCCATTGGTTAGTCCCAGGGCTGGTACTCAGGGCCAACATTGGTACTCCCAGACAATAAAAGGAGCACTTGGTGGTAATTCATGGTGGCTGCTGAGAGCCCCCAACACCAGTCTGGAAGCCGGGCTTCTCATTTAAAGCAAACCTGTCATTCATCATCAAATCTGGTTAAACTGAATAAAACTTGTGTCTTATATAATTTCCGGATTCTGGTGACACAAGCCCTCACTCACCCACCTCCCATTGGTCACTGAGGTCGTCCACCAGCGATAAGCGAATAGCAATAGCAATAGCAAATAGCAAAGACTTCTCCGGCGGACAATCCGCTGGACAAAGTCCGCGGGACTTTTGAAAATGAACGGACTTGCCAACACACGGAGCAGTCCGTTCATTTAGAACGTAGCTGCAGGTAGACGGAGCTAGCGAAGGCAGTGAATGCCGCCGCGCCAGCCCCGTCACCTGGCATGGATTTAAAGGGACTCCCCACGCCGAAAAACGGCGTGGGGGTCCCCCCCAAATCCATCTCAGACCCTTATCCGAGCACGCAGCCCGGCAGGCCAGGAAAGGGGTGGGGACGAGCGAGCGCCCCCCCCTCCTGAGCCATACCAGGCCGCGTGCCCTCAACATGGGGGGTGCCCTGGGGAAAGGGGGGGGAGGGGGAGGGAGCTCCCATAGGGGGAGGGAGGTCCAGTGCCTAGTGGTTAGGTGTCTAGAGAAGCCAGACTTTGTATGCAAACCCTGTAACATGCATGAAGATGCCCCTAAGGCCCCTTTCACACTTGTGCGACTTCAAAGTCGCGCGATTTCAAGGAATGCCTGTGTAAGTGGCATCAAAATCGGACCAAAGTAGTGCAGGGACTACTTTGAAGTCGGTCGGACTTGAAGTCATACTAATATGAATGGCTGTCATTGGAAGTCATGGGGAACGACTTGTCATGCTACTTTGCAGTCCCAAATCCTGGGACAAGTCGTATAAGTGTGAAAGGGGCCTAAGCCGTATAGTAGCTTTCACAAAATGACAGGTTCACTTTAAGGCTGTGCCTGGTGCTGAAGTGGCTAGTGCCATTATTTGACCCAACAGCAGGGGGAGCATCAGATGCTATTCTGCATCCAGCACCCAGGAAGCCTCAGAGATTTAGAGATGGACCGCTCTGTACCTATTAGCTGCAAATGTCTGCTTCGGAGACCTCTGTGTTTATTTTAGAGACAAAATTTACCTACCGCAGGTTCCCTTTGCTGGCCACCAGGGCTGAGCAATTTCCATACACACTTACTCCAGACGGGTCTCTTATCTTCAAACCCCCCCCCCCCCCCAAATAAAGTCAGCTTGCCTTCCCCTTTAGCAGTGATGACTTCAATATAACACAACACAATAATATTACGGTGCAAAAAAAAAAAAAAAAATAAAATATATATATATATATATATATATATATATATGGAATATACTCTCTACAGAGCAAAGGGCAATATAATTGTGGGTGAAAACCTCAAAGAAAAAGTCCATAATACATATTAAAACGTTCATAAGATAGATATCGGTATATATATATATATATATATATATATATATATATATATATATATATGTACTTTTGCTGGAAGCTCCACCAAAGACAGGAACATGTCTCTAAAAATACAGAAAATGAACACAAGGGGGCGCCTGCTAAGTGTAGCATAAATGAGTGATTTATTATGCACTCTTGCTGGCGGCTACACCCAAGACAGGATCAGGTCTTGAAGTATACAGAAAATTAACACAAGGGGGCGCCTACTAAGTGTAGCATAAGTGAACGGATTTATTATGCACTCTTGCTGGCAGCTACACCCAAGACAGGATCAGGTCTTGAAGTATACAGAAAATGAACACAAGGGGGCGCCTACTAAGTGTAGCATAAGTGAATGGCTTATTGGTACTCAAACAGCCAAATGCAGACAAAAAGAGCCATCTGTAGGGGGTAAAGTTCAATCCGCCTGGGAAACCGCATATGACCGTTAACAGCGTGCAGCCAGTAGATGAATGAATAGAATGGCGAATTCACCGATCCCGGAAGCAAGAAGAAAACCACCCCGGAGAGCAGAAATGGATATGGACGCGTTTCCGATCTCTATTGGCTCCTTTATCAAACCAAAAACTTTTTTTGGTTTGATAAAACGAGCCAACAGAGCTCCGAAATGCATTACCATAGCAACAGGTCCACCTAGGTGTGACGTCATATCTGTTTCGGTGCTCCAGGTTGGTCTTACTCCCGGGATCGGTGGAGTAAGGAGAAAACCACCCTGGAGCATGGAAATGGATGTGACGCCACGCCTAGGTGGGCCTGTTGCTATGGTAATGCCCTTCACAGCTCTATTGGCTTCTTTAGCAAACCCCAAAAAGTTTTTGGTATGATAAAGGAGCTACCCTGTTTCCCCCCAAAAATAAGACCTAGAGTGATTGTCGGTGATGGCTGCAATATAAGCCCTACCCCCAAAATAAGCCCTACCCCGTTTCCCCGAAAATAAGCCCTACCCTGAAAATAAGACCTACAAGGACTTTAACTAGGGCTTATTTGGGGGCAGGGCTTATATTGCAGCCATCACCGACAATCACGCTAGGTCTTATTTTCGGGGAAACAGGGTAATAGAGCTCCCAAACGCATCATATCCAGTTCCGTGGTGGTTATCTCCTTACTTCTGGTATCGGTGAATTCGGCCTTCCATTCATCTACTGGCTGTACGCTGTTAACTGTCAAATGCGGTTTCCCAGGCAGATTGATCTTTATCCACCTAATGCCCCGCACACACGGTCGGAAATTCCGACGGAAAATGTCCAATCGGACCATGTTGTCGGAAAATCCGCCCGTGTGTGGGCTCCATCGGACTTTTTCCGTCGGAATTTCTGACGGAAAAAATTTGAGATCCTGCTCTCAAATTTTCAGACAACAAAATCCGACCGGACTTTTTCCAATCGTGTGTAGAGAATTCCGACGGACAAAGTGCCACGCATGCTCAGATCAAATTACGAGACCAAAGCTATTGGCTACTAGCCTCTACGTAGTCCCGTCGTACGCAACGAACGTCACCACGTTCAGAATGATCGGGTTTTCCGACAACTTTGTCCGACCGTGTGTATGCAACACCAGTGTCGGACTAAATCCGTTGGAAAAAATCAGTCGGATTTTGTGGTCGGTATTTCCGATCGTGTGTACGGCGGCTTAGATGGCTGAAGATGTAAGAGTCTGCATTTGGCTGCTTGAGTACCAATAAACCATTTGCTTATGCTGCACTTAGCAGGCGCCCCCTTGTGTTCATTTTATGAACTCAATAAAAGGCACTCACGGAAGCACAAGGATGGTTGTGTTAGAGTAGGGGTCTTCAAACTATGGCCCTCCAGTTGTTCAGGAACTACAATTCCCATCATGCCTAGTCATGTCTGTGAATGTCAGAGTTTTACAATGCCTCATGGGATGTGTAGTTCTGCAACAGCTGGAGGGCCGTAGTTTGAGGATCCCTGCGTTAGAGGCTTCTGCTCTTTGTATTAATAAAACAAAGGTCTACGTTTCTATATTATGACCCTCAACCAGCAACCGTCATTGCACAGCCAGTATCCAACCCCGAATACAGCATTGAGGGGCTCAGTGAAGGTGGTGGTGAAGGTGTGGAGCTGTTGGATGGGGTCAGACAGCTCGTAAAAGGAGATCTGCCCGGCCTCATAATCCAGACAGATCCTGAATTTATTAGAGGAGAACGTGTGGGGCGTCGTGATAACTTTACCATCGTTCATCACAGAATATTGGTTATTGTAGAGTTTCCGTAAACACCAGGATTTGCTGCTGTCCCCCGCGTAGGACTGATCACCTCGTCTCTCCACACTTTGATAGACCACTCCGATTCTCCAGTCCCCGGATTCACTGGTCTCCACATCCCAAGAGTGCTGCCCCGAAGAGAAGCTCCGAGAGCTCAAAACCTGATTATACTGAAACCTGGCCGGAGTTTCCGGGCGATTCTGGTACGCCGCTGACCACGTCAGGGTCTTCAAGTCAGGAGACAAACGAACATTATTGGCAGCCGTTCCCAGGTCAAATAAAATGTCCGTGTCCTCAGGGACATCATCCCTCTCGGTGTCTGGAGTCTCGGAGATCATACCCTGGTACAGGTCTTCTACAGCATCATTTTCTCCATTGCCGTTACCCCAAACGTCCGAATCATGATCCAGTAAGATGGTTAGAGAGTCGGTCTCGATGCACAACTCTGCCACTTGGCCTATCTTCTTGGTGAGATCCATCCTCTTCAATTCCAGCTGCCGGATCAAGTCAGAGATCACCAGCAAGGACTGCTGCTCCCTGATGACCCTCCGCTGTTCCCACAGTTTGTGGATCTTCTTCTCGTTCTCCTCTTTCTCACAAGTTAGTTTCTGATGGATGTCTCGAAGTTTCTCCTTCTTCTTCTCAGAGGCCTCATCTAGTGACTCCACTTGGTGCCCCTGGTGGTCCCCGTCCAGCCGGCAGGATACGCAGATACAGACGGAGTCCTGCCGGCAGTAATACTTCAGGATTTCCTTATGATCAGAACATTTCCTGCTCTCCCTGGGCTCCGATAAGACGTGTTCTGGTGTCGTGCTATGAACTTGCAGGTGATCGTTACACAGAGAAGCATCGCAATGCAGACAGGATTTGATGGCGGGGACAGAGGAGTGGATGCAGTATGTACAGGAGATCCCCGCCACCTCTTTTCCTTGGACGGATCGGAAATGCATCACCACATTGCACAGAGTGACGTTCTTCTGCAGAGTCGAGAGATCCTGGAAAGGTGACCTGCACTCAGGGCAGCAGTGAGTTCCGAACATCTGCGTGTTCAGGTAATGATGCATACAAGCCCGGCAGAAGTTGTGTCCACACGGCAGCGTGACCGGGTCTTTGTACATCTCTAGGCAGATGGAGCAGTTCAGCTCGTCTCTCACAGACGCCATGGCTGAAAAACCAGGAAGGAATGAAACCGAACGTGTTCTCTGCAAGCCAATCAAACCTGTTTGTCTTACTTGCAGAGAGACAAGGAGGAGCTTAGCACAGAGACAAGGGTGAGCCCAGCAAAGAAACGAGGACGAGCATAATACAGAGACGAGGACGAGCCCAGCACAGAGACGAGGACGAGCCCAGCAAAGAGACGAGGACGAGCCCAGCACAGAGACGAGGACGAGCCCAGCAAAGAAACGAGGACGAGCATAATACAGAGACGAGGACGAGCCCAGCACAGAGACAAGGAGGAGCCCAGCAAAGAAACGAACATGAGTACAATACAGAGACGAGGACGAGCCCAGCACAGAGACGAGTATGAGCCCAGCAAAGAAATGAGGACGAGCCCAGCACAGAGAAGAAGATGAGCACAGAGACGAGGACGAGCGTAGCAAAGAAACGAACATGAGCATAATACAGAGATGAGGACAAGCCCAGCACAGAGACGAGGAGGACGAGCCCAGCACAGAGACAAAGATGAACCCAGCACAGAGGACGAGGACGAGCCCAGCACAGAGACGAGGACGAGCCTAGCAAAGAAACGAATATGAGGAGGGCAGAGTGCGGTGACAGTGGGGCAGAGTGAGGACGAGCCCAGCACAGAGAAGAGGACGAGCCCAGCACAGAGACAAGAGACTGGAAAGACCAGCATAACAGTCCCACACTGAGAGCTTGTGGACTGTGAGCTGCAGGAGAGTAAAGACCCTCAGCTCTGCACTCCCCCAGCGGTCTGTCTGTGTCCCCTTAGCTCGCTCGGCAGGCTCTGCGTCTGTTCCTCTTGCTTTCTGGACAGGTCACATGATCGGCTTGCAGAGGGGAAGAGCCGAGGCTGTGTGTCTGCATGGAGTAGGCACTGGCGCGTCTCTCCCCCCTCACAGCCGCCCTGCAAGTTGTCACAACTTAAGTTAAAATGTGCCGGAGACTCGGCCAGAGTGCCGGGCAGGGCAGGCAGGGAGGGGAGACACTTGCACGGGGAACCCCAATACAAAGTAATAATAGGAGACTCCTCAGCACTGTGTCTGGGGCTCAGGCGAACTGATCCCCGGACACAGGATTCAAAACCCGTACTGTCCGGGTGAATTCCAGACGGGTGGCAACCCTACACAGAGACGAGGAGGACGAGCCCAGCACAGAGACGAGGAGGACGAGCCCCGCACAGAGACGAGGAGGACGAGCCCAGCACAGAGACGAGGAGGACGAGCCCAGCACAGAGACGAGGACGAGCCCAGCACAGAGACGAGGACGAGCCCAGCACTGAGACGAGGACGAGCCCAGCACTGAGACGAGGACGAGCCCAGCACTGAGACGAGGACGAGCCCAGCACTGAGACGAGGACGAGCCCAGCACTGAGACGAGGACGAGCCCAGCACTGAGACGAGGACGAGCCCAGCACAGAGACGAGGACGAGCCCAGCACTGAGACGAGGATGAGACCATCACAGAGACGAGGACGAGACCAGCACTGGAGACGAGGACGAGCCCAGCACTGAGACGAGGACGAGCACAGCACAGAGACGAGGACGAGCCCAGCACTGAGACGAGGACGAGCCCAGCACAGAGACGAGGACGAGCCCAGCACAGAGATGAGGATGAGCCCAGCACAGAGACGAGGACGAGCCCAGCACAGAGACGAGGACGAGCCCAGCACAGAGACGAGGACGAGCCCAGCACAGAGACGAGGACGAGCCCAGCACAGAAACGAGGACGAGCCCAGCACTGAGACGAGGACGAGCCCAGCACAGAGACGAGGAGGACGAGCCCAGCACAGAGACGAGGACGAGCCCAGCACAGAGACGAGGACGAGCCCAGCACAGAGACGAGGACGAGCCCAGCACAGAGACGAGGACGAGCCCAGCACAGAGACGAGGAGGAGCCCAGCACAGAGACGAGGACGAGCCCAGCACAGAGACGAGGACGAGCCCAGCACAGAGACGAGGACGAGCCCAGCACAGAGACGAGGACGAGCCCAGCACTGAGACGAGGACGAGCCCAGCACAGAGACGAGGACGAGCCCAGCACAGAGACGAGGACGAGACCAGCACAGAGACGAGGACGAGCCCAGCACTGAGACGAGGACGAGCCCAGCACTGAGACGAGGACGAGCCCAGCACAGAGACGAGGACGAGCCCAGCACAGAGACGAGGACGAGCCCAGCACAGAGACGAGGACGAGCCCAGCACAGAGACGAGGACGAGCCTAGCAAAGAAACGAATATGAGGACAATACAGAGACGAGAACGAGCCCAGCACAGAGACTAGGATGAGCCTAGCAAAGAAACTAACATGAGCATAATACAGAGATGAGGACGAGCCCAGCACAGAGAAGAAGATGAGCACAGAGACGAGGACGAGCCCAGCACAGAGATAGGGTTGCCACCTTTTCGTCAAGCCAAACCCGAACACTTTAGCGGCGCACAGCAATTTTTTTTGTAGTACACGCTATAGGATTGTAGGAGACTTGGGACACCTTTGAGTTACCCTAGGAGAGTAGTAAGGAGGCGCGCATAGCGCGCTGCAGTGAACAGTGGCTGTGGCCAAATTGTGTTAACAGTGTGATGTCAGTGGGCAGAGTGCTGTGTCAGTGGGGCCGATCAGTGGGGCAGAGTGTGGTGTCAGTGGGGCCGAGTGCGGTGTCAGTGGGGCCGAGTGCGGTGTCAGTGGGGCCAAGTGCGGTGTCAGTGGGCAGTGTCAGAGGGGCCGAGTGCGGTGTCAGTGGGGCAGAGTGCGGTGTCAGTGGGGCAGAGTGCGGTGTCAGTGGGGCCGAGTGCGGTGTCAGTGGGGCCGAGTGCGGCGTCATTTGGGCAGAGGATGGTGTCAGTGGGGAAGAGGAGGGCAGAGGGCGGTGTCAGTGGGCAGTGTCAGTGGGCCGAGTGCGGTGTCAGTGGGGCCGAGTGCGATGTCATTGGGGCCGAGTGCGGTGTCAGTGGAGCCGAGTGCAGTGTCAGTGGGGCCAAGTGCGGTGTCAGTGGAGTCGAGTGCGGTATCAGTGGGGCCGAGTGCGATGTCAGTGGGGAGGAGGAGGGCAGAGGACGGTGTTAGTGGGGCAGAGGACGGTGTCAGTGGGGAAGAGGAGGGCAGAGGACGGTGTTCGTGGGGCAGAGGGCGGGGTCAGTGGGCAGTGGACAGTGTCAGTGGGCAGTGGACGGTGTCAGTGGGGCAGAGTGCAGTGTCAGTGGGGCAGAGTGCGGTGTCAGTGGGGCAGAGTGCGGTGTCAGTGGGGCAGAGTGCGGTGTCAGTGGGGCAGAGTGCGGTGTCAGTGGGGCAGAGTGCGGTGTCAGTGGGGCAGAGTGCGGTGTCAGTGGGGCAGAGTGCGGCGTCATTGGGGCAGAGGATGGTGTCAGTGGGGAAGAGGAGGGCAGTGGGCAGTGTCAGTGGGGCCGAGTGCGGTATCAGTGGGGCCGAGTGCGGTATCAGTGGGGCCGAGTGCGGTATCAGTGGGGCCGAGTGCGGTATCAGTGGAGCCGAGTGCGGTATCAGTGGGGCCGAGTGCGGTATCAGTGGGGCCGAGTGCGGTATCAGTGGGGCCGAGTGCGGTGTCAGTGGAGCCGAGTGCGGTATCAGTGGGGCCGAGTGCGGCGTCATTGGGGCAGAGGATGGTGTCAGTGGGGAAGAGGAGGGCAGAGGGCGGTGTCAGTGGGCAGTGTCAGTGGGCCGAGTGCGGTGTCAGTGGAGCCGAGTGCGGTATCAGTGGGGCCGAGTGCGGTGTCAGTGGGGCCGAGTGCGGTATCAGTGGGGCCGAGTGCAGCGTCATTGGGGCAGAGGATGGTGTCAGTGGGGAAGAGGAGGGCAGAGGGCGGTGTCAGTGGGCAGTGTCAGTGGGCCGAGTGTGATGTCAGTGGGGCCGAGTGCGATGTCAGTGGGGAAGAGGAGGGCAGAGGATGGTGTTAGTGGGGCAGAGGGCGGGGTCAGTGGGCAGTGGGCGGTGTCAGTGGGCAGTGGACGGTGTCAGTGGGGCAGAGTGCAGTGTCAGTGGGGCAGAGTGCAGTGTCAGTGGGGCAGAGTGCAGTGTCAGTGGGGCCGAGTGCGATGTCAGTGGGGCAGAGTGCGGTGTCAGTGGGGCTGAATGCGGTGTCATTGGGGCAGAGGATGGTGTCAGTGGGGAAGAGGAGGGCAGAGGGTGGTGTCAGTGGGCAGTGTCAGTGGGCCGAGTGAGGTGTCAGTGGGGCCGAGTGTGGTGTCAGTGGGGCCGAGTGCGGTATCAGTGGGGCCGAGTGCGGTGTCAGTGGAGCCGAGTGCGGTATCAGTGGGGCCGAGTGCAGCGTCATTGGGGCAGAGGATGGTGTCAGTGGGGAAGAGGAGGGCAGAGGGCGGTGTCAGTGGGCAGTGTCAGTGGGCCGAGTGCGGTATCAGTGGGGCCGAGTGCGGTATCAGTGGGGCCGAGTGCGGTATTAGTGGGGCCGAGTGCGGTATCAGTGGGGCCGAGTGCAGCGTCATTGGGGCAGAGGATAGTATCAGTGGGGAAGAGGAGGGCAGAGGGCGGTGTCAGTGGGCAGTGTCAGTGGGCCAAGTGCGGTGTCAGTGGGGCCAAGTGCGGTGTCAGTGGGGCCGAGTGCGGTGTAGGGTTGCCACCCGTCCAGGATTCACCCGGACAGTACGGGTTTTGAATCCTGTGTCCGGGGATCAGTCCGCCTGAGCCCCGGACACAGTGCTGAGGAGTCTCCAATTCTTACTTTGTATTGGGGTTCCCCGTGCAAGTGTCTCCCTCCCTGCCTGCACTGCCCGGCACTCTGGCCGAGTCTCCGGCACATTTTAACTTATGTTGTGACAACTTGCAGGGCGGCTGTGAGGGGGGAGAGACGCGCCAGTGCCTACTCCATGCAGACACACAGCCTCGGCTCTTCCCCTCTGCAAGCCAATCATGTGACCTGTCCAGAAAGCAAGAGGAACAGATACAGAGCCTGCCGAGCGAGCTAAGGGGACACAGACAGACCGCTGGGGGAGTGCAGAGCTGAGGGTCTTTACTCTCCTGCAGCTCACAGTCCACAAGCTCTCCAGTGTGGGACTGTTATGCTGGTCTTTCCAGGGACATGGCTGCTGATTGAAGATCGCAGTCTAGTTCTCCCTGCAGCACCATCCTGGTATAATTACTTCATTGTGCAGTGTTCACTCAGTAGCCTTTATTTAATATCTTTTCTTCTCTAATTGTGGGGTGCCTGTGGATTGCTTTGTTTTTGTTTTTGATTTTTTTTTTGACAATTGCCCCACTGACACCGTCCCACTGCCCCACTGCCACCGCACTCTCCCCCACTGACACCGCACTCTGCCCCACTGATACCGCACTCTGCCCTCCTCTTCCCCACTGACACCATCCTCTGCCCCAATGACGCCGCACTCGGCCCCACTGACACCACACTCGGCCCCACTGACACCGCACTCTGCCCACTGACCCACTGACACTGCACTCTGCCCTCTGCCCTCCTCTTCCCCACTGACACCACCCTCTGCCCCACTGACACCGTCCTCTGCACTCCTCTTCCCCACTGACACCACACTCGGCCCCACTGACACCGCACTCGGCCCACTGACACTGCCCACTGACACTGCCCCACTAACACCGCACTCGGCCCACTGACACTGCCCACTGACACCGCCTTCTGCCCTCCTCGGCCCCACTGACACCGCACTCGGCCCCACTGACGCCGCACTCGGCCCCACTGACACCACACTCGGCCCCACTGACACCGCACTCGGCCCACTGACACTGCCCACTGACACCGCCCTCTGCCCTCCTCTTCCCCACTGACACCACCCTCTGCCCCAATGACCCGGCACTCGGCCCCACTGACACCGCACTCTGCCCCACTGGCCCCACTGACACCGCACTCGGCCCCACTGACACCGCACTCGGCCCCACTGACACCGCACTCGGCCCACTGACACCGCACTCGGCCCCACTGACACTGCCCACTGACACCGCCTTCTGCCCTCCTCTTCCCACTGACACCATCCTCTGCCCCAATGACGCCGCACTCGGCCCCACTGACACCACACTCGGCCCCACTGACACCGCACTCGGCCCACTGACACCGCACTCGGCCCACTGACACCGCCCTCTGCCCTCCTCTTCCCCACTGACACCACCCTCTGCCCCAATGACCCGGCACTCGGCCCCACTGACACCGCACTCTGCCCCACTGACACCGCACTCGGCCCCACTGACACCGCACTCGGCCCCACTGACACCACACTTGGCCCCACTGACACTGCCCACTGACACCGCACTCGGCCCCACTGACACCGCACTCGGCCCCACTGATCGGCCCCACTGACACCGCACTCTGCCCACTGACATCACACTGTTAACACAATTTGGCCACAGCCACTGTTCACTGCAGCGCGCTATGCGCGCCTCCTTACTACTCTCCTAGGGTAACTCAAAGGTGTCCCAAGTCTCCTACAATCCTACAGCATGTACTACAAAAAAAATGCTGTGCGCCGCTAAAGTGTTCGGGTTTGGCTTGACGAAAAGGTGGCAACCCTAGGTGTCAGTGGGGCCAAGTGCGGTGTCAGTGGAGCCGAGTGCGGTATCAGTGGGCAGTCACACACACCATTATTATTATTATATACATTTATTATAAATGCGGTGTCAGTCAGGGGCAGAGGGCGGTGTCAGTTAGAAATAAGAGATGCAATGTAACAATTCTAGAGCACGCTGGAGGGAATTGACAAATAAAGAAGGATCCCCTACTAGCAATGGTTATATTTATTTGCTAATTCCCTCCTGCATTTTCTGGAATCCTTACATATCATCTCTTCTTTCAAACATGTATTTATTTCCTATGATGCTTCGCTCCATCTAGTGGTCATAATATGGTATTTCCACCCCCATTAACCCTATGTTCATTATGAACACACCCATTCATAAAAACCCTTCATTATGGCCACTAGATGGAGCTCTATTAGTTATGAATGAATCTAATCAAGAAAACACTGCACTGTGGCCACTAGATGGCGCTGAGGATCATGGGAAAATAAATACATCTTCGTAAAGAAAAAAATGCAATCTAACCATTCTATTCTTCTTTCAAACATGTATTTATTTCCTATGATGCTCCGCTCCATCTAGTGGTCACAATATGGTATTTCCACCCCCCATTAACCCTATGTTCATTATGAAGCAGTGTTTTCCTGATTAGGTCCATTCATAACTAATAGAGTGAAATAAGTGAAAAATACTACATTATGGCCACTAGATGGCGCTGAGGATCATAGAAAATAAATAGTCTCAGTAAAAAGAGACGCTATGTAACAATTATAGAGAATGTTGGAGAGAATTGGCAAATTAATGGGATCCTGTAGTAGAAATAGTTACATTTATTTGCCAATTACTTTTCAAGCATTATCTTGAATTGTTACTTTGCCTCTCTTATTAAGATGTATTTATTTCCTACGATCCTCAGCTCCATCTAGTGGCCATAATATGGTATTTTCCTCCCATTAACCATAACCCATCTTTATAACTGCCCATAATATTTTTAAGAACATTTGACCTGAAGAGAAAATAGCAGAACATTCGTTTTTGCCCCATTCTCTCACCAGCTAGTTAGTTTGCACAGAACATATGTGAATGCAGCTTTACAAAAGGAAAGATTTCCCATCAACTTCTTGCCCAGAAACATGCTTTTTTTTTTTTATAAATATTTTTATTAAATTTCATTAATTACAAACAAAACACAAAAAGACACAACAAAACATCATACACATTGAGACAAAAATAAAATAATACAATTTCCAAAATCTAATATAAGAGTTATTAATCCCACAGGGAAGGAAAAAGGAAGAAGAAAAAGATAAAAAAAAAAAAAATTATAATAAAAAAAAAAAAGTAAATTAATAAAGAAGTAAACATACTTGTAATCCAAAGCACTCGTATATCAAAGCAAGTTTCCCCATAGGAATCAATGGAAACTCAGATAATGCGTTGAAGTGCCACTGCTGGTGTATGCAGTACCGCATGTGGCCAGAGGTGCGGGGGCGCCAGACACGGAGACGATCGGTTCCCGAGTGGTTCTGAGCGCCACCGGCGTGCCCGCACCTCTGACCACATGCGGTACTGCACACCCCAGAGGCTTGAATCCTGCTCGTCTTGCCAGACAACGCTCACAAATCAAGTCAGGATTTAAACAAAAAAAAATAGCTCGTATTACGAAACGCTCGTAAACCGCGTTACTCGCGATCCCAAGTTACAGTGGAACCTCGGTTTACAAGTAACGCGGTTTAAGAGCATTTTGAAAGACGAGCATCTTTTTTTTTTTTATTCTGACTCGGTTTGCGAGTGTTGTCTCGCGAAACGAGCAGAATTCAAGCTAATGAGCGGTGCAGTACCGCATTTGGCCAGAGGTGCGGGACCGCCGGGGACACTCGGAGCCGTTCGGGAAATACTCGAAAACACTCGGAAGTACTCCGTTCCTGAGTGTTTCCGAGCCTTTCCGAGGCTTCCCGAGTTCAGCCGAGCTGTCCCCAAGTATTTCTGAGGCTCTCCGGCGCCCCCCTACCTCTGGCCACATGCGGTATTGCATGTAATAGAAGTCAATGCGGAACTAATTATCTTCGTTTCCATTGACTTCTATGCGGAAAATCGCTTTGATATGCGAGTGCTTTGGATTACAAGCATTCTCCTGGAACGGATTATGCTTGTAATCCAAGGTTCCACTGTGTAACTGTATTCTTTCAATAAATTCCTGTATTGTCACCGCCATCTAGTGGCTAAAATGCAGTATAGATTTCAGAAATAATGTGAAAATATACCACATTTTGGCCACTAGATGGTGCTGTCGATACAGGAATTATTCTATAAAAGGCAGAATACAGAGAAAGGTCATTCAGCTTGAATGAATGATTCTGACATTGGTGCAACAAATAGCTTTATATAAATAGACCCCGGAGTGTCACATCTTTGCAGGTGACATCATACATAAGGGTCACCTTGGTTCTGCGGAGGAAGTCAGTCTCCCCCGTCACCGTACATTTCTCCTTCTCCAGTCTCTGTTGTGTCCTCTGTGCATTCACTTTCTGCTCAGCGGCCTCCAGCAGGGAAGCGACAAGCTTCTTCCTGAGCGCTGAGGCCATGGCCTCTGATTGGAGGAAAGCTTCCTCCAGTTCTTGGCTAGTCCAGACTCCCGTTTCTTGTTCACCTCCACCTGAAAAAAGACAGAAGGCAGAGAGGTCGTTATCCAGCAGACCTGAGGCTGCCATCCTGCCTGGGCAGGCCACGCCTCTGCATACTGATGTACCGCCCCCCCCCCCCCCCCCCCCCACCACCACTAGCACCACCCCTGAGGATCTGGCAATGGATACCCTCAGCACAAGATCGAAACTGCCCAATCAATTTAAAGGGTTACTGATCAATGGCACCACCTACAGTATGTAGGAAAAAGGGAAAAGAAAGAAAGGAAGGAAATGTACAAAACGTTGAATTCATTATAAAACCCCCAAAATGGCACTATAAGAAGTTTATTCTGCTTTCATTTTTTTAGCTCCTCCCCCTATCAAAAAGCGAATGGCCCTTTTAAATAAAACTTTTCCATTTTTATGAAATACCTTTAGACCATTTGATGTCATCACTGGATCTCTGTGCTTCTCTATGCAATGCAGACAGATCATGGCAGGTGGGAAGGGCCAGCAGGGGGCTGCACCCGGCCTCAGTACTCCTCTCAGGTGCCCACAGTCCTGATGCAAGCAGTGGGAGGAGTTCTAAAAGCATCAAAATGCCTTGATGGGTGGATGTCAGTGTGGCGGGCTGGGTGTTGCTAGGCAGGCTTTACCTGCATGTGGACCACCCTGGGTAACACCCACATGGGATGCTGAGCCTCCGTTATTGAAAGAACTGAAATTCAATGAATGAAAGGGGCGGGGCCAGGGACAGTGAGTCTAGGGAGGACAGGGCTAGATGATGCTGGAAGTCCTCCAGCCAGGAAGTTAGGTGGGGCTCTGACTGGGAAATCTGGTGCAGCGGTGCACGGGAGCCAATCAGCTTCTAACTTCAGCTTGTTCAATTAACCACTTGCTTACTGGGCAACTAAACCCCCCCCCCCCCCCCCCCCCCCCCCCCCCTCCCCCCATCCCCCCCCCCCTGCCCCCCCCCCCCCCTCCTGCCCAGACCAATTTTCAGCTTTTAGAGCTGTCACTCATTAAACGGCAATTGCGCGGTCATACAACACTGTACACCAATGGAATTTTTAGCATTTTTTTCCCCACAAATGGAGCTTTCTTTTGGGGGTATTTGATCACCTCTGCGTTTTTTTTATTTTTTGTTAAAAAAAATGAAAAAAGACTGATTTAGAAAAAAAACGTTTTTTTTTTTATATTTTGTTAATACATTTTGCAAATAGGTAATTTTTCTCCTTCAGTGATGTACGCTGATGAGGCTACACTGATGGGGACTGATAGGCTGCATTGATGGGCACTGATAGGCTACACTGATGGGGACTGATAGTGCCCATCCGTGCAGCCTATCAGTGCCCATCAATGCAGCCTATCGGTGCCCATCAGTGCAGCCTATCGGTGCCTATCATTGCCCATCAGTGCAGCCTATCAGTGCCAATCAGTGCAGCCTCTCAGTGCCAAACAGTGCAGCCTGATAGGCTGCACTGATGGGCACCTATAGGCTGCATTGATGGGCACTGATAAGGCGACACTGATGGGCACTGATAGGTGGTACTGATGGGTGGCACTGAAGGGCAGCACCGAAGGGCATTGATAGGTGGCACTGATAGCTGACACTGATGGGTGGCAGTGATGGGCACTGATCGGCACTGGTAAGTGACACTGATAGGCAGCACTGCTAGGTGGCACTGATGATGTACTGATTGGCACCACTGGTGGGCATTGATAGGTGGCACTGGTGAGATGGCACTGATAGATGGCACTGATAGATGGCACTGATGGGTGGCAGTGATGGGCACTGATCTGCACTGGTAGACACTGATAGGCAGCACTGCTAGGTGGCACTGATAATGTGCTGATTGGCACCACTGGTGGGCATTGATAGGCGGCACTCGTGTGCACTGATAGGTGGCACTGATTGCTGGCACTTATGTACTGGTGGGCACTATGGGCACTGATTTGTGGCACTGGCAGGCAGTACTGGTGGGCACCAGTGATGTAAGTAACTGAGTTAAAATAAACTGAGTTACGTAACGCAGTTACTTTAGAGGGTAACGAGTAATCTAACTGATCACTTTTCCCCTCATGGTAACTCAGTTCCCATTACTTTGGCTTAGTTACCCCAATTACATCTACCGCCACTAGATGGCAGTAGTGTAATTCCGGTGTCCTGTCGAAAAAGTTCCCCCGCCGGATAAGGACCCCCTGTACTGCGCAGGCGCAGGGCTTGTGCAGTACGAAGGACTACGGAGCTTCCGAAAATTGCCGAACCTAAACAGCTCTGAGTGAACTCTACACCACGCAGGCGCAGTTAACATGTAATTGTACGAGGCGATGCCGCACGCTCCTGATGCTCGTGCTACTCTGCAAGGGGCGTCTATCGTGTAACTAAGGGGCGGGTCTAGTATTACTGTAACCAAGGGGCGCATTTATTATTATTGTTATATATCGAGCTCTGCCCATTAATTTAACATTCACCCTC
The DNA here is from genome assembly GCA_028564925.1 of Lithobates sylvaticus. Lineage (NCBI taxonomy): Eukaryota > Metazoa > Chordata > Amphibia > Anura > Ranidae > Lithobates > Lithobates sylvaticus. The sequence goes on from CM053037.1 coordinate 177,669,891, forward strand.
TTCTGTAGCCATCCGCCTCTTACATGATATAATAATAATAGACCCGCCCCTTGCTTACACGCTATAACAGATCTGCCCCTTGGTTAGAGTAATAATAGAGCAGCTCCTTGGTTACACGATATATAACAATAATAATAAATGCGCCCCTTGGTTACAGTAATACTAGACCCGCCCCTTAGTTACACGTATAGAATATTTAAAAAAAAAGTCAGTTACTTTGCTGAGTAACTAATTACTTTTCCAATGTAGTAACTGAGTTACTAACGCAATTACTTTTTGGGAGAAGTAATTTGTAACTTAACTAATTACTTTTTTAAAGTAAGATCACCAACACTGGTGGGCACACATGAGGCGGCTTTGCCTCTTCCTCTTCGGGATCGATGTCCCTTCAACAGAAGCCGGTGATCGGCTTTTTTCCTCTCCTCACACTGTCAGCCTGAGAAGAAAAAAAAAAATGATTACTGATCTTCTGTTTACATCACGTGATCAGCTGTCATTGGCTGAAAGCTGATCACGTGGTAAGGGGTCGGGATCAGCCCGTGATCACCCGAGTCTCCTTGACTTGGTAATCACAGCGCGCGCCCTTCAGGAGGGGCGTGGCGAGCGTGCAAAGGGGAGGACGTCTATTGACGCCCTCCCGGCAAAGCAGATCCGCGCCGTAGCCGTCATTCGGCTATAGCGCGGATCTGAAGGGGTTAATCTTTGGCAATAAAACCTGGAAGCGGATTGGATCCTATGCGGAGCTGCACCAGATTTTGCTCTCTCCGGTTTTAGTAAATCTCCCCCCAATGTGCAGAGAAATCCGAGGAAGTCATTTCACAGTCCAGGAGAGGAGGCGGAGCGGTGCGCGACGGAAGGGAAGGGGCGGAGTCCAGCTTTAAAGGGGTTCTCCGCAAATCAATCAATGAAGCCATAAAAACGCAGAGAATTAACGATTGGGTGAAAATAGATCTCTCAGGACGGCGGCGCGGCCGTCATTACATGAGGCGCAGCTGTTGGGTTATTGGCCGCCTCTCATATCTAATACATGATATGATTTGTTTTACAGTCGTGTTAAGAAAGGAATCAATATCTCCGCTCATCAATTATTCAGATGTCATTTATGGAGAGCCGAGGCCGGGGGAGCGCCACAACGCGCGTTACGGCAAAGTTTATTTATTTATTTTTTTGGTGTTTGGGGAGAGCCGGTATCTGGTGTGATCTCCTCCTCCTATACACCGATGAGGATACACCAAGAACCCGAGAAGGAGGAATTAATCACCAGTTGAGGCTTTATTCACTCTACAATGGCGCCTCGCCAACACGCAGGATTCATCACATTGTTTGCGATGATTTATATAAATAAAGTTTTTCTATAAGCCGTCTATTGAGACATTTCAGACAAACAAATACAACTTTGGGAAGTTTTTAAAACTTAATTGGTTTATTTGAAGTCTTCCTGTACTAAAGAAATGAACCTTCTGACAGATACGGTGTGTGTGGGCGATTATTACCAATTAGTGTGCCGATAGGCTGCGCCGAACCAGGAGATCCGACTTCCCATTACAAGAGCCACATTGTGTATTTTACAAACACTCAGGGTAAAAAAAATGTGTTCATAATGAATGATTCCCCCCTTATATCAGAGTCCCACTTACATCAGACTTCTTCCTTACATCAAGGTCCCCTACAGAGTCCCTCCCTTGGATCAGGACCAGAGTCCTCCCCTTACATCAGGGTGCCCAATAGATCCCCCCTGTACATCAGAGTTCCCCCCTTACATCAGGCTCCCCATTAGAGTCCCCCTTACATCAGGGTCCCCAACAATGCCTGCCCTTACATCAGGCACCACATTAGAGTTCCCCTTAATATCAGGGTCCCCATCTGAGACTCCCGCTACATCAGAGTTTCTCTTACATCGGAGTTCCCCCCTTACAGCGGGCTCCCCAACAGAGTCTTCCCCTCACATCAGGATCATCATCAGCCCCCTTGCACCAGGATCACCATTAGAGTCCTCCCCTTACATCGGGGTCCACAGCAGAGATCCCCTCATTACATCAAGGTGCCCAGCAGAGCCCCCCCGTACATCAGAGTTCCCCCCTTACATCATTCTCCCCATTAGAGTCCCCCTTACATCAGGGTTCCCAACAGTGCCCAACCTTACATCAGGCACCCCATTAGAGCTCCCCCTAATATCAGTGTCCCGATCTGAGACTCCCGCTACATCAGAGTCCCCCCTTACATCAGGTTCCCCATCACAGTCCTCTCCTCACATTAGGGTCCCCAGCAGAGTCCCTCCTACATCAGACTCCCCAACAGAGTCCTCCCCATCATCAGAGTCCCTGCCTCACATTAGGGTCCCCATCGCAGTACTCCCCTTACATCAGGGTCTCCAACAGCCCCCCCTTACAATAGGGCCCCCCGTAGGGTCCCCATCATAGTCCTCCCATTACGGTCACCATTAAAGCCCCCCTTACATCAGGGTCCCTAGCCCCCCCTACAATAATATCCTAATCAGAGTCCTCTCTTGCATTAGGGTCTCAAACAGAGACCCCCCCATATCAGGGTCCCTTAAAAATCCCCCCATTTACACCAGGGTCCCCTTTTATATTAGAGTTCCTATCAGAGTCCTCTCTTACATCAGAGTCCCCTCTTACATCAGAGTCCCTCTTTAACATCAGAGTCCTCTTTAACATCAGAGTCCTCTCTTACATCAGAGTCCTCTCTAACATCAGAGTCCTCTCTTACATCAGAGTCCTCTCTTACATCAGAGTCCTCTCTAACATCAGAGTCCTCTCTTACATCAGAGTCCTCTTTAACATCAGAGTTCTCTCTTACATCAGAGTCCCTCTTTAACATCAGAGTCCTCTCTTACATCAGAGTCCTCTTTAACATCAGAGTCCTCTTTAACATCAGAGTTCTCTCTTACATCAGAGTCCCTCTTTAACATCAGAGTTCTCTATTACATCAGAGCCCCTCTTTAACATCAGAGTTCTCTCTTACATCAGAGTCCCTCTTTAACATCAGAGTTCTCTATTACATCAGAGCCCCTCTTTAACATCAGAGTTCTCTCTTACATCAGAGCCCCTCTTTAACATCAGAGACCTCTCTTACATCAGAGTCCCTCTTTAACATCAGAGTCTCTGTCAATCTCCCCCCTTACCAGAGTAAGGCTTACAGCGTGTTGCAGCAGCAGGGCGGGAGGAGAAGCGGGTCTGGATGGAGGACGTTCCAGCCTCCTGTGAATGTTGGGGTGAGCACTTCATTGATTGCTAGGATGCTGACAGGGACCTGAAACTCCCGGGGGAAGGAAGAAGTGGAGACCATAAGCAGCCTCTGTGGACCTGAATCCCTGAAAAAAAATATATATACCATATTTATCGGCGTATAACACGCACCCCCAGAGGTGGACTGACAACTCATGGGGCCCCGGGCAATAGGAGATTATGGGGCCCCCAGGCAATCAGAGATTATGGGGCCACACAGTATAAACACGCACAGTATACAATCAAACAGTATACACATACATGTACACACAGTATACACAGACATGTTTCTATTGGCTGAGAAGGTACTGGAGAGGTGGGGCAGCTATAATCTCTGGATTTTTAGACCAAAAGGATGTCGGTAAGGGACATTTCAGAAACAGATGTAAAAAAACACAGATTTTTACATACTGTCCCTGGTTTTACTGAGGCTGGCAACCCTGATGGGGCCCCCTAGTGGCCCAGGGCCCTCGGGCATTGCCCGAGTGGCCGAATGGTCAGTCCGCCCCTGCGCACCCCAGGTTTAGGAGAGAATTTTAAGGAAAAAAAGTTTTAGGAGGGAAGTTTAAGGAAAAAAAACCTTACATTTAAATGCCCATCAATGCAGTCTTGCCCAGTGTCATTTGCAGCCTTGCCCAGTGTCATTTGCAGCTTGCCAGTGCTGTTTGCAGCCTTGCCCACATTTAAATTTCCCGCTGCCGAGACAGACCGAGCAAGTGCCGCCGAAAAAGACCAAGCCGACTGCTCGGCTCCGCTCGGAGTCCCGCCTCCCTGCTGTTTCTGGAGCGAGCGCTGCCGAAAAAGACTGAGCCGACTGTACTGTGTACTCGGCTCCGGTCTGGGTCTGGGCGGGACTGCGAGCGGAGCCGAGCCGAGTACACAGTCTTTTGTTTTTATTCAACCTTACTAACTATGAAACTATTATCATTTTTCTTCCAATTCACAATTCTGTGCCACTTTGTGTTGGTCTATCACATAAAATCCCAATAAAATACATTTACGTTTTTGGTTGCAACTTGGCAAATAGTGGAAATTTTGAATACTTTTTTCACGGCGCTGTATATAAGGTGCGTCTTGTCAGATAGTGGAGGAGGAAGCGGTGTTGGACCAGAAATGGATAAGACTCTTGTATATCAGAATCCAGTTTTCGGACTGCATCTGGTTTGAAGTATTAGAGAATGCCGGACAGCACAGGAGAGGGAAATGGAAGCAGATGACGGTACGATGAAGAGGGGAGGACAGCAGATGAGAGGAGGAAGTCCTGTACACTAGGGGGCAGTGTTCTTTTATGTAACGTATCATTATAATTAAACCAGATGTCATTTTTCTTCAAATAAGAGTTTATAATCCCGATATAAAAATATACATATAAATAACACCGAGAGCACGGAACCAATCGGGAGGGGGAATATTTTAGAATTTAAAACATCTCATTTATATTCGGTATAATACCTTCATCCTGGCCGTCTTCTCTGCCTCCAGCTCTTCTTCTAGTTCTTCAATGTGAACCTGCAGGAAAAAAATAAATAAAATAAAAATCTGCATTATTCTTTAATAAGTAAATCATTAATATCCCCGCAAGGCAGAACTGTTTAAGGGATGCAGATAATATCCATCATTGGGGAAGAACATATATGAATCTTCTCAGAAAACGGTCCTAGAAGTAATCACAGGGCTGTAAATAATGGATCAGTCCAGAGAGGAAGATTCCACCCCAAAATGAACAATGTATCTAAAATCGAATCACCGCTCAGAATGCAGTATATCAGATCAACTGGAATATGTCCCAGGTATAGAAATGTATAGTAATAATAACAATGAATTATCAGATTTTTTCATCAATAAAATTGACAACATCTGGAAAATAATTCATCAGAAAAAAACATCCGACGGCAGTCAACCAGAGCAAAAAGTCGATATCGACACAAACATCCCACATCCACCAAAGTTTTCTCTGATCCCAATTACCACGGATATCACAAAAAACATCATCAGAAATCTCAGAGACAGCACATCCTCCATTGACATCATCCCCACAAAACACCTGAAAGAATGCTCCGACATCCTGGCTCCCACCATAACGCACCTCATAAATCAATCGTTCAAAGAAGGGATTGTTCCAGGCGCCCTCAAACAAGGCATCATCAAACCCCTGCTAAAGAAACCCAACCTCGACCCCCGGGACCCCAACCATCGCAGACCGATAACAAGCTTGAACAACATTTCCAAGATTATGGAGAAGGCGGTAGTACAACAGATACAACACCCCCTGGACACACACAAACTCCTGGACCCGCTACAATCAGGATTCCGCCCAGGCCATGGGACAGAAACCGCACTCCTGAAGATATGGGACGACGCTCTCGAAGCAGCAGATGACGGAGAATCATGTCTCCTGGTACTGTTGGACCTCAGTGCAGCGTTTGATACTGTGGACCACAATACTCTACTCATCCGCCTTACAGAAGTAGCAGGAGTCACTGGATCAGATCTACAATGGTTCGGATCCTTCTTAGGAGATCGCTCTCAGACGGTGAAACTAGGAGCTTTCACCTCTGAAACCCGGGCAATCTCCTGTGGAGTCCCTCAAGGATCACCCTTGTCTCCAGTGCTCTTCAACATCTACATCCGCCCACTCCTCAACATCATCAGAAGATCAGACCTCTGCTTCCACTCATACGCCGACGACACGCAATTATATTTTCGTATCACCGGACAAAAAGACCATCATCAGCAATTAGGAAAATGCCTCACTATGATAGACGACTTGATGACCACTAGCTCCCTCAAACTAAATGAATCAAAAACAGAACTTCTTATTCTACATGCAAATCAAAACCCCCGAACCAAGATCCCTTGGACACCACCTACCATTTTTGGACAGACCATCGCCCCTAGGACCAAGGCCAAGAGTCTCGGAGTCATTTTTGACTCAGAAATGTCAATAGATGCCCAAATAGGAGCAGTAGTCAGTGGTTCTCACCATCTGCTCCGCCTGCTACGCAGACTCATCCCCTTCATTCCAAAGGAGGACAAAGCAGTGGTAGTTGGAACAGTCATCAATTCTCGACTGGACTACGCAAACTCCCTTTACATAGGACTACCCCAATATCAATTTGCACGCTTACAACTTATCCAAAATACGGCGGCAAGACTGATAACAGGAAAAAACCCTGGGAATCCATCTCTACCTTCCCTGAGGACCCTACACTGGCTAACCGTGAAGAATCGGGTCACATTCAAGACCCTCTGCCTCACCCACAAATGCACACATGGAGACGCTCCTCAATACCTACTCGAGAAAATAAAACACTACATACCTAATCGCAGTCTTCGATCGGCTAATCAAAATCTCCTCCTCATTCCTAAATCCCGCTACAAATCAAAGGGGGAACGGAGATTCGCTGTCCAAGGTCCACGGCTATGGAACGCGCTACCAACCGACATCCGCATGGAAGAAAACCATCAGGAAAAAACTCAAGACCTACCTCTTCTAGAAGCTTGACAACAAAGCACCAATACAGCGCCTTGAGGCGATTCAGTTCGCATTGTAGCGCTATATAAGTTATTCATTCATTCATTCATTCAATAATGTGTGCGACATTAGAGTGTAAGCTCCTCTGGTTCAGAGACTGATGTGACTGTTCCAGTGTTCTGTGTACAGCACCGTGGAATATGTCAGAATTATATCCATTTGACCTTCAGAAGATTTACCCCCCCCCCCTTTCTTTTAAATAGGAAGTAAACCTTCCTAAAAAAAAAAAAAAAAAATGGAACCTGCGAGGCAAAGGCATAATGAGCTAGTATGCATAGCATACTAGCTCATTATGAATGACTTACCTGAGAACGAAGCCCCCGAAGCGGTCCTCATCCACGATCTTCTCCGTCACCATCATTCCTGGAGTGACTTCCGGGTCTCGCCGCTCCATCGCTGTCATTCACTGGAGCGGCGATGACATCACTCCCGCGCATGCGCACGAAGGCGGCATATCACCGTGATCTCGGCATGCGTAGTGCCAGTGATGCCTGTTTTTTTCTAAATATCTCCTAAACCATGTAGGTTTAGGAGATATTTATTGGACCTACAGGTAAGCCTTAATCTAGGCTTACCTGTAGGTCAAAGTGGTTTGTAAGGGTTTACAACCACTTTAACTGACGCTGTACCCAAAATAAAATGTATGTCATTTTTTTTCCCACAAATAAAGCTTTCAATTGGTGGTATTTGACTCTGAGGTTAAAAAATGTTTGCGCTATAAACAAAAAAAGCCAGACAATTTAAAAAAATAAAAAATATATATATTTTACTTTCTTCTAAAAAACATTCCTAATAGAAAATGTAAAAAAAAATCTAATTTCTTCATAAATTTAGGCCAATACTGTATATACTTATATACTTATATATATATAAGCTGAGGCACCTAATTTTACCACAAGATACTGGGAAAACGTATTGACTCGAGTATAAGCCTAGGGTGAGAAATGCGCAGCTACTGTAAATAGAAAAGAGGGTCAACAATGCCCATTTGCAGTCTCACTGTGCCCATTTGCAGCCATAGGTCCCCCGAACTTCAAACTTGGTAGTTAAGGGTTCCTAGATGCCCCCTAGCTGCAGACAACATTTGGGGTCTCTGGACCCAAAGGGTCCCGAAATGACATTGCTGCAGATGGACACAGTTGATCGACTTTGGGGCCCCGTATCTCGGGGTCACTTGGTGCTAGGAACCCAAAATGGTGTGCAAACCCAGTGGAACTAGCACTATAATCAAAAGAGATATGGGGCCCCAAAGTCGGGTCGGAAAATGTCATTCTCTGCTGCAGAAAAGTGCTTGACTCGAGTATAAGCCGAGGGGGGCACTTTCAGCACAAAAAAATGTGCTGAAAAACTCGGCTTATACTCGAGTATATACGGTATGTATTCTGCTACAGATTTTTGGTAAAAAAAAAATCAATAAAAAAATCACATTAAGCATCTATTGATTGGTTTGCGCAAAAGTTACAGCGTCTACAAACTATCGGATAGTTTTTTTTGTTTTTACTAGCAATGGCGGCGATCAGCGATTTATAGCAGGACTTTGATATTGCGGCGGACACATTGGACACTAAGTGACACTTTTGTGGGAACCTGTGACACCAATACAGAGATCAGTGCTAAATAATATGCACTATCACTGTACTAATGACACTGGCTGGGAAGGGGTTAACATCAGGGGCGATCAAAGGGTTAAATGTGTGCCTAGCTTGTGCCTTCTCACTGTGGGGGAGGTGCTTTGACTAGGAGAAGGCACTGATCCATGCCTCTGCTTTGCAGGAACACAGGATCCTCTGGATCAACTGTGGGTATAGGATTGGGTATATGGGATTGTATATTTTATTTTTTTATGGTTGAACTAGATGGACTTTGTGTCTAACTATGTAAGGATCCATGCCTTCCCTACTGACAGAACGGCAATCTGCCTTGTTTACATAGGCAGATCGCTGGTCTTCTTGTGTACTGTATAATTAGGGTTGCCACCTGTCCGGAATTCACCCGGACAGTCCAGGTTTTGAATCATGTGTCCAGGTTTCAGTGGGAATCTGTGTCTGTGAGGCCGTCTGTGGTGTCATTGTCCCCCCCAGTCTGTGGTCTCCCAGTCAGTGTCAGAAAGTGTGGTTGTCAAGTCTGTGTCCTCACCTATTGTTTCTCCTAGTGTAGTGAAGGCAGCGGAGGGTGCTGGACCAGAATGTATGGTGGTGCCAACCCCTCCTCCTCGGCGTGGCAGAAGTGTGGCTGGAGGTCAGCATACACCGAGGGGTGGAGTGAGGGATGGATTGGATGATGGTTGGGGGGGAGGAGATGGGAAGGGAATGAGGGTGGCTGGTGCAGAATGCAAGGTGAATGATGTATAAGTCAGGGTGAATGATGCGGGGGGAGGGGTTAATGGGGGGGGGGGGGGGGGGGGTTTGGAATCGCATCCTGATGGCGATTAAATCTCAATGGTTCCTCCATTCCTCCTCCACGCACAGCACATCCCCACATGGGGATGCCCAGTACAGAACCTCAGCAGATGCGGCTCTAGGCTTTGTGAGGCCTTAGGCAAAACTTTTATGAGGCCCCACTCACGCCCGTAATAGGAAAAAACTACACGCACACAGAAAAGAGGGGGGGGGGGGGAGAGAATCAGTGACTGAGCACAGGCAAATTTGGAGGCTGCGATGCCCCTGTGAGTGCGAGGCCTTAGGCGACCGCCTAATTTTCCTAATTAGAGAGCCACCTCTGAACCTCAGCACTCCATGCTGTCTTTCCTGTGCTCCACAACTCCTCCCTGGGAGCATGTGACAGCAGCTTATATGGGAGGCCTGCCCCCTGCCAATGAAAGTTAATGATTGGTCAGGGCTCCTCACATAAGCTGCCTGCCACTCAGGTCTCCAGTCCAGCCTCCCTTCCAGAATAATCCTTCTGCAAGCAGAGGAGGCATCTCTGAGCCAAAGTGTAGGTGGCCACCCCCCCCCCCCCCCCCCCACTATACTGACACTCCCATTCCCAGATCAAAACAACCAGGCCTGGAATGAAAACACAGGCCTGGCTACATTTACCTGTATCTCAGCCCTGCAACTAGAAAAAGACTAACCTAGCAGCACCTACCTGAAAGTAGAGGGCGCTACACTATCTTGTCAGGAAACAGTTTTCTTTACTTGCTGATGTAAGCACGCTTGTTTTTGTTTAGTTGTTGTTTATTTTTGTGTAAATATGTTTTTATTAATGAGCTGTATGCTTGTATGATTTTTTTTTTTTTATAAAAAAAATTTACACTCTAATGTCCCTTCACAGTCACACACTATTATTAGAGTGTAAGCTCCTTTGGTCCAGAGACTGATACATACCTCCCAACTTTTTGAAATGGGAATGAGGGACACCTATCAGCAAAAGTATGCAGGCATAGGACACACCCCCTGCCACACCCCCTTAAAGGAGAATTGTACAAAAAAAAAAAAACAGATTGGTTAAACCCACAAGTGCTTTTTTTACCACTTCTATTCCTTTATATTGGCTTTTGGAATTTACAAATGCAGCAATTTAGAAATCAGATGAAACGTTTAGTGCTGGAAAACACCTTTTGATACATAAAAAGTGCATTTTATATACAACTACCGTATTTATAGGCATATAACACGCACTATTTCCCCCTTAAAATCGGGGAAAAGTCGTGGGTGCGTGTTATACACCGATACCCCCCCAAAAAAATGACAAAAATTGGTTGCGGGGCCGAAAAATAGCAACCGCCGCTGAAAAAGACCGAACCGCCGCCGAAAAAGACCAAGCCGACTGTTCCGCTCCGCTCGTAGTCCCGCCTCCCTGCGCTCGCTCCCGAAACTTTTTCGGCGGCGCTTTGGCCTTTTTCGGTGGCGGTTCGGTCTTTTTCGGCGGCGGGAAATGTAAACGTCGGCAAGGCTGCAAATGACGCTGGCAAACTGCAAATGACACTGGGCAAGCTACAAATGACGCTGGCAAGCTGCAAATGACACTGGGCAAGCTACAAATGACACTGGGCAAGCTACAAATGACACTGGGCAAGCTACAAATGACGCTGGCAAGCTGCAAATGACACTGGGCAAGCTACAAATGACACTGGGCAAGCTACAAATGACACTGGGCAAGCTGCAAATGAAGCTGGGCAAGCTACAAATGACACTGGGCAAGCTACAAATGACACTGGGCAAGCTACAAATGACGCTGGCAAGCTGCAAATGACACTGGGCAAGCTACAAATGACACTGGGCAAGCTACAAATGACACTGGGCAAGCTGCAAATGATGCTGGGCAAGCTGCAAATGATGCTGGGCAAGCTGCAAATGACGCTGGGCAAGGCTGCAAATGACGCTGGGCAAGCTGCAAATGATGCTGGGCAAGCTGCAAATGATGCTGGGCAAGGCTGCAAATGACGCTGGGCAAGCTGCAAATGACGCTTAAAATGTAAGGTTTTTTTTCCCCTAAACTCCTCTCCTAAAACTTTTTTTCCTTAAAATTCCCTCCTAAACTTGGGGTGCGTGTTATACGCTGATAAATACGGTATATAGATCAGACCAAAATGAGGGACAAATGAGGAGGAATGAGGGACAGAGGGACATTGCTCCAAATCCGGGACAGTCCCTCGAAATCAGAGACAGTTGGGAGCTATGCTGATATGACTGGCGCGGTGTATGTCAGAGCTATATTAAATAAATAGCCACATTACATATTTTTCCACACTTCTGCCTCTTGCCGGGGGATCTCTGATGGCGGTTTGTTGCCTCCTCCGCGCTCTGGTAGCGGCTCATACAGGACGCAAATCTCAGCTCTAATATTTCTCTATAATTTAGGAAATAAACCATTCGGCGTCCTCATCAGCAACCAGTTTGCCGCCCAGTGTGGCGTTCTTTACTCCTCAGTGACAGACGTGTATCCGGTTATAATCAGGAATGCCGTAGACGGTTTTATTTCGGCTCCTCACCAGCTTGTTGCTGTCTGTGTAGATTTGGCAATTTACAGATTGCGTTCGCAAGATAATCAAGATGGATGGATGGCCGGCGACAGCGCCACATCTGAGCGCCGACAGCCAGGAGATTGCAGAAATGGACTATTACCGCCTAGACAGCCCAACATCACTGCGGACATTTACCGCACTCTACGCAGACAAAACAGCCCCTTACTGGGGTCACGACACAGGAGAAGTCCCTAATATTACACGTTCATATTATTATCAGTGCCACGACCGCCAGGAAATAAGTAGATTTCATCTTTTTTATTAGTTTACAGCAAAAAAGTTACTGCGCTGCTAAGGTACATATTGTAAGGAAATACAGCGCCGCTCCTTCTTCTTATTTTAAGGAAATACAAAGACCTAACATGCCCAGAGCTGAGACAAGGGGTGGGTAAGAGGTAGACGTGCACAACAAAAAAAATTTGTTTATTTTCGTTTCGTTTTTTTCGTTTCCGTTGATTCGTAACGATTCGTAAATTCGTAAGTCGTCGGTGTTCGTATTCGTAACGATTCGTATTTTCGTAAGAGTTATTTTTTCGTTGATTCGTTTTTCTGTATATTCGAAATTCGGACGCATTCGTATTTATTCGTACTTTCGTAACATTCGTAACATTCGTAACATTCGTAGATTCGTAATCGGAGCATAACTCATAATGTTATGTAATGTGTATGCTATTATTACATTTTAAGAGACACGGAAAATTACGAATCAAAAAAAAAAGTTACGAATGTACGAATTTTTTCGTTCAATCCATTCGAAGCACGTTAAGCAGCGCCATTGTAAGAGACACGGAAAATTAAGAATCGAAAAAAAAAGTTACGAATGTACGAATTTTTTCGTTCAATCCATTCGAAGCACGTTAAGCAGCGCCATTGTAAGAGACACGGAAAATTACGAATCGCAAAAAAAAAAAAAAGTTACAAATGTACGAATTTTTTCGTTCAATCCATTCGAAGCACGTTAAGCAGCGCCATTGTAAGAGACACGGAAAATTACGAATCACAAAAAAAAAAAAAAGTTACAAATGTACGAATTTTTTGTTCAATCCATTCGAAGCACGTTAAGCAGCGCCATTGTAAGGGACACAGAGAATTCCGAATCGAAAAAAAAAGTTACAAATGTACGAATTTTTCATTCAATCCATTCGAGGCACGTTAAGCAGCGCCATTGTAAGAGACACGGAAAATTACCAATTCAACAAAAAAAAAAGTTACGAATGTACGAATTTTTTCGTTCATTTTGATTTTCGTTTTTTCCTGTTTTCGTTTTTCGGATTTTCTTCTTTCGTAGATTCGTTGTTTCTAATTTGTTTTTCTTTGGATTTTCGTTGTTTTTCGGATTCATTCGATTCGAACGATTCGTTAAAAATTTTTGCGAATCGTTCGTTCATTCGTACGATAACGAATGATCGAATATAACGAAAAAGAACGAAACAAATTGCACATGTCTAGTAAGAGGGGCAGCTGCCCTGGGTATAGCGGTTGAGGGTGTGGGTCTGCTCTGACTGTTACTGCTGTCACACTGTGCACCCCATCAACCTCCTCATAACATACCTACCTAGACACAACTCTGGATGAAGGAGCACATGAGGCAGAGCAAACCAGCAGCATTGTCAGTCTGGAGGGAGTTTTGGATTGACTAGCAGATTTAGATACACTAACAAATTTAAGCCAAACTCCAGCTCACACTTTATCCCAAAAGGAAAAAAAAAAATGTTGCTGTAATGCCCTGTACACACGGTCGGACATTCCGACCACAAAATCCGTCTGATTTTTTCCAACGGATTTTGGACGAAACTTGTCTTGCACACACACGGTCGCACAAGGTTGTCTGAAAATCTGATCGTTCAGAACGAGGTGACGTACAACACGTACGACGGGACTACGTAGAGGCCAGTAGCCAATAGCTTTCTTCTCCAAATTTTTTCCGAGCATGCGTGGCACTTTGTGCGTCGGAATTCTCTACACACGATCGGAAAAAGTCTGATCAGATTTTGTTGTCGGAAAATTTTAGATTAGATCCGTCAGGAATTCCGACTGAAAAAGTCCAATAGAGCCCACACACGATCGGATTTTCCGAAAGATGGCTCTGATCACAGATCAGAGTAAGGGGTCGATCCCGACCCCTTACCACGTGATCAGCTGTCAGCTGATCATGTGATGTAAACAGAGCCAGTAATCGGCTATTTTTTCTCCTCACGCTAAAAAAAAAAAAAAAAGCCGATCACCAGCGGCTGTGAGAGGGACATTAGTCCCGATTGTGGAGAGCCTCTGCAGAGGCTTCTGTTCCACCTACCAGTGCCCACCAGCGCCACCTACCAGTGCCCACAGTACCACTCATCAGTGTCCACAGTACCACCCATCAGTGCCCACAGTGCCACTTATATATGTCACCAATCAGTGCCTCATCACCAGTGCTGCCTATCAATACCACCTACCAGTGCCCATCAGTACCACCTACAAGTGCCCATCAGTACCACCCATCAGTGCTCCCATCAGTGTCGCCTTATCTGTGCCCATCAGTGCAGCCCATCAGTGCCCATCAGTGTAGCCTCATCAGCGAATATCAATCTGTGCCTATCAGCGTCGTCTTATCTGTGCCCATCAGTGTCGCCTTATCTGTGCCCATCAGTGTAGCCTTATCTGTGCCCATCAGTGTTGCCTTATCTGTGCCCATCAGTGTAGCCTTATCTGTGCCCATCAGTGTCGCCTTATCTGTGCCCATCAGTGTCGCCTTATCTGTGCCCATCAGTGTCGCCTTATCTGTGCCTATGAGTGTCGCCTTATCTGTGCCTATCAGTGTCACCTTATCTGTGCCCATCAGTGTCGCCTTATCTGTGCCCATCAGTGTTGCCTTATCTGTGCCCATCAGTGTCGCCTTATCTGTGCCCATCAGTGTCGCCTTATCTGTGCCTATGAGTGTCGCCTTATCTGTGCCCATCAGTGTTGCCTTATCTGTGCCCATCAGTGTCGCCTTATCTGTGCCTATCAGTGTCGCCTTATCTGTGCCTATCAGTGTCGCCTTATCTGTGCCCCTTATCTGTGCCCATCAGTGCAGCCCATCAGTGCCCATCAGTGTAGCCTCATCAGCGAATATCAATCTGTGCCTATCAGCGTCGTCTTATCTGTGCCCATCAGTGTCGCCTTATCTGTGCCCATCAGTGTAGCCTTATCTGTGCCCATCAGTGTTGCCTTATCTGTGCCCATCAGTGTAGCCTTATCTGTGCCCATCAGTGTCGCCTTATCTGTGCCCATCAGTGTCGCCTTATCTGTGCCCATCAGTGTCGCCTTATCTGTGCCTATGAGTGTCGCCTTATCTGTGCCTATCAGTGTCACCTTATCTGTGCCCATCAGTGTCACCTTATCTGTGCCCATCAGTGTAGCCTTATCTGTGCCCATCAGTGTCGCCTTATCTGTGCCCATCAGTGTCGCCTTATCTGTGCCCATCAGTGTCGCCTTATCTGTGCCTATCAGTGTCGCCTTATCTGTGCCCATCAGTGTCGCCTTATTTGTGCCTATCAGTGTCGCCTTATCTGTGCCTATCAGTGTCGCCTTATCTGTGCCTATCAGTGTCGCCTTATCTGTGCCCCTTATCTGTGCCCATCAGTGCAGCCCATCAGTGCCCATCAGTGTAGCCTCATCAGCGAATATCAATGAGGGAGAAAAATTGCTCTGAAAGATGCCTGAACAAAGATGGCTCTGTCCTTCTGCATTTAGGGGGTGAAGGCAATGTCAGAGGAAGTACTGCGATCTCTGTAGGAGTTAATTGCACAGACACATTACTCATCATGAAAAGTAGATCTGATGACAGGTCCACTTTAGGTGACATATAGAGTTAAAACACTCTGCATTTTATTCTAACATTTTTTGTGCACAAATGACCAGCCATGTGGAGTGACAGGAGATGGCGGTCAGACGGCGGGCCGCGGCGATCTATACAGGGAGATGGAAGGACGCCGCGCATGAATGGAGCTGAAATATGGAACTTGACACTCCTAATAACAAATGCCTTCCATCGGCTGTCCGGATCTCATATAAAATGCATCTCCATCAATCCCGGAGAAGACGGCTCATCCCTAAACAGGCCGCTTCGTCAATACTGCGCTCAGAGCCACCGAGACGCCGCCTTTTGTACTCGTTAAAAGGCAATTGCTGAACCCGAGCGCAGAGAGGCATTCTGAGACAGCGAGGGATCAGATTCGGACTTTCATCTCAATATATTACTTGATAGTCACAAGGGATATAAATTGACTCTGTGCGCACCAAAGGCCTTTGCAGACGCAGATATTACCTTGTAAATGTAGTGGTGACATCATCACTGGGCTGTACATAGCCTGAAGCAGAGCTGTGGGAGGGGCCCAGCAGGCTCCACCCACTACAGGCTGCCTGCTGAGAACTACAGGAGGAGGCGGAGGCAGACCAGTCATCCTGAACAAGGAGAGAGAGCAGCAGTGAGCGGTCCACTTATTAGGAGGACAACGCCAGTATAAGGAGCCCTACCTTCACTGCTAAAGCAGCGTGGCATTCCAATCCATAGGCCATACCTGTGGGACCTCTTTGGAAGTAGAGATTCATTGTAGTAGTTGGCAGTGGTGGCTGGTGCTCAAAATTTTTGGGTTGGTGCAAACAAACTGAAAAACCTCCCATCAATTTCCGCCACTGTGCCCATCAATTGACACCACTGTGCCCATCAAACGCAGTCACTGTGCCATATCAAATACTCCCACTGTGCCATCAAATGCTCCCACTGTGCCCTATCAAATACAGCTACTGTGCCCATCTTATGCAGCCACTGTGTCCCATCAAATGCAGCCTCACTGTCCCATCAAACGCAGCCACTGTGCCCATCAATTGCTGCCACTGTGCCCATCAAACGCAGCCACTGTGCCCATCAAACGCAGCCACTGTGCCATATCAAATGCTCCCACTGTGCCATCAAATACATCCACTGTGCCCATCTTATGCAGCCACTGTGCCCATCAAATGCAGCCTCACTGTCCCCATCAAATGCAGCCTCACTGTCCCCATCAAATACAGCCTCAATGTGTCCCATCAAACCCCCCCCGTTCTCCGCGGGAGGTCCGGCACTTACCTTGCTGTTGTGTCTTCTTCAGTGGGCAGCAGCGTTGGTGGAGGAGTCCGCTCCTCATGCTTCCTCCGCTTGGGCACTGGTACAGGGAAAACCGGAAGTGACATTGTAACTCGAATATCAATCAAACCACCCGGCCGTAGAAATACACACAGATCTATGAACACTTACAATACAGGCTTAGTCTACGGGATGTCTTTTTAGAATTCATTGCATAGTAAAGGGTTCAGGATATTCCAAAATGACCAATAGGAGCAGGGGTCAAGTCCTGGGGAAAAAAGTGTGGGAACTCCCACCCAAGATCCACTCCCCCACCAAAAAAATAAAAATGATACGCTCATATGCACGAACGCTTCAAAAGTGGTATTTTTCATCCAATTTTCGTATTGTGTGTATGAAGCTTAACTGTTAGTACATAAAAAAAAAAACAACCCTCAATAAACATAAATACGGTAATTCTCTGAATAATCAGCATTCATTCAATTGTGCTTCCATGCAAATGTGAACATCATGTTCTGATCTTTATTGGGGAATGTTATTTTGTATATAGAGTGTTTATGTGGTGAGTTTACACTTTTCATTGAACAGAGTTTGGATAACACAGGGTTAAACGGAAAGGTCATAAATGAACTGCACATTATCTGGACAGAATGCTTGGGGAGATAGTGATGTGTTCCTGCTTAGGAGATGTATGTTAGCTTGGGGGGCTGCAAACTCTGCAGGGCTCCAACACACACTCGCTGCTATTCCAACCCTTCACATATTTCCACATAAACTTCCCTCCTGGCATTAAACTTTGCTAGGTATTGTGCTCAGCTTACCACCCCATAATGATGTTCCTCCTTTAGCTCACCTCTCTCCATGCATGTCCTGTGAGCAGAATAGCTCTGGATTCTCTCATCATATGGCACTGAAGATAGAGGAGGGGGAATTCAGCGGGACACACAGAGTAAGTATGCAGGAGACTGGGGGGGGGAGGTTGAGGAGACAGAAAATCAGGAGGGGAGGAGCGCATCACGAGAGGTCTGACTAAATACAATCTCTTAGCAGCAGGGACCTGATCTACCTGTCAGCGTGATTGACAGGTAGATCGAAGCGGAAGCTGTCATGGGGCCCCCTACTGGCAATGCCTGAATGGTCAGGTGTACGGCACTTACTATTGCGAACGTTGTCGGCAGCTGCTGGTGTAGCACCTGCCACACAGCTCACATACTTCAAAGTCTTGCAGGACACAGCTGCTAACGGGAACTGAGTTCCTGTTGTGGAAAAAGTACAGGAACTCCGTTCCCATGCGTTCCCGCAGGACTTGAGCTCTGAATAGGAGGAAAGACTTCTAGCACCAATCTGTATAACTGCAAGCACACCTGAATGTCCCAAACACATGACTACTGTATAAAAGATGTACCCTGCCCATTACTATCTGCCTTGCCCATCCCTCCAGCCTCCCAATCCCACCTTCTTGTAAAATAACTGAGACCACACCAAGCTGGAGTAACATTGGCCGAAGCAGCCATCTTTTTATTAATACTATTAACAACCTTTACATAACTGTATAAAATACCTATTATAACCACCCACTCAGTTGGATACTCACATTGGCCTTTTGCACGAAAAAACCCCACCCAATCTTGCCACCACTCCACTCTGGCACTGCGGTACCATAAACTGAAAACCGGCCTCAGGCTGACATTCTGGCCCAGAGACAACAAAGAACATTTACCGCTATGCCCCCGTTAATGAATTCCAGCTAAAACCGTTATCTGGAATACCACCCAAACGGGACCCATCCCACCAATGGGTCCCGAACTCTTCCACATCCGGGGTTTCTTCCTTCATCCGCAAAGGCCAACCCCCCGCCTCTGCTACGACATCCAACGCCCTGTAGAAATAAATCACACCATTTTAACAATATCCCCCCAACCTTTACTTTTTTTAGGGAGGGAGGGTGGGAAGCTCATTCCTCCTAGCCACACTCAGCTAGGGAGGGACTACCGCTCAACCAAATGTATTAAACTCTCCTCCCCTGCCTTCTGACCCAATCACCACCTACCAAAACCTCCACCTGATGCACCCAGGGTTATACTTTTAACCCTGTCATGCCAGCCCTCCGTCCATTTTATTTTATTGCTTTTCCTCCGGGCTTCTCTGGTCTTACTCACAATGTCCTATAAGCTGTCTACAACCTAGTCTCCGCTGGTAGATCCTCAGTGAGGAAGACAAAAGATTCTTCTCCAGACCAGAACATCAGGACAGTGCCTCCAGCAAAAATCCATCCATAATGGTCTCCAGGCCCTCAGCTCAGCAGGCCCAGCGTGCAATTCTTAACTCAGTATAGCTGCCTCCTTCCAGGGACAGCAGCCCCAAGAGAACTGGAACCCTCCCTGAAGACAAAAGAACACTCTGGAAAGGCCTCCCAAACAATCACTTCTCCAGCCACCTTCTGGATGCCTCCTTACAGGGATTGGCTGAGGCATAATAAATAATCATTGCTGGATATTTGGCTCGCTCTGCCCTATATCCCGGAAGCTTCTCCCAGAAGCAGGTAGGTGAAATCAATCAACCATCCTCAGAAACCCTCACCAGACCAAAACAATAGATCTCTGACTACAGTGAAGCTGAAAACCCTTAGCCTAACAACTAGTGATGGGCTCGGGCATGTTCGGATCAATCATAGTCAGTGAGGCATTTCCCGACCAGAAGCTGCACATACACACGCTGCGTATGATTGGCGGTGGGCAGTGATGGCTTCCTGGTGGATTCGATCCAAACATGGCAGAGCCCATCACTACTAACAACGTAACTAGAGGATGGCACTACACATGAAAATGTGTGAAAGGAGCTTCAGGAATTTTCATCCTCAAGACTTTTGAAGACAATAAATTGTGCGGATTAGAACCTGGCCTCCAGGTAATCGATGTGCTCTGATGGATATCTGTGCAGGACGTACAGGAGCTCAAGAGACGACAAACGATCCATCCTGGGCTGAGAATATAGGAGGGGGAAGCCGCAAACTTAGCCGACAAGACAAGACGGAGTATAATCTGCTCTGGCCAAGATAATAGCAACCAGACTTCTACAAGAGCCAATATCAGTGCCCAGCACAAGGAACAGCTGCAGGTTACTGTCTGTCGCACTTCCTCCGGTTTTCTGCACCAAGTTCACCATGAATGGCAGTGATTGGATACAGGCCAAAATTTTTTAGACAGGCTCCCTCTGTAGAAGGGCCATATACTAGCACAGTGGTCTCCAAACTGCGGTCCGGGGGCCAGATGTGGCCCATTGCTTGCTTTTATCTGGTCCTTGGGTCACTATTTCATCCACTGATACCAACAATGGGGCATAATTCCCCCACTGACACCAGTGAAGGGGCACAATTCCTCCCAATGACACCAATGATTTGTCACAAATTTCTCTCAATGACACCAACAATGCGGTCAAAAGACACCAACGATGGGGCAAAATTCCTCCCAATGACACCAACAATGGGGCCCAATGACACCAATGAAAGGACACAATTGACACCTATGATGGGGGGCAATTTCTTCCAATGATACCAACAATGGGGCCCAATGAAGGGACACAATTGACACCAATGATGGGGGGCAATTTCTTCCAATGACACCAACAATGGACCCAATGACACCAATGACAGGACACAATTCCTCCCACTGACACCAAAGATGAGACGTTGTTCCACCCCCCCCCCCCCCCCCAATGATGTCAGGAGATGTTCTACTCCCATTGGCCACAGTCCACCCCCCTAAAGTCTGAAGGACAGTAAACTGGCCCTTTGTGTAGAAAGTTTGGAGACCTCTGCATTAGTAGTATATGATCAGCTTTAGGCACTGCATACCACATGACCATAATGCTGCCCTCTCCCCCACAGTCCCTTTGTTACTAACTGGGGGGGGGGGGGGGGGGGTCCAATCTTGTTATTAAATTCTGGCCATTTGTAGGGCTAATAAGCAAGCTATTGTTAAGCAATAGAAGCCACATACTACCATTGGTGGGGCCATGGCTGGGACAAGGGGTGGGCAGGAGGGGAAGCTGCCCTGGGCGCTGTGGTATCATGTGAGGTGGGGAGTGGTGCATGCAGAGTTCCTATCTACAAGCTAGCCAGGGTACTGGAAGAGGGGGAAACTTTGTTTGGGGAGAATTTTGGCTTGGGGCTAAGCGTGCAGATTGGTGCTCACATTTTTTTGAAGGGAAGGGAGGGTTTTTTCGCAGACACATAATGCTCATACATTTTGGGGAGAGGGGACACTGTTTGGCATCTTTGCCCTGGGTGCTAGATGACCTTGTCTCAGCACTGGGTGGGGTCAATCCCAAAATGTAAAATTGTTAAAAATGTGGTGGATTGTACTTCAACTTCCAGATAAGATTATTGTTATATAGGGACCCCCAGGGGGCTCAGGAGGGCTGGAGAGAAAATATTGTCTGCAGTCACCGGTGGCAGAACTTTATGCCCATGTTGCCTTTCAGGTTTAACAATGAGGTTTGAGTCGGCCACTACCATTGCATCATGAAGTTTGCGGTTTTCGAACTTTCGGCCAAAAAAACTTTGCAGATTCACCCCCAGAAACAAGGAACGAACTACAATACGGTTCGTAGACTTTTCCCCAAGTCTGTTGAGTTACAATAGCCAATCATTTTAAGGAATAGATAACCAAGGCCCCCAGGGGCAAAGGCTATACACAACATTATAGATTGTTCCTTATCTCTGGTGGTGAATTTGCAATGCTTTTTGGCCAAAAGCTTGAAATTTG
Organism: Lithobates sylvaticus; assembly: GCA_028564925.1. NCBI lineage: Eukaryota > Metazoa > Chordata > Amphibia > Anura > Ranidae > Lithobates > Lithobates sylvaticus. The sequence continues at coordinate 177,691,489 of CM053037.1, forward strand.
TGAACTTCACAAACCAAAGGTAATGGCAGACCTAAACTGAATCCCTAATCCTCAAAGTCTTACTCCCAAATGCCAGGACTCGAATAGATCACCAAGGCATTGAGTTATGGGATGAGGAAGCAATCATTCCAACTCTGAGGAAATCCAAATGTAGCGCCCTGGGGTTTAGTCAGGGAGCTCCTCACCAAATACTTGTCAGGGGTAGCTACCATAGTTAATTTGTTGGAGATCCATTGATTTCTCCCTAAGTTTGGCCTTGTTGTACTTTTCTCTACCACTAGGTGGCCAGGAACTTGGTGGTATTAGATATGAGAAGGGCAACCAAAGGTCAGGTTATGGGTATGTGGGTGCCTCGGCCAATGGGCAGGGGTTTTCTTTAATACCTTGGCCTGCTGGGAGAGCCTATATATTCGGGTGAGGTCAGGTGATCTGTGTTCTGTGCCACCCGGACTTCCATCTGGGTGGACGTGTGTTGTCTGCCCAGACGGGCTGCTAGGTGTGGGATTGGGCCTATCCCGAGGCACCTGGCTGCCAGGCTGTGTGGGGGCCTATCCAGAGGTAAGCGGGCAGTGCAGGGATGAGACTGCTTCTTGCAGTCCAACCAAAAGTGGCGGTTCTGCCGGCCGGAGAACCTGTCAGTGGTCGGAGGTAGAAGGGAAGCTACGAAGGGACCAATTGCCTTTACCAGGGACCATAGTGAGTAACTGAAGCAAGTACTGGAACCATATTCTCACCGAAGGGCACGGTGTAGAATTGGAAAACTTCAGGCGGTGATCAAGACAGGGACCCAACCAGAGGAGGTGACGCTTGCAGAGCAGCCTTGTGTGCCAAGCTAGGGACTGAGCCAGTCAGCAGGGGTGAAGCTTGAAGGTATCCTAAGTGCCAAGCTAGGGACCCAGCAGGGAAGCGGGGGTGACGCTTGAGGGAGACACCACCGCAAAAGCCTTGAGGAGCTCCAGGGATTCAGAGTCAGTGAGTCAGAGAGTCCAGTGAGAGACTAGGAGCTCAAAGGGGCTGAAGAACTACAAGTAGAAGTTGTAGTAAAGCTGAGAGAACCGTTACGTATGAATTAGGAACTGTTAAAGGACTGTTACCATAGGAGACAGCAATACTGCACGTGCAGAAGTGACACCTTGCTGGGACCTTTAACTGTACGGCTGTTTTCTTCTATCGAAGTCTCGGAGTCTGCCAATTGAGTTTGCAATTATCTAAGGGTGTCCTGGCCCGTACCCTCTTTCCCCCAAAAATATATAAAAAGGATTGTCAAAAGAAATAAAACCTCATTTACATCCAAGAAGTGTCTGGTGCCCAATGACTTTCACCATCTTTGTACCCACTATGCATCACAAACCACCAGTGTTGGTCATCTTACTTTAAAAAAGTAATTAGTTACATTACAAATTACTTCTCCCAAAAAGTAATTGAGTTAGTAACTCAGTTACTACATTGGAAAAGTAATTAGTTACTCAGAAAAGTAACTGTGATTTTTTTTTTTTTTTTATATTCTTAGGGGCGGGTCTAGTGTTACTGTAAGCAAGGGGTGCGCTCCCCCCTGCACGTCTATTTCCCCTCTGTACCCCCCTGCACGTCTGTTCCCCCCCAACACATATATCTGTTTCCCCTCTGTACCCCACTACACATCTGTCCCCCCCACACGTATATCTATTCCCCCTCTGTACCCCACTACACGTCTGTTCCCCCCCAACACATATATCTGTTTCCCCTCTGTACCCCACTACACATCTGTCCCCCCCACACATGTATATCTGTTCCCCCTCTGTACCCCACTACACGTCTGTCCCCCCCCACACACATATATCTGTTCCCCCTCTGTACATCTGTCCCCCCCAAACTCACGGATCGGATCGTTGCTTGGATCAGAGTCACGGATCGGATCATTTTTCGGATCAGCAAATAATAATTGAATTTGCAAAAACCTGTAAAAATTCCACCACCATAAAGCCCCCACTGTAATATCCATAATCTCACCCACTGTAATATCCACGTCATCTCCTCAACTGTAATATTGGCTGAGTATGGCTGGGTACGGCTGAGCATGGCTGGGTACGGCTGGGTATCGCCGAGTATGGCTGGGTATTACCGTGTATTGCAGAGTATGGCTGGGTATTACCGAGTATTGCAGAGTATGGCTGGGTATTACCGAGTATTGCAGAGTATGGCTGGGTATTACCGAGTATTGCAGAGTATGGCTGGGTATGGCAGAGTATTGGCCGGGTGTTGCAGAGTATTGGCATAATGCACACATGGAAACGCTCCGCAATACCTTCGCGAGAAAATAAAACACTACACACCAAATCGCAGTCTTCGATCGGCTAATCAAAATCTTCTCCTCATTCCTAAATCCCGCTACAAATCAAAGGGGGAACGGAGATTCGCTGTCCAGGGACCACGGCTATGGAACGCTCTACCAACCGACATTCGCATGGAAGAAAACCATCAGGCCTTCAGGAAGAAACTCAAGACCTACCTCTTCTAGAAGCTTGATAACCATACGCCAATACAGCGCCTTGAGGCGATTCAGTTCGCATTGTAGCGCTATACAAGTTATTCATTCATTCATTCATTCATTTACTCCCTTAGTCCCCTGTGTCTTCCTCCCTTAGTCCCCTGTGTCTTCCTCCCATAGTCCCCCTGTGTCTTCCTCCCTTAGTCCCCTGTGTCTTCCTCCCATAGTCCCCTGTGTCTTCCTCCCTTAGTCCGCTGTGTCTTCCTCTCTTAGTCCCCTGTGTCTTCCTCCCTTAGTCCCCTGTGTCTTCCTCCCATAGTCCCCTGTGTCTTCCTCCCATAGTCCCCTGTGTCTTCCTCCCATAGTCCCCTGTGTCTTCCTCCCTTAGTCCCCTGTGTCTTCCTCCCATAGTCCCCTGTGTCTTCCTCCCTTAGCCCCCTGTGTCTTCCTCCCATAGTCCCCTGTGTCTTCCTCCCATAGTCCCCTGTGTCTTCCTCCCTTATCCCTCCCCCCCTTTTACTAGGAAGAATCTGGAGGTCAATGTTTTCAGAATGAAGCTGGAAGAAGATGTTCATTATGTTCTGACTTACAGAGGAAAAACAAAGACTATTTAGTAAGTAAATCTATTTCTCGGGATTGGTGGAAGAATTGATCTGTACCTTCCCGGTGTGATTTGTCTTCTCCGTGTTGTCTGCTCCAGCTTGCAGGAGATGAGCGCAGCCTGTTTGTATATTTCGCATTTACAGGTTGTGTTCATCGCCCTGATGGAAATTCTGGTAAGTGAGCGGATGATGAATGCCGGTTCTGTAATACTCGGATGTATATCTCGGCTGAGTGAGCAAGGAGTCAGGATGGAGGGAGGAAGAGGATGACCTTTATTTGTAGTCTCTCTCCTTTTTTTTTTTGTATGGAGCCGCATCTTTATCGACTGACATATTATATTGATACCTGGAAGGTAGATATCTGATTCTTAGAGATTCACTTTACCCATTTACACAATAAATTCCAAGGTTCTAATATAGGAGAAAAGACACTTACTGTCTCCAGATGTTCTCCATAATTCTGCTCCCGGTAACAAATTCATAATGGTGTTCTGACCATCGCTCCTCACATGATATAAAGTCCATATAGAGCCATAAATAAGAGAGGTGTTTGAAGTCCATAAATTTGGATTCTGGCCAACCTGCTATTACAGGGATGGATACAATATGGCCATCTAATTGGAAGAGGTAGAAGCCGATAGTACAGACTCTGTTGCCCAAGAATATTCTAAAGCCCCCTCCCCAGACTGCCCATGCAAATTTGTATAGCAAAGTCTTTTACCTCTTTTGGTCTAATGAGAACCTCCAAGGCCAAAGATAGCTGACATCCTTCAATATGTGGTGGTTTGCAGTGTTGTAAGTAACGCGATTAAAGTAAACGGCGTTACGTAACACCGTTACTTTAAAGGGTAACGAGTAATCTAACTGATTACTCTTCCCCTCGCGGTAACGCCGTTCCCATTACTGGGGCGGCGTTACCGCAATTACTCGCTGCGATCCGCAGAGCCGTCCGCGGCCTCGGCCTTAGGAAAGGCCGCGGCTTCGGCCTAGCTCTGGAGCGGCGGTCATCTTGGTGTACCAAGATGGCCGCGGCTCCGGCCTAGCTCCGGAGCGGCGGGCATCTTGGTGCACCCGTCGGCCGTTTACAATGTGATTGCTCCGTCAAATGACGGAGCGATCACTTGTAAACAAACCGGCGTCAAGATGACGCCGGTTCCTCTCTCCCCTCTGTGTACAGATCTGTACAGTGGAGGGGAGAGATCGGATGCCAGCACATACCCTGCCAATACTCTGCAATACCAGCCAATACCCTGACAAGTGACAACACCCAGGTAATACTCTGCAATACTCTGCCAATACTCTGCCAATACTCTGCCAATACTCTGCAACACCCTGCCAATACTCTGCAACACCCTGCCATACCCAGCCATACCCAGCCATACTCTGCCATACTCTGCCATACCCCGCAATACCCCGTAATACCCATCCATACTCTGCCATACCCAGCCATACTCTGCAATACCCCGTAATACCTAGCTATACTCTGCAATACTCTGCCATACCCAGCCATACTCTGCAATACCCCGTAATACCCAGCCATACTCTGCAATACTCTGTAATACCCAGCCATACTCTGCAATACTCTGCAATACTCGGTAATACCCAGCCATACTCTGCAATACTCGGTAATACCCAGCCATACTCTGCAATACTCGGTAATACCAAGCCATACTCGCAATACTCTGCAATACTCGGTAATACCCAGCCAATAATCTGCGATACCCAGCCAATACTCTGCGATACCCAGCCAATACTCTGCGATACCCAGCCAATACTCTGCAACACCCTGCCAATACTCTGCAACACCCTGCCAATACTCTGCAACACCCTGCCAATACTCTGCGATACCCAGCCAATACTCTGCAACACCCTGCCAATACTCTGCAACACCCTGCCAATACTCTGCAATGACACGGGGGACTATAGGAGGAAAACACAGGGGACAAAAGGGAGAAAGACACAGGGGACAAAGGGAGGAAGACACAGGGGACTATGGGAGGAAGACACGGGGGGACTATGGGAGGAAGACATGGGGGGACTATGGGAGGAAGACACGGGGGGACTATGGGAGGAAGACACGGGGGGACTATGGGAGGAAGACACAGGGGACTAAGGGAGGAAGACCCGGGGGACTATGGGAGGAAGACACAGGGGACTAAGGGAGGAAGACACAGGGGACTAAGGGAGGATGACACGGGGGACTATAGGAGGAAGACACAGGGGACAAAGGGAGGAAGACACAGGGGACTAAGGGAGGAAGACACAGGGGACTAAGGGAGGAAGACACAGGGGACTAAGGGAGGAAGACACAGGGGACTAAGGGAGGAAGACACAGAGACTAAGGGAGGAAGACACAGAGGACTAAGGAAGGAAGACACAGGGGACTAAGGAAGGAAGACACAGGGGACTAAGGAAGGAAGACACAGGGGACTATAGGAGGAAGACACAGGGGACTAAGGGAGGAAGACACGGGGGACTAAGGGAGGAAGACACAGGGGACTAAGGGAGGAAGACACAGAGACTAAGGGAGGAAGACTCAGAGGACTAAGGGAGGAAGACACGGGGGACTAAGGGAGGAAGACACAGGGGACTAAGGGAGAAAGACACAGGGGACTATAGGAGGAAGACACAGGGGACTATAGGAGGAAGACACAGGGGACTAAGGGAGGAAGACACAGGGGACTAAGGGAGGAAGACACAGGGGACTAAGGGAGGAAGACACAGGGGACTAAGGGAGGAAGACATAGGGGACTAAGGGAGGAAGACGCAGGGGACTATGGGAGGAAGACACAGGGGACTAAGAGAGGAAGACATAGGGGACTAAGGGAGGAAGACGCAGGGGACTATGGGAGGATGACACGGGGGACTATAGGAGGAAGACACAGGGGACAAAGGGAGGAAGACACAGGGGACTAAGGGCGGAAGACACAGGGGACTATGGGAGGATGACACGGGGGACTATAGGAGGAAAACACAGGGGACAAAGGGAGAAAGACACAGGGGACAAAGGGAGGAAGACACAGGGGACTATGGGAGGAAGACACGGGGGGACTATGGGAGGAATACATGGGGGGACTATAGGAGGAAGACACGGGGACAAAGGGAGGAAGACACAGGGGACTAAGGGAGGAAGACACAGGGGACTATGGGAGGATGACACGGGAGACTATAGGAGGAAAACACAGGGGACAAAGGGAGAAAGACACAGGGGACAAAGGGAGGAAGACACAGGGGACTATGGGAGGAAGACACGGGGGGACTATGGGAGGAAGACACGGGGGGACTATGGGAGGAAGACATGGGGGGACTATGGGAGGAAGACACGGGGGGACTAAGGGAGGAAGACACGGGGGACTATGGGAGGAAAACACGGGGGACTAAGGGAGGAAGACACGGGGGACTAAGGGAGGAAGACACAGGGGACTATGGGAGGAAGACACAGGGGACTAAGGGAGGAAGACACGGGGGACTAAGGGAGGAAGACACGGGGGACTATGGGAGGATGACACGGGGGACTATAGGAGGAAGACACGGGGGACAAAGGGAGGAAGACACAGGGGACTAATGGAGGAAGACACAGGGGACTAAGGGAGGAAGACACAGGGGACTAAGGGAGGAAGACACAGGGGACTAAGGGAGGAAGACACGGGGGACTATGGGAGGAAGACACGGGGGACTAAGGGAGGAAGACACGGGGGACTAAGGGAGGAAGACACGGGGGACTAAGAGAGGAAGACACGGGGGACTATGGGAAGAAGACACAGTGGACTAAGGGAGGAAGACACAGGGGACTAAGGGAGGAAGACACGGGGGACTATGGGAGGAAGACACGGGGGACTAAGGGAGTAAGACACGGGGGACTAAGGGAGGAAGACACAGGGGACTAAGGGAGGAAGACACAGGGGACTAAGGGAGGAAGACACGGGGGACTATGGGAGGAAGACACAGGGGACTAAGGGAGTAAGACACGGGGGACTAAGGGAGGAAGACACAGGGGACTAAGGGAGGAAGACACAGGGGACTAAGGGAGGAAGACACAGGGGACTAAGGGAGGAAGACACAGGTGACTATGGGAGGAAGACACAGGGGACTATGGGAGGAAGACACAGGGGACTATGGGAGGAAGACACAGGGGACTAAGGGAGGAAGACACGGGGGTCTAAGGGAGGAAGACACGGGGGACTAAGAGAGGAAGACAAGGGGGGACTATGGGAGGAAGACATGGGGGGACTAAGGAAGGAAGATATGGGGGGACTAAGGGAGGAAGACATGGGGGACTATGGGAGGAAGACACGGTGGGACTATGGGAGGAAGACACAGGGGGACTATGGGAGGAAGACATGGGGGGACTAAGGAAGGAAGATATGGGGGGACTAGGGAAGGAAGATATGGAGGGACTAAAGGAGGAAGACACGGGGGACTAAGGAAGGAAGACACGAGGGGTCTAAGGGAAGAAGACACGGGGGACAGGAAAGAAAATTGCTTGATTACCCCATCAACACAGCCAGTGTTGATGGGGAATCCCACCCCACCCATGGAGTTACTGTGTTCTCCCAATGTGTGGGGGGGGGGGCGTCCCTGCCGGGAGAACACAGTGATTATTGCTAGTGCCTATAGCCACTAATCCAACATGCTGGTTGTGCCCAAGCCTATCGATGGCTCAACTTGGGTACAATCAGCCTGCCCATACATGGATCGAATCTCGGCCGGTCCCTGCTGAACAAGCCGAGATTCAAACCATCTACGGCCAGCTTAAGGAAGGCAGATACATTTGACTAAGGAAGGAAGACAGGAGACTAAGGCAGGCCATGCATAGTTCAAATCTTAGCCGGTTCAGCAGGAACCGGGATTGATTCAAAACCCCATGTGTGGGCAGACTGAATGTACCAAATTGATCGATCGATCAACTTGGGTACAACCAGTATGCCGGGTTTTACTATAGACAGTTCCCTCACAAGGGTATAACAGCTGGGTCACTGGATATGCTGAATGCTGGAGAGGAGTGCATACTAATGGTTGTGAGATCCCTTGTGCTCTGACCATAGGCTCCGGTTCACTCGTACATAGAATAGAAACAGCAGAATATAGTGCTCTCCTTTTGGTAAAAGAATTTATTTAAAATAAAAAGTTTCACTTACAAATATAGCACTGTTCCTCAGTGCAAGGTGACAGGGCAGGTAATAAAACAATCCATGAGGATCAACGTCAAGACATGGGTGACGTCACGCTAGTCACGTGGTTCCGTACGTGTTGCGTCCCAGCGGGGGGGGGGGGGGGGACAGTGCTATATTTGTAAGTGCAACTTTTTATTTTAAATAAATTATTTTACCAAACGGAGAGCACTATATTCTGCTGCTTCTATTCCATGTACGAGTGAACCGGAGCCTACGGTCAGGGCTAAAGCTGAGATATTGCTACAGTTCCGGTGCGGAGCCACCTGAGGAATTCTTTTAAAAAGCCACTAAAGTGTTCCCTGTGAGAGACGCCAATTAATCTCTGACATACCTGCGTCATCATAAAACTAACAAAGAGGCCGAGCGAGGATAGAAGAGTGAAATACATACAGATATAGATATATTTAGACAAATCCAGCTGTCAGTGAAGGGATCCGGCAGATGCGGCTCGTCAATCATTTTTCTTATATGGCGCGGTGGGGACATTTATGTACAGTGACGCTGTGTGATCTTCAGCTGCCACTTACAGTGAGGCCTTCCAAAAGTATTCACCCCCTTGGCATTTTTCGTGTTTTGTTGCCTCACAACCTGGAATTAACATGGATTGTTTGAGGATTTGCATCGTTTAATTTACAGAACATGCCCACAACTTTGAAGATTTCTATTTTTTTTTCATTGTGAAGCAAACAACAAATAGGACAAAATAACAGAAAAAGTCAATGTGCATAACTATTCACCCCCCCTAAAGTCACTACTTTGTAGAGCCGCCTTTTGTGGCTATCACAGCTCCAAGTCGCTTTGGATAAGTCTCTATGAGCTTGCCACATCTTACCACTGGGACTTTTGCCCATTCCTCCTTGCAAAACTGCTCCAGCTCCTTCAAGTTGGATGGTTTGCGCTTGTGAACAGCAATCTTTAAGTCTGACCACAGATTTTCTATTGGATTGAGGTCTGGGCTTTTGACTAGGCCATTCCAACACATTTACATGTTTCCCCTTAAACCACTCAAGTGTTGCTTTAGCAGTGCGTTTGGGGTCATTGTCCTGCTGGAAGGTGAACCTCCGTCCTAGCCTCAAATCACACACAGAGTGGTACAGGTTTTGCTCAAGAATATCCCTGTATTTTTAGCACCATCCATCTTTCCCTCAACTCTGACCAGTTTCCCAGTCCTGCTGAAAAACATCCCCACAGCATGATGCTGCCACCACCATGTTTCACAGTGGGGATGGTGTTCTTTGGGTGATGTGATGTGTTGGGTTTGCGCCAGACATAGTGTTTTCTTTGAGTGCCAAAAAGTTCAACTTTAGTCTCATCAGACCAGAGCACCTTCCTCCATACATTTTGGAGTCTCCCACGTGTCTTTTTGCAAACCCAAAACGTGCCATTTTGTTTTTTGCTGAAAGTAATGGCTTTCTTGTGGCCACTCTGCCATAAAGCCCAACTCTATGGAGCGTACGGCTTATTGTCGTCCTATGTACAGATACTCCAGTCTCTGCTGTGGAACTCTGCAGCTCCTCCAGGGTTACCTTAGGTCTCTGTGCTGCCTCTCTGATTAATGCCCTCCTTGCCCGGTCCGTGAGTTTTGGTGTGTGGCCGTCTCTTTGCAGGTTTGCTGTTGTGCCATCTTCTTTCCATTTGGGTATGATAGATTTGATGGCGCTCCTAGGGATCATCAAAGATTTGGATATTTTTTTTATAACCCAACCCTGACTTGTACTTCTCAACAACATTGTCCCTTACTTGTTTGGAGAGTTCCTTGGTCTTCATGGCAGTGTTTGGTTAGTGGTGCCTCTTGCTTAGGTGTTGCAGCCTCTGGGGCCTTTCAAAAAGGTGTGTATATGTAATGACAGATCATGTGACACTTAGATTGCACACAGGTGGACATCATTTCACTAATTATGTGACTTCTGAAGGTAATTGGTTGCACCAGAGCTTTTTTTTGATTTTCATAACAAAGGGGTGAATACATACGCACATGCCAATTATCATTTTTTTTATTTCTGAAAAATAGTTTTATGTATATATTTTTCTAATTTTACTTCACCAACTTAGACTATTGTGTTCTGATCCATCACATATAATTCAGAATTAAAAAAAAAACATTGAACTAAAGGCTGTAATGTAACACAAATAGGTAAAAAGCCAAGGGGGGTGAATACTTTTGCAAGGCACTGTAGGAATTTTGCGCGTCGGAATTGATACAGACGGTCTAAATTTCCGATCGGAACTTTTTACGAATTGAGAACCTGCTCTCAATCTTTTGCTGGCTGAAATTCCGCCAGCAAAAGTCAGATGGAGCAATACACACGGTCGCATTTTCCGATCAAAAGCTCTCATCGGACTTTTGCTAGTTGAATTTCCGATTGTGTGTACGCAGCATTTGTGTGAAAAAAGGCCAAAAAATTTATTTGGGTACAGCGTCGTACGGCCGCGAAATTGCCAGGTAAAGTAACGCAGTGCCGTATCGCAAAAAATAGCCTGGTCCTTAGGGGGGGTAAACCTTACAGAGCTGAAGTGGTTAAATATTCTAAGAACCATTAGCCCATCCATTTCTATATAAGGTTTTACCCCTGTGAGTTGGATTAGAGTGATCACTAGACATGTGAAATTCGTTTCGTTTTTTTTCGTTTTTTGTTAAAATTCGTTATATTCGTTCATTCGTTATCGTACGAATGAACGAACGATTAACGAATGTTCAAATCGAACGAATCCGAAAAACAACGAAGATCCGAAAATAACCAAATTAGAAACAACGAAACTACGAAAGAATAAAATCCGAAAAACGAAAACAGGAACGAAAATCAAAATGAACGAAAAAATTCGTACATTCGTAACTTTTTTTTTTGTCGAATTGGTAATTTTCCGTGTCTCTTACAATGGCGCTGCTTAACATGCTTCGAATGGATTGAACGAAAAAATTCGTACATTCGTAACTTTTTTTTTTTTTTTTTTCAATTCGTAATTTTCCGTGTCTCTTACAATGGTGCTGCTTAACATGCTTCGAATGGATTGAACGAAAAAATTCGTACATTCGTAACTTTTTTTTTTTGATTCGTAATTTTCCGTGTCTCTTACAATGGCGCTGCTTAACATGCTTCGAATGGATTGAATGAAAAAATTCGTACATTCGTAACTTTTTTTTTTTTTTTCGATTCGTAATTTTCAGTGTCTCTTACAATGGCGCTGCTTAACATGCTTCGAATGGATTGAACGAAAAAATCCGTACATTCGTAACTTTTTTTTTTCGATTCGTAATTTTCCGTGTCTCTTACAATGGCGCGGCTTAACGTGCTTCGAATGGATTTAATGAAAAAATTCGTACATTCGTAACTTTTTTTTTTTTTTGCGATTCGTAATTTTCCGTGTCTCTTACAATGGCGCTGCTTAACGTGCTTCGAATGGATTGAACGAAAAAATTTGTAACTTTTTTTTTTTGAGATTCGTAATTTTCCGTGTCTCTTACAATGGCGCGGCTTAACGTGCTTCGAATGGATTTAATGAAAAAATTCGTACATTCGTAACTTTTTTTTTTTTTTGCGATTCGTAATTTTCCGTGTCTCTTACAATGGCGCTGCTTAACGTGCTTCAAATGGATTGAACGAAAAAATTTGTACTTTTTTTTTTTCGATTCGTAATTTTCCGTGTCTCTTAAAATGTAATAATAGCATACACATTGCATAAAATTATGAATTTACGAATCTACGAAAACAATGTTACGAAAGTACGAATAAATCAATCTAACGAAAGTACGAATGTAACTAAATCTACGAAAATACGAATGCGCCCGAATTTCGAATAAACGTCAATTAACGGAAAAACTAACCAACGAAAAAATAACTCTTACGAAAATACGAATCGTTACGAATACGAACACCGACGACTTACGAATTTACGAATCGTTACGAATCAACGGAAACGAAAGAAACGAAAATAAACAAATTTTTCTATTGTGCACATGTCTAGTGATCACTGTTTGCTGTACCATATTGTGCTTATGATAAAAAATAAAGTTGCAAAATTGGGTATACTGTAAATATTTATTTTGGATTGGAATGGTAATTGCATAATTGTATGAGATTTCCTCTAGGAAGGTCAAATTCCGAAACTTCTGGGGTAATCTTACGCTATTTGGTATGATCCTTATTAATTGTGATCGTATCAGATATTTTGCATGGTGTGTGTGAACACATTGAAAACCACGGCTAAGTACGTGGCTAGTGATAATCCAGCTAAAAGTGATCTCAGTTTTAGGTGGGCATGGCTTGCTGCGTCTCTCTGGGCCTGTGTTGGCGAGATTCCCGCGTTGCCCTCGTCATCTCACATTAACCCTTTCCTAGAACAGGGGAGGAGGAACGAAAGCCAAAAAGGTCATGACATTTCAGTCGTCCTCCGGCTGGGACATCATTATCCCCGCTCTACTCTCCAAATGTCACGTCTCCGCAGAACACGTAAACCCGAGTAGCCGCCGGCGGGTCGCACATTTGCTTAATTGCCGCCGAGCTGTAATGGGAATTGCTGGTGTGGAGTCCCAGCGATCATTAAACACTTTTCTAGAAGGAAGACAAAGCCGTTTCCTGGGGAACATTTAGTGTAATGAGGTCGTTTCGGGGGCGGATGTCATTAACCGGAGAGAGGTGTTACGCTCAAATGGGGTCCGTGAGCGTCAGGGTAATCAGAGGGTGCTGCGGAGGATTGTTTGTCTGAAATGTATGGAAATAACGGGGGGTGAATGAATTCAGATAAAGATGGAGTTTTTTGTTGGGTCGCTAGCTCTGTGCCTCGTGGACAGCTGGAAGTCGCCAATGCTGTCTGGGACACATCAACTGCCAGACATTTTCTTGTAACAGGATGTATTATTGGCTGAATGATCAGAGAAAGGGTAACTTTACATATTAGGTGCAAAGTGGCTAAATTATGCAAACGGGGTCAGAATGGCAAAGAGTATGCATACAGTACAGAATAACCTTTAACAGATTACAAAGCTGAGCAAACAGGAGATCCTCAAAGCAATGTCTCTGCCAATCAGGGCACTAGATGGCAGCACAGCACAGTCTCTCTAAGGCTCCATAGCAACAGAGACTACCACAGGTGAGCAGCTAGAGGAATCCCAGGGCTTATACCACAGGTGGTCGGCTGGAGGAATCCCAGGGCGTATACCATAGGGGAGCAGCTGGAGGAGTCCCAAGGCCAGTACCACAGGGGAGCAGCTGGAGGAGTCCCAAGGGCTGGCACCACAGGGAAGCAGCTGGAGGAGTCTCAAGGGCTGGCACCACAGGGGAGCAGCTGGAGGAGTCTCAAGGGCTGGCACCACAGGGGAGCAGCTGGAGGAGTCCCAAGGCCAGTAGCACAGGGGAGCAGCTGGAGGAATCCCAGGGCTTATACCACAGGGGAGCAGCGGGAGGAGTCCCAAGGCCAGTACCACAGGGGAGCAGCTGGAGGAGTCCCAAGGGCTGGCACCACAGGGAAGCAGCTGGAGGAGTCTCAAGGGCTGGCACCACAGGGGAGCAGCTGGAGGAGTCTCAAGGGCTGGCACCACAGGGGAGCAGCTGGAGGAGTCCCAAGGCCAGTAGCACAGGGGAGCAGCTGGAGGAGTCCCAAGGGCTGGCACCCGTAACGTACCTGAAAGGAGACTGAGTTGATGAGGTCGGCCTCTCGTATATCTTCCGCCCTGGCTCCACTGAAGATGAGACAGAGGAAGCCGAGGGACAGAAGGAACACGAGTTGATTGCAGAACCTGTAACAGAGAGTGCGACTCCAAGGAGACCGTGGAACCAGAGAAAAAGGAACAGTGGTAATGTTTGTAGGCCTGGTTCAGGCAGACAGCCGGGCAAGCAATCGCAGGTTAACGGAAGCCAGCTGGAGGTGTCTCAAGGCCGGTACCACAGGGGATCAACTGGAGAAGCCCCTAGGCTGGCACCACAGGCGAGTTGCTGGAAGGGTTCCAAGGCTGGTGCCACAGACAAACAGCTAGAGAAATCTCAAAACGTAAGGCCCTTTGCTACACCCTCAGCTTACCCCCAGAGGGAATTTGGAAGGACAAAATAACAATTTGATAATTGGCTCATGTGGAAAGTTGCGATACGAATGTGAGAACATAAAATATGCAATTTTGTGTTGAGAAACCAATTCCGTCATCTTAAATCACCTTTCAAACTTCTGTTTATGGAGTGTAACTTATTTGGTGCATGGTGAGTAATGGGCGGGGGTGTTGGGAATGGTAATAAATTAGAGGCACTTGTCCATTTAGGATTCTTTAGATTTACTGGCAAAATCACTTGTGCTCTTCACATGAATGAGATCGTTGCCGAGTAATCAGCACTGGTGCATCAGCACTGGTGCCTTCTCCTTATAGCATGAAGTTGTGCAGACTCGGGAGCTCTGTGCCAGGACACAGCAAATCATTATTCACAGACAGCATGAATCCAGACACCGACATAAATCATTATCCGATTAGGTTATCTGCCGCAGGTCCACGTGACCTTTTCTCAGGGATGGGCTCCCTCCAAGCCGTAACCTTTTATAAGGGAGCAAAAATTAATTAAAAAAAGCAAAAATCCATGCAGATTTCTTCCAGTCACATTTCTCGGACATGAAATGATAATTCTGCTCTTTCCTGCTTATTAAAAAAGTACTTTAATCTCCCGAGTGCGGACGGCGGCAGGATTACAGAGTCATGTGCTGCATTTTCATTACAGACACCCAAGTGTCAGAGACTTGGAGGAGAATGGATTGTTCTCGTGACAGGATGCATATCATTCACGGATTAAGTAAAGACGGTTCTTCAGCATTGTATTCTGATGGAGTTTTCCACCGTCCATGGACAGAACTCATCCAGCGCTGATAATAAGCAGCTGAATTCAGAGGAACCGACACTTGGTCACCACCAGGAGGACACCATGGTCCCCTGGAGAACATCGGATGGATGGGAGCGCCAAGAAGTGTGAATAAGTCCAGTAAGGATTTATACTTTTCTGGTCAAGACACCAATGCGTTTAAGGTTCTCAACTTCCCCTTCATCAGGGCTCATGTATGTTGGCAGTGAATTAATAACTGTACCAGACAACACTGTGACCTGAACTGCAAAACTTAGGGCTCATACGCACTTGCCTCAAAATGTGGCTTTGGACACACTTTTTTAACCATTTTTTTTTGTAACCTTTTTTAACCACTTAAACTAATGCCGCGTACACACGATCGGAATTCTCGTCTGAAAAAACTCTGACGGTTTTTCCGACGGAATTCCGCTCAAGCTGTGTTGCCTACACACAATCACACCAAATTCCGACGATCAATAACACAGCGGCATAAAACACGTTCGACTGCACTATAAAAGGGAAGTTTAATGCTTCCGAGCATGCGTCGAATTGTTTCCGAGCATGCGTCGGAATTTTGCGTGTCGGAATTGCATAAACACGATCGGAAAATCCGATAGAAACGTTTTCCGTCAGAAAAATTTAGAACAGGTTCTCAATCCAAAGTCCGTCGGAAATTCCGACAGAAAAAGACCGTTGGGCATACACACGGTCAGAAAATCCAATGAAAAGCTCCCATCGGACTGTTTCCATCGGAAATTCCGACCGTGTGTACGCCGCATTAGCCTATTTTTTACACTTGGTGTTTACAAGTTAAAATCTTTTTTTTTTTGCTAGAAAATTACTTAGAACCCCAAACATTATATATATTTTTTTCAGACACCCTAGAGAATAAAATGGCGGTCGTTGCAATACTTAATGTCACACCGTATTAGCTCAGCGGTCTTACAAGCGCAATTTTTTGTGAAAAAATACACTTTTTTTAATATAAAAAAAAAAAAAAGACAACAGTAAAGTTAGCTCATTTTTATTTTTTATATTTTTTTTTTTATATATTTTTTTTTATATTGTGGAATGGTGACAAACTTTGACCCTTAAAAATCTCCATAGGCAATGTTTAAAAATGTCTAAAGGGTTACCAGTTTTGAGCTACAGAGGAGGTCTAGGGCTAATTAGATACCTAACATGTCACGCTTCAAAATTGCACACGCTCGTGGAATGGCGCCAAACTTCGGTACTTAAAAATCCCCATAGGCGACGCTTTAAATTTTTTTTACTAGTTACCAGTTTTGAGTTACAGAGGAGGTCTAAAAATGATTGCTTTCAGTCCAACGTTCGCGTTGATACCACACATGTATGGTTTGTGGGCGGAACTTACGTATGCGTTCGCTTCTGCGTTAATTATACAGTACTCTCTTTTATTTATTTTGAGACTTTTTTGAAAAAAATTAATATATTTATTATTGTAATAGGAATATGACATGACAGGTCCTCTTTATAGTGAGATATGGGGTCAATAAGACCCCATAGTAAGTGTTGGTCATCTTACTTTAAAAAAGTAATTAGTTAAGTTACAAATTACTTCTTCCAAAAAGTAATTGCGTTAGTAACTCAGTTACTACATTGGAAAAGTAATTAGTTATGCAGCAAAGTAACTGTGACTTTTTTTTTAATATTCTATATGTGTAACTAAGGGGCGGGTCTAGTATTACTGTAAGCAAGGGGCGCATCTATTATTATTGTTATATATGGTGTAACCAAGGGGCTGCTCTATTATTACTCTAACCAAGGGGCAGATCTGTTATAGCGTGTAAGCAAGGGGCGGGTCTATTATTATTATATCGTGTAAGGGGCGGATGGCTACAGAAGAGGGCGAATGTTAAATTAATGGGCAGAGCTCGATATATAACAATAATAATAAAGGCGCCCCTCGGTTACAGTAATACTAGACCCGCCCCTTAGTTACACAATAGACGCCCCTTGCAGAGTAGCACAAGCATTGCGGCATCGCCTCGTACAATTACATGTTAACTGCGCGGTGTAGAGTTCACTCACAGCTGTTTAGGTTCAGCAATTTTCGGAAGCTCCGTAGTCCTTCGTACTGCGCAAGCGATGAGCCTGCGCAGTACAGGGGGACCTTATCCGGTGGGGGAAATTTTTCATCAGGACACCGGAATTACACTACTGCCATCTAGTGGCTGTAGATGTAATTGGGGTAACGCCGCCCAAGTAATGGGAACTGCGTTACCATGAGGGGAAAAGTAATCAGTTAGATTACTCGTTGCCCTCTAAAGTAACTGCGTTAAGTAACTCAGTTTTTTTTTTTTTAACTCAGTTACTTACATCACTGAAGACCCCACATCT
The DNA here is from genome assembly GCA_028564925.1 of Lithobates sylvaticus. Classification (NCBI taxonomy): domain Eukaryota; kingdom Metazoa; phylum Chordata; class Amphibia; order Anura; family Ranidae; genus Lithobates; species Lithobates sylvaticus. The sequence goes on from CM053037.1 coordinate 177,708,908, forward strand.
CACCTCTAGGCTGGGAAGCCTGAAATCAAAAAAATAAATAAACCGATCGCGGCTTCCCAACCGAGGCGGCGCCGTTTTTTTTTAATGCAGAGGCCGGGGTGTGACGTCATAACATCGCGCCTGACCTCCGACGATCATAGAGACTCCGGCAGACCAGATGATGATGAACATCCGGGGCCGGCGGATCCTCTGTTCCGACTCACCGATCGTAGCGGTGAGTCGGTAGAAGCCGGTAGAAGTAGGGAACAGCCGCTATGATCGTTCTTATGGTGTAGGGCAGTGATGGCGAACCATGGCACCCCAGATGTTTTGGAACTACATTTCCCATGATGCTCATGCACTCTGCAGTGTAGTGGAGCATCATGGGAAATGTAGTTCCAAAACATCTGGAGTGCCAAGGTTCGCCATCACTGGTGTAGGGAAATGATATGCAAATAGCGGACCTCCAGCTGTTGCAAAACTGCAAGTCCTATCATGCCTCTGGGTGTCATGCTTGTGGCTTTCAGAGTCTTGCTATGCCTCATGGGAGTTGTAGTTCTGCAACAGCTGGAGGTCCGCTTAGGTGCCATGGAAGGTGGCAGGAGGTGGAGGGGGGACATCCCCTCCCGCTGCTTGAGATAACAGCCGAGCGGCTGCTGAGCCGCATCGGTTATCATCACTAGAATGCCGACCGTCGGCTCCAATAAAACAGTACCGAGTGATGCCTGCAGCTGCATATCACCCCAGTACAACCACTTCAAGCCGAAGGCTGCATATTTGCGTTACGTCGGCAGAGAAAGTGGTACCACCCACCTGGCTGTGCTGTCCGGTAGAGGTGTGCGGACACATTTACAAATCCTTCAGCAGATCAGACAGATGACATGTTGACTTTAGATGTGTATAAAGTCGGGAGTTCAGCTGTAATGACATGAGCGCCTCTCGTTTCGGCGGCGGGGTTGCGTCTCCGCCGTATAATAAACGTTTCATAGGAGTAGATTTCCTGTGAGCGATCGGATCTCATTATCACATGATGGATTGCCCGCTGGAAGCCAAATTAGCACCGCCAACAGGAAAGTTCACCGCTAATTAATTGGCGGCTGTGCAGGTGTCGGTTTAATTCCCCTCCGCAGATAGGCGTCTGGCGGTGACAAAAGGACCGCCGCCAACGTATAAATTACGGGAGGAGAGCGCTTTTATGTGCGCGATCGAGGAGAGACGCTTTCCGAAGAAACATAAAAAATCTCTGCTAATGGCCCATTTCCATTCACGGTGCGTCGGCGGCGCCAAATCATTGCCTCACCGGTGAACCCACACACAGAAAATTATACTAAAATATTCATTGGTATCGTTTTCATATCAACGCTGATATTATTCGTCATAAACTGTCTATCCTTCCTTCTAGAACGCAACTCATGCAGGAGCAGTGACGGGAAAACTACTACAGACAGGAGCTGATGTTTAAATCTGTGCACAAGAACCCGGCTGTTATGCAGATAACCCCCCATAGTGCAGACTAGCAGGAACCCCAAACTGCCCCCTCTTATACAGATCTTATTATAGAGGTGCAACCTATTAATAAAGAATAAGGACCAAGACCAGAATCCTCTGCAATCCCCGCCGTCTGCCTGATGTATGAACCGTCACTCCTAGACATGTGCAATTCGTTTCGTTTTTTTTAGTTTTTCGTTGTTTTTCATTATATTCGTTCATTCGTTATCGTACGAATGAACGATTCGCTAAAAATTTTAACGAATCGCTCGAATCGAACGAATCCGAAAACAACGAAAACCGAAAAAAAAAAACAAATTAGAAACAACGAAAGAAGAAAATCCGAAAAACGAAAACAGGAACGAAAATCAAAATGAACGAAAAAATTCGTACATTCGTAACTTTTTTTTTTTTTGAATTGGTAATTTTACGTGTCCCTTACAATGGCGCTGCTTAACGTCGAATAGATTGAACGAAAAAATACATTCGTAACTTTTTTTTTTCAATTCGTAATTTTTCCGTGTCTCTTACAATGGCGCTGCTTAACGTGCTTCGAAAAAAAAAAAATTCTTTTAACTTTTTTTTTTTTTTCGATTCGTAATTTTCTGTGTCTCTTACAATGGCGCTGCTTAACGTGCTTCGAATGGATTGAACGAAAAAAAATCGTACATTCGTAACTTTTTTTTTTTTTTTTTTCGATTCGTAATTTTCCGTGTCTTTTCAATGGCAACGGCTTAACGTGCTTCGAATGGATTGAACGAAAAAAATCGTACATTCGTAACTTTTTTTTTTTTTTTTCGATTCGTAATTTTCCGTGTCTTTTCAATGGCAACGGCTTAACGTGCTTCGAATGGATTGAACGAAAAAATTCGTACATTCGTAACTTTTTTTTTTTCGATTCGTAATTTTCCGTGTCTCTTACAATGGCGCTGCTTAACGTGCTTCGAATGGATTGAACGAAAAAATTCGTACATTCGTAACTTTTTTTTTTTTTTCGATTCGTAATTTTCCGTGTCTCTTACAATGGCGCTGCTTAACGTGCTTCGAATGGATTGAACTAAAAAATTCGTACATTCGTAACTTTTTTTTTTTTTTTAGATTCGTAATTTTCCGTGTCTCTTACAATGGCGCTGCTTAACGTGCTTCGAATGGATTGAACAAAAAAATTCGTACATTCGTAACTTTTTTTTTTTTTTTAGATTCGTAATTTTCCGTGTCTCTTACAATGGCGCTGCTTAAGGTGCTTCGAATGGATTGAACGAAAAAAATCGTACATTCGTAACTTTTTTTTTCGATTCGTAATTTTCCGTGTCTCTTAAAATGTAATAATAGCACACACATTACATAAAATTATGAATTATGCTCCGATTACGAATCTACGGATGTTACGAAAGTATAAATAAATACGAATGCGTCCGAATTTCGAATAAACGAATATTAAACTAACGAAAAAAAAAATCAACGAAAAAATAACTCTTACGAAATACGAATCGTTACGAATACGAACACCGACGACTTACGAATTTACGAATCGTTACGAATCAACGGAAACAAAAAAACCGAAACGAAAATAAACGAATTTTTCTGTTGTGCACATGTCTAGTCACTCCACCTCCTGTGCGCAAAAATGGCACTCCGCATCTTTCATCCTCATGCGTAACGTGAAGGTGACCTACCTGAGCTATGGGGGGGAGGGGAGAGGGATTTGCAAGAGCCGAAATACTTTGCATACATGGAAGCATGGGCGTCCGCAGGTAGGGGCAAGGGGGGTCAAGTGCCCCCCCCCGGAATCAGATCTTAAATTCAGCACAGTTTCGTCGCTATCAGGGTGGGGGCAGCTCGCACCCGGGTGCCACCCACCAGTGGGGTGACACCAACAAGGTGCTGTCAAGCCCCCCCCCCCCCCCCCCATCAGTGTAGTGTGACTTCGGGCTCTTTTCCCTGCTCAGTCCAGAGCTGTGACAGGAAAAAGGCAAACTGCAGGCTGTCAGAGGTTTCTCCCGCTCCCCCCCCCCCTTTCTCCTGTCAGGGAGAAGAGACGGCGGCTCTCACCAGGTTCCCCGCCCAGTGCCACCAGAGAGAGAAAGACTGAACCAGGGTACAGACATGCTACACTACTGACCAGAGTCACCCCCGGGGAACAGGTAAGAGGGACTGTTGGCCATTAGACATGTGCAATTCGTTTTTTTTTTTTTTAGTTTTTCGTTTTTTTTTTTTTCGTTATATTCGTTCATTCGTTATCGTACAAATGATTCGCTAAAAATTTTAACGAATAACGAATGTTCGAATCGAACGAATACGAAAAACAACGAAAATCCGAAATAACCAAATAGAAACAACGAAACTACGAAAGAAGAAAATCCGAAAAACGAAAACAGGAACAATGAAAATAAAAATAAACGAAAAAATTTGTACATTCGTAACTTTTTTTTTTTTTTTGTTGAATTGGTAATTTTCCGTGTCCCTTACAATGGCGCTGCTTAACGTGCTTCGAATGGATTGAACGAAAAAATTCGTACATTCGTAACTTTTTTTTATTTTTTTTCGTAATTTTATGTGTCTCTTACAATGGCGCTGCTTAACGTGCTTCGAATGGATTGAACGAAAAAATTTGTACATTCGTAACTTTTTTTTTCGATTCGTAATTTTCCGTGTCTCTTAAAATGTAATAATAGCATACACATTACATAAAATTATGAATTATGCTTCGATTACGAATCTACGAAAAAAATGTTACGAAAGTACGAATAAATCAATCTAACGAAAGTACGAATGTAACTAAATCTACGAAAATACGAATGCGTCCGAATTTCAAATAAACGAAAATTAAACTAACAGAAAAACGAATCAACGAAAAAATAACTCTTACGAAAAATACGAATCGTTACGAATACGAACACCGGCGACTTACGAAATTACGAATCGTTACGAATCAACGGAAACGAAAAAAACGAAACGAAAATAAACAAATTTTTCTGTTGTGCACATGTCTATTGGCCATTATCCATTACTTATCCTAGGGACTGTATTATGTCTGCAGCCTCTGACCATGATAATGTGATAATGACATTGTCGAAAAGGCGCGGTGCATGGGTGACCCTAAAATTATGCCCCCCCCCTGAAAAAAGTTCTGCGGACGCCCATGCATGGAAGGTCTGAATTTGTATGATGACTGAAGTCTGCACCAAAGGAGCTTACACTCTAATGATGTCCCACTACCAGTACAGATTCGTCCAGTGCGCGGATGCAGAACTGCACCCCCCCCAACACCACCACTAGTGTATGCTATGGAATGAGTGTACTGCCCTGAGTCTATTCACCACCCCCTTGCTTCACTGAACCCAGGGCAGCTGCCCCTTCGGCCCATTCCTTGTACCAGCCCTGCCCACCACATTTATACACTATTACTATACATTTATATAGCTCTGACATATACTGCAGTCCCATTACAGCAGGAAGATCTCCTAGTTAAAGCATCCAAGATATATAAGAAATCACAAACTGAGCTGGCCCAGCTCCACCTATAACTGAAATATCACTTTCGGGTGAATGGACCCTTTAAATGCGGGAATAATGGAGTAATAACCAGACTGATGGATTTTTTTGGGAGGCAACTGGTATTTTCACCCTCTTTTCTCCTCTACACATTGGTTGTTTAAGACGAAGACAGGGTCTCATGGATGGGGGCCTCATGGATGGGGGGACCTCTCTGCCCCAATGTGGCATCTCAGCCATCCAAAAGAGCTAATTTCATCCAATACCCTCGGTTCCAGCAAGAAGCTCTGAAGGTTTGGCAGCTGCATGCAGGGTGAATATCTACCCACGTTTAGGAGATATTATTTTTACCTACAGGTAAGCCTTATGTAGCGGCCATAACCCTTGATGGGGCGGCCTTGACTTTTGGGCTTACCAGTTACCTCCGCTTGGCTTGTTCCTCCAGGTCTAGGGGTTCCCAGGGTTAGTACCCAACAACTTCGGACGCTGACACCATAAAAGTCCTTTAGAAAGGTTTTTATTTGCAGGGGTAACATCCAACAAACACAGTCTTGTATGGGAACAGAGGGCAAGGGTGAAGAACCTCAGGCACCTTGAACTGCTGACAATTAGAAAGTCTCTAACACAAACCCAGAGAGTAGCCACTCGCAGCTGGGCGCTTCAAAGCTGAACAAATCTCTAGCCAGAGATTATGGCAGTCAGCACTTTGATCCGGAACTTGCAAAGTCTCTGACATTGGATAAAGTCTCAACCGAGAATGAAATAGGAACCTTTTCTCAGTACCTGGAACGTTCTCTGTCTCTTTGGCAGTACTGCGAAACTGCGGATTCGTTAATGTCCTTAACAACCCAGCAACCAGGCACTTCTCAGAATACCAGCTTGTTGGCCCTCCTCCGAAGAGTCCTCCCCCGGTCACTTACACGAGCTTCGGTGCCCCTCCAAGTTGAGAGCGCACCCGGACGCCTTGAATCCTCCCTCAGTTACTGCGCCTCGGACCAGCCGGTTCCGAGACTCGGGAACAGATGGATCCTTTGCCCCAGACCAAGCGGGTCTTTGGTGTTAGTCAAAAGAACCATGTTGCGGGACGGCAAACGCTCTCGGGCCCGGGCCCCCTCGCGGGGCTACCCCGGTCCAGATCCAGGAACAGGCAGCTCCGGCCGAACCCCGAACACGTGACTTCAACACCCTAAGTACCCTTCCCCAGACTCCCCAGCGGGGCCAGACGCACCCACTGATTGGCTCCGGGGAATGCTGATACTCAAAACGTCCAACCAGGCCTGGTTCTAGACCCGTCATTTGTGCACCTAACTGTACCCATGACCAGGCAGAAACCTAGTACAGCCCAGCCAAACTGATGCCAAAGTTAAACCTGCACAATTAACCCTCAGAACCCCATTACTGTTCTGAGGAGAAAAACTAAATTTTCACATAGTGGACACCTTGCAAAAGTGTCGCCGCTACACTTATTATAGGCTTACCTGTAGGTAAAAAATAACAAAGCCGGGTATACAACAGCTTTAGGCCGGGGGTTCTGGCTTATGTTGCCCCGTGCCTGAAAATTATTCGGCAGTGGTGAGTGACGGTGGAGGAAATTAGGTCTCCTCCTAGGAGGGCCCTGTCGAGGAGGGTTGTTGAATCTGCCTTTAGCGAGCCACTGGCCTCGAGGGATTGCCCGGGCCTTGTTATGAGGGAGGGTCTGCGTTTGATTATTCTGGAGAGAATCCCTTTAAAGTTTCGGAATTTGGCCTGGCGCTCGTTCCATGGCAGACTATATGTGAAGAGCAACCTGAAGCCTCCCTCTGCAGAGAACCGTGGTTGTCCAAGAGTGGAGTGTGGCGGTGTGGAGGAGACGATGGACCATTCCTTTCTTCAGTGCCCCTTCAATGTAGAAGTCTATAAGCGGGTGGGTGGGGCTCTGGGTATCCCTTTTCTTTTCTCGCTTGAGTTATGCAGAGTGGTTATACGGAGCCTTTCCAACTCACTGGGATTTTGATTTGCACAGTGTCAGGTTTCTATTCGGAAAAAAAGTCCTTCCTGACGAGGTGGTGGAGCACAAAATTCTGGGTGAGGTTGGGAAGATTCGGGGTCTAGAGAAGGACAGGTGGCGGCCGGGGGGCCTGGACAAAGACATGGAGGAATGTCAGGTCCCCGAATGTCAGGTCCCCGTAGCCGTATATCAGTCTCTGAGTGTGTGGCTTTTCTTTCTATCCTTTCACACTCCCTAGATTTTTATTACTGTATATACTCGAGTATAAGGCGACCCGAATATAAGCCGAGGCACCTAATTTTACCACGAAAAACTGGGAAAACGTATTGACTCGAGTATAAGCCTAGGGTGAGAAATGTGCAGCTACTGTAAGTGGAAAAGAGGGTCAACAATGCCCATTTGCAGACTCACTGTGCCCATTTGCATGCCTCACTATGCCCATTTGCAGCCATAGGTCCCCAAACTTCAAACTTGGTAGTCAAGGGTTCCTAGATGCCCCTAGCTGCAGACAAAATTTGGGGCATCTGGACCCAAAGGGTCCCGAAATTGCTGCAGATGGACAGATTTGACCGATTTTGGGGCCCCGTATCTTGGGGCCACTTGGTGCTAGGAACCCCATCCAGATATGTTGTAGTGCTGGTTCACTGGGTTTGCACACCAAATTTGGGGTTCCTAGACAAGTGGCCCCGAGATACGGGGCCCCAAAGTCGGGCGGAAAATGTCATTTTCTGCTGCAGAAAAATGCTTGACTCGAGTATAAGTAGAGGGGGGGCATTTTCAGCACAAAAAAATGTGCTGAAAAACTTTTTTTAATTTTATTTTTTAATAGACGGACAATATCATACCCCAGACGACGTCAGTAGACGAAACGTGCGTAGGGAGGTTGACACGCTGACGTCATCGCGTCCCGCAGAGAGAGCGGGTGTCTGCTAGTCGGCCGGCAAATTTGTTTGTTTTTCTATGTGCCAGTTTATACTTCGTTTTCTGTAAGTATAACCTTTCATTTTTGCTGAATACATTTTATTATGGTTTTACACTATGGGAGCATCCCTTGTTTTTATATGATCTCCACTGAGGTTGATTGGTGATTCCCGGCTCTATGTTCTTTGGAGAGTCCCCATAATTAAGGCTGAGGAAAGGCGATCTCATATACATATGGTCCGGTTTCTGGTCATTTAAATCTGTGGATGGTTGGAGTCGGTGTGGAGGTCTCATTGCCCAAACTACATCAGGATATTACCATTCTACAGGCTTTTTTAAGCTTGCCTTCTGGTAAGCATATTATTTGTGCGGTGGTGGATCAAATTGTCGGTGTATTATTTCACAGTCACTGAAACTGCATTGGATTTCACGTTATTGATTTTCACCAGTCACTTATTTCCATCTTGGATTTTCTATGTGGACTTTATTGAACATTATTGTCACAATATCACATTATTTGATCTTTATTAAGTATACAGCGCAACTTTTTCTATATTTTAATATCATACCATATTCCCTCCTCGGGGTCTGACACCATAGGGTTAGTCATGTATGCTGAGCTGGGACACAGGAAGTCGTCCTTTAATGGCGGCCACCAAGGTGGTGTCACCGATGGCACTTCCAGCTGACAATTATCTCTATATAAGGTCCCCCATCCTCTCTATAATGGGCTCTCCTGGTCCCAACACTGATTTATCTCCCTTATTACAATCTGTTCTTTATTGCTGCTTTGTTCCGGGTGCAGAATTGGAATCATGTAAAGTAATTAGTCTTTATTATAAAGCCACCAGGAACTCCCCAGGGCTCTTCCCGCTTCAGTCATTCCTCCAAATTGTGTTCTATCACCTCGTGTGGTTTGCAACATTCTATATAAAGCTGAGTTCTGAAGTGGCCGGAGCGCCGTCAGCCAGGCGGTGGGCTGCTTCAATCATCTATCAAAATGCCTTTGCAAACCCAGATATTACCTTGTAAAAGTAGCAGTGACATCATCACCATGCTGTGCATAGCCTGTGCAGAGAGCAGAGATGTGTGAGGGGTCCAGCAGGCTCCACCCACTACAGGCTGCATGCAGAAAACTACAGGAGGGGTGGAGACAAGACCAGTCCCCCAGCACAAGGAGAGAGAGAGAGAGAGAGAGCAGAGCTGTGGGAGGGGCCCAGCAGGCTCCACCCACTACAGGCTGCCTGCAGAAAACTACAGGAGGGGCGGAGACAAGACCAGTCCCCCAGCACAAGGAGAGAGAGAACAGAGCTGTGGGAGGGGCCCAGCAGGCTCCACCCACTACAGGCTGCCTTCAGAAAACTACAGGAGGGGCGGAGACAAGACCAGTCCCCTAGCACAAAAAGAGAAATAGAGAGCAGAGCTGTGGGAGGGGCCCAGCAGGCTCCACCCACTACAGGCTGCCTGCAGAAAACTACAGGAGGGGCGGAGACAAGACCAGTCCCCCAGCACAAGAAGAGAGAGAGCAGAGCTGTGGGATGGGCCCAGCAGGCTCCACCCACTACAGGCTGCCTGCAGAAAACTACAGGAGGGGGTGGAGACAAGACCAGTCCCCCAGCACAAGGAGAGAGAGAGCAGAGCGGTGGGAGGGGCCCAGCAGGCTCCACCCACTACAGGCTGCCTGCAGAAAACTACAGGAGGGGGCGGAGACAAGACCAGTCCCCCAGCTCTAGGAGAAAGAGAGAGCAGAGCAGTAGGAGGGACCCATCATGCCCTGCCCACTACAGGCTGCCTGCAGAAAACTACAGGAGGGGGCGGAGACAAGACCAGTCCCCCAGCTCTAGGAGAGAGAGAGAGCAGAGCGGTGGGAGGGGCCCATCATCCCCCGCCCACTACAGGCTGCCTGCAGAAAACTACAGGAGGGGGTGGAGACAAGACCAGTCACCCAGCACAAGGAAAAAGAGACAGCAGAGCGGTGGGAGGGACTCAGCAGGCTCCACCCACTACAGGCTGCCTGCAGAAAACAACAGGAGGGGGCGGAGACGAGACCAGTCACCCTGTACAGGGGGAGAGAGCAGCAGTGAGCGGTCTTTATTACAGGAAGGCTCACACTGGATTACTGCAAGATCTGGAAGGGTTACACAATGCATACCGAGATTCAAAGAAGAATAGACATGATGAATGGATTTAGACAAGTTTTGCTTATCTCAGGTTTAGGGCTCGTTTACGCTTCAAAATGTGGCAATGAACGCGCTTTTTAAAGCGGACCAAGGTGGAGTAACTAGCAGACGGTACACGAAGTGTGCAACATGGGAAGCCTGAAGCTGGGTGGGGACCAGAGAGAGAGGACGAAGGCTACTTTCACACTGCTTCATTACAAAAATGTACATATGCGTATTTCTGCATTTTTTCCACATTTTTGCTGTGTTTTCAGTGCACTTTGCAACTATGAAAAAAGGACATGCGACTCAAAAAAACGCAACTGCGTTCTCCATTAATTTTGGAAGAAAAACTGATCAGTGTGAAAGCAGCCTAAGCAGCGGAGGATCAACGGGGGATCAGAAGAGCTGGCAGACCGGAACAGGAGAAACTAACAGATGTCTCATGGTGGTGCACAGCATTGGAGCAATATAGCGGGAGGTGAGCAGGGACCAGAGAGAGAGGAGGGTCAGAAAACCAAAGCTAGGGGTTACTACTGAGCAGGGGATCAGCAGAGTTGGGGGTTACTACTGAGCAGGGGATCAGCAGAGTTGGGGGGTGCTGCTGTGTGGGGGATCAGCAGAGCTGAGTATACTACTTAGCAGGGGATCAACAGAGCTGGGGGTTACTACTGAGCAGGTGATCAGCAGAGTTGGGGGTGCTACTGAGTGGGAGATCAGCATAGTTGGGGGGGCTACTGAGTGGGGGATCAGCAGAGCTGGGGATACTGCTGAGAGGGGGATCAGCAGAGCTGTGGGTTCTACTGAGCAGGGGATCAGCAGAGCAGGGGGTTACTACTGATCAGGGGATCAGCAGAGTTGGGGGTACTACTGAGTGGGGGATCAGCAGAGAAGGGGGTTACTACTGAGCAGGGGATCAGCAGAGTTGGGGGTACTACTGAGTGGGGAATCAGCAGAGCTGTAGATTCTACTGAGCAGGGGATCAGCAGAGTTGGGGGCACTACTGAGAGGGGGATCAGCAGAGCTGGGGGTTACTACTGAGTGGGGGATCAGCAGAGCTGGGGTTTACTACTGATCAGGGGATCAGCAGAGTTGGCGGTGCTACTGAGTGGGGGATAAGCAGAGCAGGGGGTTACTACTGAGCAGGGCTGGGGGTACTACTGAGTGGGGGGTTACTACTGAGCAGGGAATGAGCAGGGCTGGGGGTTACTATTGAGTGGGGAATCAGCAGAGTTGGGGGTACTACTGAGTGTGGGATCAGCAGAGCTGGGGTACTACTAAGGTAGGGGATCTGTCAAATAAGGGTACCAATGAGCTGGGGATCTGCTGAGCAGGGGTACTAATGAGCTGGGGTTCTACTGAGCCCCATTAAAACAAATCGAAAATCAAAACACACACATGGCATTTGCTTCATTAAAGCTTCAAAAAAGCATCACAGAAGCATCAAAAAGCATGTTGAAGCGGTAGGTTAAAGTCCAAGCAAGTGTAAATGAGCCCTTAGGGGGCTTTTCTAGACGTCAAATGAACAGGGAGATCCTAATTCCAGCAAATACTGCAACTGTGCTATCATCAGAAAGTTAAATGCGTGCGTTTGTATGAAGGTCGTATACCAATTCAACCAGTAAAAATGTACATATATTTGTTCCGTGCAAATGGGGCAAAAATGAATGTTATTCGACTATTTCTGGTGCTGGAGGGATGTTTTTCTTTTATTTAAAACAATACCACATTTGGCCACTAGATGATGCTAAATATCTTAGGGAATGCCTATTAAACTTAGTACCATCTAGTGGCCAAGTGCGGTATTTGCAGATTTATTGAAAAGCATTCAACCAGCACAGGAAATTGCTTAATAACTTTCGTTTTTTTTTCTTTTTTTCTTTTATTGTTTGTTTTTTTGTTTTTGTTCTTTTTTTTCTTCCCCTTATCTACCAAAGAATATATTTTTTAGTTCTGTTTGTGTTACTGTTTGAACGTTTCCCGCATTTCCTGTCTGGTAAAATGTTGTCAGCAGGACAGGAAGTGAGGGGAAGTCTCCCTAATGGGGTCCTGGATAGCAATGAAAACCAAATAACCGTCACAGTACCTCCTGCAGCACGTATACAGAGAGCACCTCATGGGGTGATAGACTGAATTTCCAGCCAATCCGGTAGCTCCAGACTCATTCGGGGAATGCGGATTAGTAAACACAGGAAAGTAGAGAAGTGACATTGCTTAGTGAATGACCCCCAGCGTGTCCTGGAACATCCACATTTCGCCTCCCTCTTTTTTTTTTTTTTTATCACATCTTTGTTTTTGTGCAACTTTTGCCAATGAAAAATCATCCGCCGAGGATGGGGGGTCATCAATCACTCCCATCCCCCGCTCCCAATCTGCCAAAAAAAAAAAAATAGACAGCAAACTCCGCCAGCTGCAGAACCCGCAGAGCCCAAATCATCCGAGTTTATTTTTATAACGCTGATATTGTTGGAGCTTCACGTCTTGATGGGTTTGACGTACGTGAGATATGGATTGGTTACAGAGCGCGCTTTCATATGGAAAATTATGATTTGGAGGACTCAGGTGCCCCTCCCCCTCCTAGTGCCGCTCTACAGGAAGCAGACCCTGAAATGACACTGGGCCTGTCCCCTGACCAGACACTGGTCTTTGAGGCGACCAACCACGTCAGATCCAAAACACTTTAATACATGTTAGTTGTCTACCTGCTGCCCATCTGGATTGACCTGTCTTGACCCCTGCCTGGACCTGATTACCCTCTCGTGTGCCACCTGCCACAACATGCTCCTGGACATGCCTACTTCTACTCTATCATCTGCCTTAACCTGACTACTCTATCATCTGCTGCCTCAATCCCTGCTTAGACCTCACTACTCTCTGGCCTGTCCCTGACCCAACCCTTCCTGGACCTTACCTGCCGCCTGCTTCAACCTCTTCCTGGACCTGACTACTCTCTCACCTGTCCCTGCCTTGACCCCTGCCTGAACCTGATTATTCTCTAGCCTGCCTCCTGCCTCAACATCTTCCTGGACTGACTACTCTCTTGTCTGCCACTTTCTTTGCCCCATGTATGGACCTGGCTACCCTCTTGCTTGTCCCTGCCTCAACCATTGCCTGGACCTGACTACTCTCTCACCTGTCCCTGCCTTGACCCCTGCCTGGACTTGATAACTTTCTCGTCCATCTCAACATCTTCCTGGACCTGGGTACCCTCTTGCGTGTCCTTGTATCTATCCTTGCCTGTCCATGACTACTCTCATTCCTGCTGCTTGTCTTGACTCCTGCCTGGACCTGACTACTCTCTCGCTTGTCCTTCTCTTGACCCCTACCTGAACTTGATTACTTTTTCACCTGTTGCTTCAGCATCTACCTGGACCTGGCAACTCTCTAATCTGCCACCTGCCACGACCTGATTACTCTCTCGTCTGCTGCCTCAACTCCTGCTTAGACCTGGCTACCCTCTGGCCTGTCCCTAACTCAACCCTTCCTGGACCTGACTACTCTCTTATCTGCCGCCTGCCTTGACCCCTGCCTGGAACTAACTACTCTCTCACCTGTCCCTGCCTTGACCCCTGCTTGCACCTGATAACTCTCTAGCCTTCCACCTGCCTCAACATCTTCCTGGACCTGGCTACTCTCTCACCTGCCACCTGCCTCAACCTGACTACTCTTTCTTTTGCTGCCTCAACCCCTGCTTAGACCTGGCTACTCTCTTGCCTGTCCCTGCCTTGACCCCTGCCTGGACCTGGCTACTCTCTTGCCTGTCCCTGCCTTGACTTCTGCCTGGACCTGGCTACTCTCTTGCCTGTCCCTGCCTTGACCCCTGCCTGGACCTGATAACTCTCTAGCCTGCCACCTGCCTCAACATCTTCCTGGACCTGGCTACTCTTTCACCTGACACCTGCCTCAACCTGACTACTCTTCCGTTTGCTGCCTCAACCCCTGCTTAGACCTGGCTACGCTCTGGGCTGTCCTTGACTCAACTCTTCCTGGACCTTACTACTCTCTTATCTGCTGCCTGCCTCAATCCCTGCATGAACCTGACTACTCTCTTGCCTGTCCCTGCCTTGACCCCTGCCTGAACCTGATAACTCCCTAGCCTGCCTCCTGCCTCAACATCTTCCTGGCCTGACTACTCTCTTGTCTGCCACTTTCTTTGCCCCCTGTATGGACCTGGCTACCCTCTTGCTTGTCCCTGCCTCAACCCTTGCCTGGACCTGACTACTCTCTCACCTGTCCCTGCCTTGACCCCTGCCTGGACTTGATAACTCTCTCGTCTGTCTTAACATCTTCCTGGACCTGGCTATTCTCTCACCTGCCACCTACCTCGACCTGACTACTCTCTTGTCTGATGCCTCGACTTCTGCCTGGACCTGGCTACTCTCTTGCCTGTCCTTGCCTTGACCCCTGCCTGGACCTGGCTACTCTCTTGCCTGTCCATGCCTTGACTTCTGCCTGGACCTGGCTACTCTCTTGCCTGTCCCTCCCTCGACCCCTGCCTGGACCTGGCTACTCTCTTGCCTGTCCCTCCCTCGACCCCTGCCTGGACCTGGCTACTCTCTTGCCTGTCCCTGCCTTGACTTCTGCCTGGACCTGGCTACTCTCTTGCCTGTGTCTCCCTTGACCCCTGCCTGGACCTGGCTACTCTCTTGCCTGACCCTCCCTTGACCCCTGCCTGGACCTGACTACTCTCTTGCCTGTCCATGCCTTGACCCCTGCATGGACCTGATTACTCTCAGGCATGCTGCCGGTTTTGGCCCCTGCCTGGACCTGGCTACTCTCTCGCCCGTCCCTTTCTCGGTCCCCTTCCTCTAGCTTTTCTGTTCCAGGGGCAATCCTGAGGGCAATGACCTGGTTTCAGTTTGCAGCAAAGAAATCCAGGACTGGGGTTCTCAGCCCACCTTCACCATCGGGAGCTCTGGTGAAGACCAGCTGCCACTTAGACTCTGCTCCTCTGCTGAGCCCTGTGCATTGTACTGTGTTTACAAATGTCTGACACAGACCAGCTCCTGCTGCAGCCTCTCATCTGTGACGATCTGATCACATGGGAAGAGAGGAAGGAAAGGCTTCCTCCTGCCTGCAGCAGACTTATGACATCATCCCAGCCTAGGCAAAGTCATCAACTGGAGCTCAAGGACAGCTTTTAGTGATAAAATGTGGAGATTTTATGAGAAATTATACTGTTGCTGTATATTGTGACATGCCAGGAATTTATTGAAAGCTACTGACAGGTCCACTTTAAGAACAGAACACTGATTCACTATTTGTGGTACGAAATTAGGAGTTTAGAATGAAAAAAAAATGTGTAAATACTCAATACAATTATCATTTATATAGTTATTGTTTTTTTTTTATGGGCCAGTTTTGGCAAACAAGAATGAATCATATTTAAAATAAAACGAAAAAAACGAAAACATGAGAAATGTATCTTCATTTTACGGCCGTCATTAAGTGAGCAGAGAATACAAATAAGCAAAAGAATACAGAATATAAAGAGAATTGATTTAATTGCGGATGATCAATATCACAGATATCATTCAGCCAAGTTCGTTTGAATCATCAGAGAGAGAGAGATATACAGCAAACGGGGTCATCTGTCATCGTCAGTATAATATTCCACATTTACATGTTCATTACCAATGTGAATTCTCATTTGAAACACAACCCAAAACAAGAAGAATGTCAAGCTCAATAAAACTTTCAGTTTTCATCAGCTAAATACATTTTAGATGCATCCATACAAATCTTACAAATGGTTTTCCTAAGAAAGCAGCCACAACCTGAGTAGAAAAGCCCATCCCCTGCCAGCATGCTGCAGAGAAGGACTCTTGTCTCTGTGTGGAGGCAATGGTCTCTCTGCAGCATGGCCATCTTAAAGCATTGGCACCCCTGGGCACTGCCCAGGAGGCCTAGGTGCATGGGGGCCCCATGATAATCCTGCATGCCATCATACTTGCCAACCGGATGTGCCGGGACAGTCATGCTTTTTACCAAGCTGTCCCGGGATGGCAGTGTCCCGGAGCCTGTTATGTGCCCTCCAGATCTCAGTATTGGGCCTTCCTGACCCCCCCCCCCCTATACTGTGCCTTTTGTGTTGATTAGTCTTTGATTTATGGGATGTTTTCTTATTGTTTAAAATCAATTTTATTGTAAATACCAATAGATATTTGTAAATAGCACAGAGAGTAACCAGTGGGATTATAGTGGTGCCAAGAAGCAGAAACGAGCTAAAACTTAACTTAAGTTTATTTAATACATGATTAAAAGGTATAGAAATGTGATATAATTGTTTTACACATATCCAAAGGAGGGTCACAGTAGGTGTTCACTTTAAGCATTTGGTAAAGGTGTAGTGTCTGATCCCAACATGTTTCGCCAAAATTGGCTTCCTCAGGGGGTTCATAGAAATTCACGGCGAAACATGTTGGGATTAGACACTACAACTTTTTTCCCAAAACTCTTAAAGTGAACGGTCCTTTGGATATGTGGTGTTCACTTTAAGCGTTTGGTAAAGGTGTAGTGTCTGATCCCAACATGTTTCGCCAAAATTGGCTTCCTCAGGGGATTCATAGAAGATCACGGTGAAACATGTTGGGATCAGACACTACACCTTTTTTCCAAAAACTCTTAAAGTGAACTGTCCTTTGCATAAGTGGTGTTCACGTTAAGCGTTTGGTAAAGGTGTAGTGTCTGATCCCAACATGTTTTTCGCCAAAATTGGCTCCCTCAGGGGGTTCATAGAAATTCACGGCGAAACATGTTGGGATCAGACACTACACCTTTTTTCCAAAAACGCTTAAAGTGAACCCTCCTTTGGATATGTGGTGTTATCTTTAAGCGTTTGGTAAAGGTGTAGTGTCTGATCCCAACATGTTTCGCCAACATTGGCTTCCTCAGGGGATTCATAGAAGATCATTGTGAAACATGCTGGGATCAGACACTACACATTTTTTCCAAAAATGCTTAAAGGGAACCGTCCTTTGGATATGTGGTGTTCACTTTAAGCATTTGGTAAAGGTGTAGTGTCTGATCCCAACATGTTTCGCCAAAATTGGCTTCCTCAGGGGGTTCATAGAAATTCATGGCGAAACATGTTGGGATTAGACACTACAACTTTTTCCAAAAACTCTTAAAGTGAACCGTCCTTTGGATATGTGGTGTTCACTTTAAGCGTTTGGTAAAGGTGTAGTGTCTGATCCCAACATGTTTCGCCCCGAGCTTCTATAAATCCCCTGAGGAAGCCAATTTTGGCGAAACATGTTGGAATCAAACACTACACCTTTACCAAACGCTTAAAGTGAACACCTACTGTGACCCTCCTTTGGATATGTGTAAAACAAATATATCAAATTTTGATACCTTTTAATCATGTGTTAAATACATTTTGTTAAGTTTTAGCTTGTTTCTGCTTCTTGGCACCACTATAATCCCACTGGTTACTCTATGTGCCATTTACATATCTAAAAGGGGTGAGGTGCATGATGTAACATTGTCACCCAGCTACAATATCATTCTATATATACACATACTAATAAATAAATAATAAATGTTTAATTCTTTCAACTATTTATACTTTAATTATTGAGAGTAGGTGTAGTGTCTGATCCCAACATGTTTCGCCAAAATTGGCTTCCTCAGGGGATTCATAGAAGATCTTGGGATCAGTCACTACACCTTTTTTCCAAAAACGCTTAAAGTGAACCCTCCTTTGGACATGTGGTGTTAATTTTAAGCGTTTGGTAAAGGTGTAGTGTCTGATCCCAACATGTTTCGCCCCAAGCTTCTATAAATCCCCTGAGGAAGCCAATTTTCGCAAAACATGTTGGAATCAAACACTACACCTTTACCAAACGCTTAAAGTGAACACCTACTGTGACCCTCCTTTGGATATGTGTAAAACAAATATATCAAATTTTGATACCTTTTAATCATGTGTTAAATACATTTTGTTAAGTTTTAGCTTGTTTCTGCTTCTTGGCACCACTATAATCCCACTGGTTACTCTATGTGCCATTTACATATCTAAAAGGGGTGAGGTGCACGATGTAACATTGTCACCCAGCTCCAATATCATTCTATATATACACATACTAATAAATAAATAATAAATGTTTAATTCTATCAACTATTTATACTTTAATTCTTGAGAGTAGGTGTAGTGTCTGATCCCAACATGTTTCGCCAAAATTGGCTTCCTCAGTGGATTCATAGAAGATCTTGGGATCAGTCACTACACCTTTTTTCCAAAAACGCTTAAAGTGAACCGTATCTAAAAGGGGTGAGGTGCATGATGTAACATTGTCACCCAGCTACAATATCATTCTATATATATATATATATATATATATATATACACATACTAATAAATCATAAATAAATAATAAATGTTTAATTCTATCAACTATTTATATTTTAATTCTTGAGAGTAAGTGTGTAAATTGGGGCAGGCTGGTAGGGGCCCCAGAAGGTTACTTCACCCAGGGGCCCATGATGCTATTAAGACAGCCCTGCTCTGCAGAGGTCTGGCATGCCCCTTGCTGAGCAGAGCTAGAGCTCTCCAATCAGCAGGGAGCATTAGCTTTGTTGACTGGAAAGCTCTAGGTCTGAATCAGCAGGGACCTCCGAAGAGAGGCCGTTGCTTCCACGCAAGAGAGTCTCTTCTTTTCGGCATGCTGGCAGGCGACAGGCTTTTCTACTCGTGCTGTGGCTGCCATGATGATGGCCAGCAAAATGTTTTCTTCCCAAGATACATTTTATAAAAGAAAGTCATTTACTATTATATATTTTATATTATTTTATTATTATTTATTTTTTATTATTTTATATAATAATATAATATATATAATCCTTTATATAAATATATATATATATATATATATATATATATATATATATTTTATTTTTTTTGTATAGAGGGGGGCACCTTCTATCAGGGTGCCCACGGCAGTTTCCCCTTTTGCCCCCTTATAAATCCAGCACTGCCGGGGGTTTTTACCGCCCTTCAGCCACTGTGTGAAAGAGCCCTAAGTGAAATGAATGCCACTGCAATACAGCAATGCAAAGATGTAAATAGGGCTCAAGACTTTGTATTTATATTTTTTATTTTTTTTTGATGCATCTGGAATGTATTTTGCTGATTTAAAATGAACACTCAATTCCACTTTAAATGTATGTATGTGTATATATATATATATATATATATATATATATATATATATATTGCTTGATAAACAAATTTATTCAAAGATCCCTTTTTATCATTTTTTTTTTAAGACTACCCTTGATTTTATTTCAAATAAAACAACGATGTCAGTGCAGCAGCATTACAAGTCCCCACATGATCAACAAGGAGATTAACAAGAACATTTTCCTCATCTATTTTTACCTTCTTTAATTTTTTTGCACAATTACAATTTTTACAAAACAAAACATCTACAGCACATACTACATCCCTAAAAAAAAATTAGATAATAAATAACATAATTTCAGAGTGTCATTTTTTTTTTCTTTCTCTTGACGAAATTGTTTTGAATATTTTTGTCTCCTGCGGCACTCATTTTTTTTTTTTTTTGGTATTGTTTTTTTTCCTCCTGCGGCTTCAGCGCCTTTATTAGCTTAAAGTAGCCCTTACAAGAGGGATATCAGTTTAAAATGCAACAAGATTACTGTAAGTGACCTTCAGAGTATAAGAAGGCTGCAGATGTAATCCGCAGATTATTCGTTAAACTAATTAGAGCAACAGACAACGCAATCCTACATGACACGGGTGGTGGAGAGACAGTTTAAGGACAAGAAGAGTTTGCGTTTGCGTTTCCGTAGACTCAGCAATTCTCTCGTCGATGAAGGTGTGCAAACAGTCTTTCAAAAAATTCTGCGTGTTCCCGAGCTAGTGTTTTTTCTCTTTTAGCTTGTCCTTGACTTTTTGAGGTTCGTACTGGATTAAACGCAAAATTTCTCTGTTTTTGACGATTCCTTGTATGAATTCTCCTTCAGTCAGTTTATCTGTAGAAAGAAAAATGCAAATCATGGTGTAAAAATGTAGACTGGGAGTATTTGTTTCATGATTGGAAACTAGAATGGTTTTGGGTCAATTTTATTTTAATTGAATTTATTTATTTTGGGTCAGTTTTATTTCAATTTTATTTATTTATTTTAAATTATTATTTAAATCTTTTTTATTTTATTTATTTATTTTTAGTTATGTATTTATTTATTTAATTTTCTTTTTATTTATGTATTTAATTTTAATTTAAATTTTATTTATTTATTTAATGTTCTTTCCATTTTATTTATGTAACTGTTGTTTTCATTTTATTTTATTTTATTCATTTATGTATTTACCAATTTTTTTTTATTGTTATTTTAACTTTATTTATTTATTGCTATTTTTATTTTATTTATTTATTTAATTTATTGTTTTAATTTTATTTCTTTAATTAATATTTGTTTTCCTATTTTATTTATGTACTTAATTGTCATTTTTTTATTTATTTATTTAATGCTCTTTTTGATTTTATTCATTTAATTGTTGTTTTCATTTTATTTAATTAATTTAATTTTCTTTTCTTTATAAATTTCATTTATTGTTTTCATTTTATTTCTTTAATTATTTTTTTTCTATTTTATTTATGTACTTAATTGTCATTTTATGTATTTAATTGTTGTTTTTAATTGTATTTATTTATTGCATTTTTTATTTATTTAGATTTTTTATTTAAGCCGGAATTAAAGTTTTAAATAAATATTTGTGCCTCTGCAGACAGACATCTTTGTTGGGGACATACAGTGGTGTGAAAAAGTGTTTGCCCCCTTCCTCATTTCCTGTTCCTTTGCATGTTTGTCACACTTAAGTGTTTCGGAACATCAAACCAATTTAAACAATAGTCAAGGACAACACAAGTAAACACAAAATGCAATTTGTAAATGAAGGTGTTTATTATTAAAGGTGAAAAAAAATCCAAACCATCATGGCCCTGTGTGAAAAAGTGATTGCCCCCCTTGTTAAAACATACTATAACTGTGGTTGTCCACACCTGAGTTCAATTTCTCTAGCCACACCCAGGCCTGATTATTGCCACACCTGTTCACAATCAAGGCATCACTTAAATAGGAGCTGCTTGACACAGTAAGGTCCACCAGAAGATCCTTAAAAGCTACACATCATGCCGAGACCCAAAGAAATTCAGGAACAATTGAGAAAGAAAGTAATTGAGATCTATCAGTCTGGAAAGGGTTATAAAGCCATTTCCAAAGCTTTGGGAATCCAGCGAACCACAGTGAGAGCCATTATCCACAAATGGCGAAGACATGGAACAGTGGTGAACCTTCCCAGGAGTGGCCGGCCGCCCAAAATTACCCCAAGAGCGCAGCGACGACTCATCCAAGAGGTCACAAAAGACCCCACAACAACGTCCAAGGAACTGCAGGCCTCACTTGCCTCAGTTAAGGTCAGCGTTCATGCCTCCACCATCAGGAAAAGACTGGGCAAAAATGGCCTGCATGGCAGAGTTCCAAGGAGAAAACCACTGCTGAGCAAAAAGAACATCAAAGCTCGTCTCAATTTCTCCACAACACATCTTGATGATCCCCAAGACTTTTGGGACAACATTCTGTGGACCGATGAGACAAAAGTGGAACTCTTTGGAAGGTGTGTGTCCAAGTATATCTGGCGTAGAAGGAACACTGCATTTCAGAAAAAGAACATTATACCAACAGTAAAATATGGTGGTGGTAGTGTGATGGTCTGGGGCTGTTTTGCTGCTTCAGGACCTGGAAGACTTGCCGTGATAAAAGGAACTATGAATTCTGCTGTCTACCAAGAGATCCTGAAGGAGAATGTCCGACCATCTGTTCGTGTACTCAAGCTGAAACGAACTTGGGTTCTGCAGCAGGACAATGATCCTAAACACACCAGCAAGTCCACCACCGAATGGCTGAAGAAAAACAAGATGAAGACTTTGGAGTGGCCTAGCCAAAGCCCTGACCTGAATCCTATTGAGATGTTGTGGTATGACCTTAAAAAGGCCGTTCATGCTCGAAAACCCTCTAATGTAACTGAATTAGGACAATTCTGCAAAGATGAGTGGGCCAAAATTCCTCCAGGACGCTGTAAAAGCCTCATTGCACGTTATCGCAAACGCTTGGTTGCAGTTGTTGCTGCTAAGGGTGGCCCAACCAGTTATTAGGTTTAGGGGGCAATCACTTTTTCACACATGGCCATGATGGTTTGGATTTTTTTTCACCTTTAATAATAAACACCTTCATTTACAAATTGCATTTTGTGTTTACTTGTGTTGTCCTTGACTATTGTTTAAATTGGTTTGATGTTCCGAAACACTTAAGTGTGACAAACATGCAAAGGAACAGGAAATGAGGAAGGGGGCAAACACTTTTTCACACCACTGTATTATTCTCAGCTCCTTTATTTTGCTCATTACACTGTGTGGCAAACAAAGCAACATATTTCATTAGAGGCCACCAGTTTACAGACAAATATCCCTCAGGAGTACATACGACCAATTTTCCTTTTAATTAATTTAGTTTATTTATTTAATTGCTGTTTTTATTTATTTGTTTATATACTTAATGTTCTTTTTATTTTATTTATTTAATTGCTAATTCAATTTTATTTAGTTTTTTGTTCTATTTATTTATTTATTTATTCAATTGATATTTTACATTCATTTATTTATTTGTTATTTTTATTGTATTATTTAATTTATTCGATTGCCGCCATTTTTATTTAGTCTCCACTCTGGAAGAAGGTGCAACAGAGACACCATTGGACAGCAGCATTGTCAGTCTGGGGGGGGGGGGGTGGAGTGTGAGATAAAATAGCAGATTTAGATGGACTTGACTAACAGATAAAAATTGATCTCTAGCTAACAAGGTCCATAAAGACATGGATAAGCGCCTGAAAAATGCCCCAGTGTCCAGTGCAGCCTTGCCCCAGAGTCCAGTGCAGCCTTGCTCCAGAGTCCAGTGCAGCCTTGCCCCAGTGTCCAGTGCAGCCTTGCCCCAGTGTCCAGTGCTGCCTTGCCCCAGAATCCAGTGCAGCCTTGCCCCAGAGTCCAGTGCAGCCTTGCCCCAGAGTCCAGTGCAGCCTTGCCCCAGAGTCCAGTGCAGCCTTGCTCCAGAGTCCAGTGCAGCCTTGCCCCAGTGTCCAGTGCAGCCTTGCCCCAGTGTCCAGTGCAGCCTTGCCCCAGAGTCCAGTGCAGCCTTGCCCCAGAGTCCAGTGCAGCCTTCCCCCAGTGTCCAGTGCAGCCTTGCCCCAGAGTCCAGTGCAGCCTTGCCCCAGAGTCCAGTGCAGCCTTGCCTCAGTGTCCGGTGCTGCCTTGCCCCAGTGCAGCCTTGCCCCAGTGTCCAGTGCAGCCTTGCCCCAGTGTCCAGTGCAGCCTTGCCCCAGTGTCCAGTGCAGCCTTCCCCCAGTGTCCAGTGCTGCCTTGCCCCAGAGTCCAGTGCAGCCTTGCCTCAGTGTCCGGTGCTGCCTTGCCCCAGTGTCCAGTGCTGCCTTGCCCCAGAGTCCAGTGCAGCCTTGCCTCAGTGTCCGGTGCTGCCTTGCCCCAGTGTCCAGTGCTGCCTTGCCCCAGAGTCCAGTGCAGCCTTGCCCCAGTGTCCAGTGCAGCCTTGCCCCAGTGTCCAGTGCAGCCTTGCCCCAGTGTCCAGTGCAGCCTTCCCCCAGTGTCCAGTGCTGCCTTGTCATGTATTTAAAATTGCCGCCGCTGCGCCGAGATCGCCACCGAGACTGGGCGGAGCGTTGCGGAGCGAACGCCGCCGAGATCGCAGGGACTGGCAGAGCCGAGATATACATAGCCGAGTGTACTCGGCTCTTCTCGGCTCCACTCACAGTCACGCCCAGTCCCGCCCTATGATGGACATAACACAGGTCCAATGGCGGGACTGGGCGTGACTGTGAGCGGAGCCGAGAAGAGCCGAGTACACTCGGCTATGTGTATCTCGGCTCCACCCAGTCCCTGCGATCTCGGCGGCGATCGATCTCGATTTTCCCCTGATTTTAAGGTAAATATATGGTAATTGTGAAGTGGAAGGAAAATGATAAATGGTTTTCAATTTTTTTTACAAATAACTATGTGAAAAGTGTGGGGGGGGGGGGGTACATTTGTATTCGGCCCCCTTTACTCTGATACCCCTAACTAAAATCTAGTGGAACCAATTTCCTTCAGAAGTCACTTAATTAGTAAATAAAGACCACCTGTGTGTAATTTAATCTCAGTATAAATACAGCTGTTCTGTGAAGCCCTCAGAGGTTTGTTAGTGAAAACTTAGTGAACAAACAGCATCATGAAGGCCAAGGAACACACCAGACAGGTCAGGGATAAAGTTGTGGAGAAGTTTAAAGCAGGGTTAGGTTACGAAAAAATCTCCCAAGCTTTGAACATCTCACGGAGCTCTGTTCAATCCACCATCTGAAGATGGAAAGAGTATGGCACAACTGCAAACCTACCAAGACCTGACCGTCCACCTAAACTGACCGGGCCGGGCAAGGAGAGCATTCATCAGAGAAGCAGCCAAGAGGTCCATGGTAACTCTGGAGGAGCTGCAGAGATCCACAGCTCAGGGGGGAGAATCTGTCCACAGGACAACTATTAGTCGTGTTCTCCACAAATCTGCCCTTTATGGAAGAGTGACAAGAAGAAAGTCATAAGAAGTCCTGTTTGCAGTTTGTGAGAAGCCATGTGGGGGACACAGCAAACATGTAGAAGAAGGTGCTCTGGTCAGATGAGACCAAAATTGAAGTTTTTGGTCTAAAAGCAAAACGCTATGTGTGGTGGAAAACTAACACTGAACATCACCTGAACACACCATCCCCACTGTGAAACATGGTGGTGGCAGCATCATGTGGTGGGGATGCTTTTCTTCAGCAGGGACAGGGAAGCTGGTCAGAGTTGATGGGTTTATTCCGACTGACTTTTTCTGTCGAAAATTCAGAGGGACTTAGATAGAAAACATGTTCTATATTTTTCCGACGGAAAAAATTACTATCGGAAAAACCGCTCGTTTGTATGCTGTTCCGACGCACCAAAAACAACGCATGCTCTGAAGCAAGTACGAGACGAAAGCTATTGGCTACTGGCTATTGAACTTCTGTTTTCTAGTCCCGTCATACGTGTTCTACGTCACCGCGTTCTAGACGGTCAGACTTTGGTGTGACCGTGTGTAGGCAAGACAGCTTGAGTGGAATTCCGTCAGAAAAACCTTCAGAGTTTATTCCGACGGGAAAACCGGCCATGTGTACGCAGCATTAGAGTCTGCAAAAGACTTGAGACTGGGGGGGAGGTTCACCTTCCAGCAGGACAACGACCCGAAACATACAGCCAGAGCTACAATGGAATGGTTTACATCAAAGCACATTCATGTGTTAGAATGGCCCAGTCACAGTCCAGACCTAAATCACATTGAGAATCTGTGTCAAGACTTGAAAATTGCGCTCTCCATCCAATCTGACAGAGCTTGAGATATTCTGCAATGAAGAATGGGCAAAAATGTCCTCTCTAGATGTGCAAAGCTGGTAGAGACATCCCCAAAAAGATGTAATTGCAGAGAAAGGGGGTTCTACAAAGCATTGACTCCGGGGGGCACCATACAAATACACCCCCCCCACACTTTTCACATATTTATTTGTAAAAAATATTGAAAAACAATTTATCATTTTCCTTCTACTTCACAATTATGTGCCACTTTGTGTTGGTCTATCACATAAAATCTCAATAAAATACATTTACGTTTTTGGTTGTAACATGACAAAGTGTGGAAAATGTCAAGGGGTATGAATACTTTTTCAAGGCGCTGTAAATAATAATCTGTGCCGCTTCACTAATGAATAAACTAATACCAATAAATAAATACTAATAAATAAACTAATACCAATAAATAAATACTAATAAATAAACTAAAACCAATAAATAAAAAAATAAATAAATAAATACTAATAAATAAACTAATACCAATAAATAAATACTAATAAATAAACTAATACCAATAAATAAATAAATAAATACTAATAAAGAAACTAATACCAATAAATAAATAAATATTAATAAATAAACTAATACCAATAAATAAATACTAATAAATAAACTAATACCAATAAATAAATAAATACTAATAAATAAACTAATACCAGTAAATAAATACTAATAAATAAACTAATACCAATAAATAAGTAAATACTAATAAATAAACTAATACCAATAAATAAATAAAAAAAATAAATAAACTAATACTAATAAATAAAAAATATTAATAAATAAACTAATACCAATAAATAAATACTAATAAATAAACTAATACCAATTAATAAATAAATACTAATACATAAACTAATACCAATAAATAAATAAATACTAATGAATAAACTAATACCAATAAATAAATAAATACTAATAAATAAACTAATACCAATAAATAAATAAATATAAAAAAAAAAAAAAACCAATAAATAAATACTAATAAATAAGCTAATACCAATAAAGAAATAAATACTAATACATAAACTAATACCAGTAAATAAATAAATACTAATAAATAAACTAATACCAATTAATAAATAAACTAATACTAATAAATAAATAAATACTAATAACTAAAATAATACTAATAAATAAATACTAATAAATAAACTAATACCGATAAATAAATAAATACTAAAAAAAAACTAATACCAATAAATAAATAAATACTAATAAATAAACAAATACCATAAACGCATTAAACTAGTCTGTGAAAATCCACCAAATTAATATCCAGAAACAGTCTTCAATACCGTGCTAATATTATATCAAAGAGCCATTATATTAAATAAAGAAAAAAAATTAAAAAATAATATTTTTTTTAATTTTAATTTCAATTTAATATAATGTGTCTTTGCTATAATATCAGCACGGTATAGAAGACTGTTTTTGGATATTAACTTGGTGGATTTTCACTGATTTAATGTTTTTATAGTATTAGTGAAGCGTGGCACAGATTATTATTTATATTTCAATGGAAATTTTTTTTTTTTAATAAGCCGATTATAGGCACACTGTGCCATTTTTATTTTTGCTGTCACGTACCGAGATAGCAAACATCTGATAATATTGTATTCATTGCCTGTATACAGCAATCACGGGAACATTGAAATACCATCTAATTATTCACCTGGCTAAGTGAAATTAAAGTTCTAAATAAATAATTGTGTCTCTGCAGACCTCTTTGTGAGGACATATTGTTCTCCGCTCCTTTATGTTGCTCATTACATCGTGTGCCAACCAAAGCACCATATTTTATTAGACTGAGGTCACCAGCTTACAGACAAACGTCCCTCATGGGTACATCAATGCATTATATGCAGGAAGACGATTGAGCTATGTTAGGAGCAGAGATAGTAATTCCTCTAGGCTGGTGCTCTGCTCTTCAAACAGCACTTCAAAAATTATAAGTGGTGCTATAAAAAATATTTGTTCTCTGACATTACATTGTCTGTATACTATACTGTCCCTGTAATAGGTGCTGTGATAGTAAGGCATGGAGTAAGGAAGAAGAAACCTAGACGGAGGGCCGACGTGACAGGGTTAAAAGGGGGTTTGGAATGGTAGGAATTTTTAGGTAGGTTTTTAAGTACCGTATATACTCGAGTATAAGCCGACCCGAATATAGGCCGAGGCACCTAATTTTACCACAAAAAAATGGGAAAACGTATTGATTAGAGTATAAGCCTAGGGTGAGAAATGCGCAGCTACTGTAAGTGGAAAAGACGGTCAACAATGCCCATTTGCAGCCTCACTGTGCCCATTTGCAGCTATAGGTCCCCTGAACTTAAAACTTGGTAGTTAAGGGTTCCTAGATGCCCCCAAAGGGTGGACAGATGGACACAGTTGACTGACTTTGGGGCCCCGTTTCTCGGGGCCACTTGGTGCTAGAAACCCCAAATGCATATGTTGTAGTGTTGGTTCCACTGGGTTTGCACACCGAATTTGGGGTTCCTAGCACCAAGTGGCCCCGATATATGGGGCCCCAAAGTCGGGTCGGAAAATGTCAAGCACTTTTCTGCAGCAGAGAATGACATTTTCCGAACCGACTTTGGGGCCCCGTTTCTCGGGGCCACTTGGTGCTAGAAACCCCAAATAGATATGTTGTAGTGTTGGTTCCACTGGGTTTGCACACCAAATTTGGGGTTCCTAGCACCAAGTGTCCCCGAGATACGGGGCCCCAAAGTTGGGTCGGAAAACGTCAAGCACTTTTCTGCAGCAGAGAATGACATTTTCCGAACCGACTTTGGGCCCCGTATCTCGGGGCCACTTGATGCTAGGAACCCCAAATTTGGACATGTTCTAGTGGGTTTGAACACCAAATTTTAGGTTCCTAGGACCAAGTGGCCCCTGAGATATGGGGCCCCAAAGTAGAGGTTGGAAAATGTCATTCTCTGCTGCAGAAAAGTGCTTGACTCGAGTATAAGCCGAGGGGGGCACTTTCAGCACACAAAAAATGTGCTGAAAAACTCGGCTTATACTCGAGTATATACGGTATATAGTAAGGGGACATTTACCAGATTTATGGAGTGGAGGAAACAGGTGAGGCTTCAGGGGTCAACCAGTAGGAGAATCCTGGTGAGGTCTTTACTCAGGTGAGAGACTACGTCGGGACAACTTCCCACTCTTCCTCCCCCTCTGCCTTGGCCAATGAACTCTAGCTTTTGGTGTCTTGTGTGTTACTTGGGTAAGGTAAAAGGAGGAGTGTTGGTCAAGCAGTCATAGGTACAAAATCATCTTTTATACCCTAGCCATGAATGTTTGCCCCTTTCTGTGCACTCCGAGTCAGTGTGCACTCTGCCTGTGTGTGGTGACTAGGGATGAGCTCAGGTGTGTTCAGGATCCTAACCCAAACCCACATGAGTGAGCTCTCCAGAAAGCTGTCTGTCTTCTGGCTAAGATCATGTGTAGTATCTGTTCTTATGAGTGTCCAGTAGGGGTGCTCCACCATCAATCTGGCCTTTTGGTAGGAATGGCTGGCTGTATCTCTGCTGGTACGATGGGAATCCCAATGGGCTTTACCGATGGGTTAAGGAATCTGGAGCGTGCACCGCGGTAGGTGTGGGCCGGTAATACTTCCCTGGCGTGGCAGGTACTGGGGAGCCAAATGCCTCCTGATTTGAATAATGCTGCTTGGCATGGTCATGGGTTGGGATGTCAGAGAACCTGTGATGGCAGTGCCCCCTGGGATCTGGTTGCCCCAAGGGGTGCTCACAGTATCATTATTGGCCTGGGAAACCCAATGTGAGAACAAGTACATGGCCATATCACCACTTGATTTTTCTGCACAGCACCTCTTGGGCTAGGCTTGTTGGCTGAGACCGGGGCAATATTTGAAACCAGGCCACAAGGCCTTGCCAACGCACTCGCACTGACACCTTTTTACTTATTAAGGTAGTGTAGAGATGGGCACACGCTTGTGTAGCACCCTGGAGTTTAGTCAGGGGGCTCCTCACAAATTTATTTGCCAGGAGTAGTTACCCTGGTCAATTGCTAGAGATCCATTGATTTCTCCCTAAGTTTGGCCTTGTTGCACTTGTCTCTTCTACCACTAGGTGGCCGGGTAGATACAAGAAGGGCAAGCCGAGGTCAGGTTATGGGTGTATGGGGTGTCTTAGCCAATAGGCAGGGGTTTTCTTGAATCCCTTGGCCTGCTGGAAGAATCTATATATTCGGGTGAGGTCAGGTGATCTGTGTTCTGTGCCACCTGGACGGCTGTCTGGGTGGACGTGTGTCGTACACCCCGGGCTGCTAGGTTAGTGAAAGAGATGGCGCAGTTCGTGAGTGAGATGGCGGATTTGGGAAAGTACGCTCCGGGCGTCTGCTTTGGCAGAAAACCTGTCCTGACTGATACCAGAGTGCGGTACGCACCGAATGGCCAGCTTGCTTTGTATACGGCTGGAGGCTATGAGTCTCTTGGACTGATTTGTGGAAAGTATTCTGGCCTGACTACACAGCTGAGGCCTTGGATTGTCTGTGGACGCTGTGAAGAGCACCTATTCGAGGTTGTCCCTCTGACCCTACCCCCACAGATCCTACAAGTGGATTGGGACAAGAATGTTGCTGTCCCTTCGGGGAGTGAGGTCCAAAGCCTGTCGGTGGTCACCCAAGTCGTGCAGAAAGCTGCTGACCCTGCTTCAGCGACTACCCCAGAACCCAGCTCATCGATCACTCCCAAGGGCCGAGGTCGGGCCCGGCTGCTCGCGTTGATGTTTGAGTTGCCCTAGAGAAAATTACCGGGACCGGGTAAGCCAGCAAAAAGCGAGAGTGGTGTGCCTGTGGGAGAAGTGACACCAGTAGCAGTGTAAGGGGTTGTCGAAGGAGTGCCAATCAAGGCAAAAGTCAAGCGCAACTACATCACAGCCGGGGAGTGTTCGACCATCTCAGATTCAGACATTTGTCCGATGGTCTGTCAGAACTCTTCTCGGACACCCGGTCTTACTCAGGGAAAAGGGGAGAAAGTGATGAAGAGTTAACCAGTGATGTGCAGGAAGATGAAGCACCTGCTACTGCTACTACGAGCGTGCAGATTGTGCTGTCAGACAGAGCATCACAGCTGATTAGCATTGCCAGGTCCCTTGAGGTGGATCAAGGGAATCCCACAGCCCGGCCTATCACGCCCATGCCAAGTTCCAAAGCGGATCGTAAGCCGGAGGTGGTTGCTGGATACCCAGTTCAGCGCGCCTCAGACGTGCAGGTTCTATCTGGGTATGGAGACCCCAAGACCCTGCCTCAGCTTTCAAAGATACAGCGCATAATTATCAGGAGAGTAGCAGAAAATGACGGGTATTTATACCCCTACATTCCTCCTCATCTGGAAGAGGAGATTCTGGAGAAGGAAATGCAATGGGTGTATGAGGCCGTCCATGAATTCCTTCAAATACCCCTCAAGATAGACTTTTTAAAGTTATCACCTAAAATGTCGGGGAAATACCATTCAGTGATGGATACCTGAGGCTACGGCCACAAAATGAATCTGGACAGCACAATCCTCCGTAGGCCGGACAAGAAAGATGCCAAATATTATGTTGTCACTGTAAAAGGAGAAGATGTAACACTGCCAGATCCCAGATATTATTGGTGAAGTCTCATCAAAGTGATACCATTACCTTGTGGGTTGTGTGATGTCAAGGACGCTATGCTGACAGTTACCTTGCACACCCATTTAAAGTGTTGTTAACAGGGAATATCCCAGAAAGCTGTATGGCCAGGACTGTGCTGGACTGAATGCTGCCTGCAGTTACAGGAAATGATCATCTGAGCCACGTTGGCTAAAATTAAAGTGGTTGGGGTGTTCCACCCTGAAGAGCGACCTGCGGACTTCAGCAGATTGTCAGTTGCAAACGACGAAGAGAGTCTCTTGGTCTTTGGCTGCCATGTGGGCAGACTGAAGATATTTCTGCAAGGGGACCTATGTCCCGAAGTGTGGTCCCTTGCATCTTGGCCTGACTGCCTGTTGCTTGAGATGCAGTCATACCCTTTGTGCCCGGAGTTGCCTTTGAAGAAGAAAGGGAACTGCTGGGAATGTAGTCCATTGGAGTAAAGTCAATGGGCTGTAACATGTCATGGACACTGAGAATGTAGATAGCGCGAATAGGCTGTGATAAAGAAATGATTGCCTATTTTCTTCAAATAATGAACTTATGTGCATATAGCAGGACTGTTACTAATTTAACCACTACTGAAGTTCTATACTCATTAAGAAAGGGGGTGGCATTCTCAGCGAGAATGGGGCCTGCTTTCATTCTGTAAATAATGTAGTTATGTATAGGATATTTTACATTTTCATGCTGTCCTCGGCTGAGGATCAAGCCAAATCACTGTGTACATGTTTTTATAGGATAAGATGCCTTTGCATTGTTTTGATTATCTCTTTCAGGTGTTGCTGTGTCGGTGTGTCTTCCTTGGCCAAGGAGAGACAGGGATCTAGCCGGATCACAACGCTAACCCTTTCTATATGCGCTATTTCTGTATATATTAGAAAGATAGTTAGGAAGCAATACTATAAAGATAATACTAGGAAGCAAGTGGACATAACCCATTTGGATATTTGAATGTCATACATGACTAACTCTTTCCATGTTTTGATATTAATGTTTTTCATGTGGTACGCCACACATATGTTATTCTACTGTTATACTGTTAACCCTTTCCCTGTTTCCCTACCTATCCCAGTTTTTGCCAGGACATTCGCTCTCAGGCTTGGGAGCTCAAATTATGTTTCTGCAAACTCTGAGACGTAGTTTATTGGGCAGGGGGAGAATATAGCGTGCTGGGGTTTAGTCAGGGAGCTCCTCACAAATTTACTTGCCAGGAGTAGTTACCCTGGTCAATTGCTAGAGATCCATGGATTTCTCCCTAAGTTTGGCCTTGTTGCACTTTTCTCTTCTACCACTAGGGGGCTGGGTACTTGGTGGTACTAGATACGAGAAGGGCAACCCAAGGTCAGGTTTTGGGTATATGGGGTAGGTCAGCCAATGGGCAGGGGTTTTCTTGAATCCATTGGCCTGCTGGGAAAACCTATATATTCGGGTGAGGTCAGGTGATCTGTGTTCTGGCTGCCAGGCTGTGTGAGGGCCTATCCAGAAGTAAAAGGGCAGCACAGGGTTGGGATTGTGGCTTGCAGTTCAACCATAAGTGGTGGTTCTGCCGGCCGGAGAACCTGTCGTGGTCGGAGGTAGAAGGAAAGATGTCGCCACTAAGGGACCAACCACCTTTACCAGGGACCACAGTGAGTAACTGAAGCAAGTACCGGAGCAGCATTCTCACCGAATGGGCACGCTGGAGAATCTGGAAACTTCAGGCGGTGATCAAGTCAGGCACCCAGTCAGCGGAGGTGATGCTTGCAGAGCAGCCTTGTGAGTCAAGCCAGAGACTGAGCTGGTTAGTAGGGGTGAAGCTTGAGAAGTATCTGGAGTGCCAAGCTAGGGACCCAGCAGGGAAGCGTGGGTGACGCTTGAGGGAGATACCACCACAAAGCTTTGAGGAGCTCTAGGGATTTAGAGTCAGTGAATCAGAGGGTTCAGTGAGAGACTAGGAGCTCAAGAGGCTGAAGAACTACAAGTAGAAGTTGTAGTGAAGGAAAGAGGACTGTAACGCAGTCTGAAAGAGGACTGAATGCAGGTATAGGGAACGGACAGCAACATCCTGACCCAGAAGAGTGACTAAGACGTTGCCTTCAACCTGTATGGTCACCCTACACAGGCCCTCTACAAAATCATCACGTGATAAAATATTTTAGTTTGGAAAGTCTTTGACCTATTTTTTTGGAATTAGGTAATCCCCCCACTCCCACCCTGGTGAAGATATGCAATAGCTGGGGGAACATACTAGAAATATTAGATCAATTTGTTTGAGAATATAGAGGAGATTCTACTTTCTATGTGAAATGTGATTTACCATCGTCCTTCTTTCCAAAGAAGACCCATATTTTATTTGTTCTCTTCTCTGGGGTATTCTCATCCTCCGGAAGATGCTTCTGGTCTTCGGAATTAATCATCTTGAATATTGCCTGAAAGGAGCAAAAAATTTATCTTATACTTAACTAGAACATCAGTGAAATATTGTGAGAGTCGGCTGCAGATATTCATACTGTCCTGATGTAAATCTGTTCTCAAATCTTTGGCGGCAGCTCAGATGCGGTGGATTTGTGGTAATTCGAGCATTAATGAGAAAAGGTGTATGGGGCGCCCCATTTATTCACCAAAGATTTACACATCTCTGTGTTCGTATGAAATGATTCAAAGGAGGAACAAATGACTTCTCCTGAATATAAAACTGGTTCTAACCCTCCTTTTTCCCTGTAAAATGTAAAAAAAGGTCTCATATTTGTGTCTGGCATTATAATATGACCAGCTGGATACACTGGTAGATATTTTAATTCGATTTGTTACCAAATATTATCAATAACAATGATTATCAATATCATCATCATTATAACTTGCCCTTATTTCCATCTATTGCAGCTTTTCTGATATTTTTTTTACTCAGAGTAACCCTCAAAATAATTTTTAGGTCTTGGGGAACCATTTCTAAACCCAGTCATTGGCTGTCAGTTGGAAAAATGCCCGATTTGTTGGTGGCCAGAGGCAAGAATGCACCACTTACAGTGGTGGTCAGAACACAACCCATTACAGACAGCTAAAAAGATCATTGGTGTCAAGCGGCCAAGTGGAATTGGCCCCAGAACTATGCAGGCACCATCAAAAGGGAGGTCAATCAGTCCCAGCTAAAGGAACCCCTATCTACCTCTGGATTAACCCTGGGGTTCCATGAAACCCTGGTTGGGAATGGCTGTTCTATTGTTGGGTTCCATCAAATGGGTGGCCAATCAGACCCCAGTTCAAGGAACCCCATAACAACTTCTGCATTAATCATGGGGTTCCATGAAACCCTGGTTGGGAACGGCTGTTCTATTGTTGGGCCCCATCAAACGGGTGGTCAATCAGCCCCAGTTCAAGGAAACCCATAGCAACCTCTGAATTAACCTTTGGGTTCCTTGAAACCATGGTTGAGAATGCCTGTTCAAATGCTGGCCCTATCAAATAGGTCAGTCAGCTGTAGCTTAAGGAACCCTTAGCAACCTCTGGATTAAACTTAGGGCTCCATGAAACCCTGGTTGAGAATGGCTGTTCTATTGTCGGGCCCCATCAATCAGCCCCAGTGCGAGGAACCCCTAGCAACCTCTGGATTAACCTTTGGGTTCTATAAAACCCTAATTGAGAATGGCTTTTTATTGCTGGCCTCATCAATTGAGAGGTCAATCAGTCCCAGCTCAAGGAACCCCTAGCAACTTCTGGATTAACCTTAGGGTTCAATGAATCCTATGTTTAGAATTGCTGTTCTATTGTTGGGCCCCATCAAAAGGGTGGTCAGTCAACCCCAGCTCAAGGAACCCCTAGCAACCTCTGGATTAACCTTAGGGTTCAATGAATCCTATGTATAGAATGGCTGTTCTATTGTTGGGCCCCATCAAACGGGTGGTCAGTCAACCCCAGCTCAAGGAACCCCTAGCAACCTCTGGATTAACCCATAGGCCTCCATGGAACACTGGTAGAGAATGGCTTTTCTATTGTTGGGTTTGGTATGTAATTTAGCAATCTCATTCTATGTCAAATCATTTTGATGGTTTGGGCCTTACAAATATTTATCCACTGATCTTTCTAGTTTGTATTTATTCAGGAATAGAACTTGTGTAAGGCGAGCAGAAGTGCGTCAGCTTCAGTGAAATTTCCAAAAATTTACTATGGCTTTAGGGAAATTTTATCAAAATTTCACCGACAATTATCACCAGCTCATTTTGCCAAAATTTTACCAAAGGAAAAAGATCTTAACCCCACCCATCTCTTCATGGGTGAGCTTTTTCCCTGTTTTTGGCATTGGAGTTAATTGGAGGCACAATTTTGATGAACGTGAAATCAGTTTTGCAAACAAATTTCACCCCTCACCTCGAAATCCTCCACTGTGATGTTGTTCGTGCAAAATCCTTGTACAGGTAAATAATGGCCTTGTGCAGTCAGTTTCTCTGTTTACAAATTGATTTTAGTTAGTAACCTCTAGACATGTTCACAGTCAATAAATTTGTTTAGTTTTGTTCCGTTTCGTAATAGCCGTTAATTCGTATCCGAAATTCAATTTGGATTCGTACGAAATACGAATTTTCGTTAGGTTCGTTAACTTTTCGTAACAATTACGAACGTTCGTTATGATGAATTTTTTATTATGAGGGGCTCCCACCATCCCTGTGCTGGGCTCATTATGAGGGGCTCCCACCATCCCTGTGCTGTGCCCATTATGAGGGGCTCCCACCATCCCTGTGCTGTGCCCATTATGAGGGGCTCCCACCATCCCTGTGCTGTGCCCATTATGAGGGGCTCCCACCATCCCTGTGCTGTGCTCATTATGAGGGGCTCCCACCATCCCTGTGCTGTTCTCATTATGAGGGGCTCCCACCATCCCTGTGCTGTGCCCATTATGAGGGGCTCCCACCATCCCTGTGCTGTGCCCATTATGAGGGGCTCCCACCATCCCTGTGCTGTGCTCATTATGAGGGGCTCCCACCATCCCTGTGCTGTTCTCATTATGAGGGGCTCCCACCATCCCTGTGCTGTGCCCATTATGAGGGGCTCCCACCATCCCTGTGCTGTGCCCATTATGAGGGGCTCCCACCATCCCTGTGCTGTGCCCATTATGAGGGGCTCCCACCATCCCTGTGCTGTGCTCATTATGAGGGGCTCCCACCATCCCTGTGCTGTTCTCATTATGAGGGGCTCCCACCATCCCTGTGCTGTACTCATTATGAGGGGCTCCCACCATCCCTGTGCTGTGCCCATTATGAGGGGCTCCCACCATCCCTGTGCTGTGCTCATTATGAGGGGCTCCCACCAGCCCTGTGCTGTGCTCATTATGATGGGCTCCCACCATCCCTGTGCTGTGCCCATTATGAGGGGCTCCCACCATCCCTGTGCTGTGCTCATTATGAGGGGCTCCCACCATCCCTGTGCTGTTCTCATTATGAGGGGCTCCCACCATCCCTGTGCTGTTCTCATTATGAGGGGCTCCCACCATCCCTGTGCTGTGCCCATTATGAGGGGCTCCCACCATCCCTGTGCTGTGCCCATTATGAGGGGCTCCCACCAGCCCTGTGCTGTGCTCATTATGATGGGCTCCCACCATCCCTGTGCTGTGCTCATTATGAGGGGCTCCCACCATCCCTGTGCTGTGCTTATTATGAGGGGCTCCCACCATCCCTGTGCTGTGCTCATTATGAGGGGCTCCCACCATCCCTGTGCTGTGCCCATTATGAGGGGCTCCCACCATCCCTGTGCTGTGCTCATTATGATGGGCTCCCACCAGCCCTGTGCTGTGCTCATTATGATGGGCTCCCACCATCCCTGTGCTGTGCCCATTATGAGGGGCTCCCACCATCCCTGTGCTGTGCTCATTATGAGGGGCTCCCACCATCCCTGTGCTGTTCTCATTATGAGGGGCTCCCACCATCCCTGTGCTGTTCTCATTATGAGGGGCTCCCACCATCCCTGTGCTGTGCCCATTATGAGGGGCTCCCACCATCCCTGTGCTGTGCCCATTATGAGGGGCTCCCACCAGCCCTGTGCTGTGCTCATTATGATGGGCTCCCACCATCCCTGTGCTGTGCTCATTATGAGGGGCTCCCACCATCCCTGTGCTGTGCTTATTATGAGGGGCTCCCACCATCCCTGTGCTGTGCCCATTATGAGGGGCTCCCACCATCCCTGTGCTGTGCCCATTATGAGGGGCTCCCACCATCCCTGTGCTGTGCTGACTTCCTGGGTTTTTTAACTTCATCATAACGAATAATCATAAATTAACAAACATTCTTATTTTGTCCGATTCTAAATCTCCCATCGACTACCAGTACCAGTCTCCCACTCCCATATTAAAAAAGGTAATTTTCCCAACCCTCACTCAGCAGCAGAAGAAAACCTCTGATTGGTCACGTTTCCGTTGTAACGGAATTTGGATCAGAAATTCGTAAACGAAATTTCGTATTTCGGATCCTCCCGAATGTACAGAAATTCCTACGAGTTTTCGATTCGTACGAAACTAATTGCAAATGTCTAGTAATCTCTGAGGATTGCTTAGGTCTTTTTGAAGCTCACCAGTGAAGAACAATGTTCAGTTTTTAGTAACAGGTCCAAATGAGCTGCAAGGCTTAGAATAAATCCATATTGAGGGATCTGTTTAAGCAACAATTATTGACCTCTCCTTTAACCGCTTCCCGACCGCCTAACGACGATATACGTCGTCAAAATGGCACGGGCAGGCAAAATCACGTACCTGTACGTGACAGTGCATGTGCCTGCCTGTGGGTGGCGCGAGCGCCGCCAGCGGCGCGCTCGCGACCCGGTCGGGAGCTCCGTGACCCCGGCCGCGGGACCAGCGGACCCGATCGCCGCTGGTGTCCTGCGATCGGGGTACGGAGCTGAAGAACGGGGAGAGGTTTGTGTAAACAAACCTCTCCCCGCGCTTCCTACACTGACTGTCAGTGATCGGCGGTTCCCTGTCATCGGGAACGCCGATCAATGACGTCAGACGTACAGCCACGCCCCCCTACTGTAAAAAAAAACACACACACGTCACACTGACTCCTCCCCGCCCCCTAGTGGTTAACCCCTTCACTGCAACTGTCATTTACATAGGAATCAGTGCTATTTAAATAGCACTGATTTCTGTATAAATGACAAATGTCACAAAAATGTGTCAAAAATGTCCGATGTGTCCCCCATAATGTCGCAGTCACAATAAAAATCGCTGATCGCCGCCATTACTAGTAAAAAAAAAAAATATTAATAAAAATGCTATAAAACTATCCCCTATTTTGTAAACGCTATAACTTTTGCGCAAACCAATCAATAATCGCTAATTGCGATTTTTTTTTTACCAAAAATATGTAGAAGAATACGTATCGGCCGAAACTGAGGAAAAAAAATGTTTTTTATATATATTTTTTGGGGATATTTATTATAGCAAAAAGTAAAAAATATTGCATTTTTTTCAAAAATTGTCGCTCTATTTTTGCTTATAGCGCAAAAAATAAAAACCGCAGGGGCGATCAAATACCACCAAAAGAAAGCTCTATTTGTGGGAAAAAAAGGACGCCAATTTTGTTTGGGAGCCACGTCGCACGACCGCGCAATTGTCAGTTAAAGCGACGCAGTGCCGAATCGCAAAAAGGGGCCTGGTCCTTTGGCTGCCAATTGGTCCGGGGCTGAAGTGGTTAAAATGGTAGTTCCCTCCTTGTCATGCTGATCCAATGGTTTCAATAGCTTCTGACTCAATGAGCCAGACACAAGCATGCAAATTAATAGGTCTGACTTTGCCTGCTGCATGCTTGTTCAGGGTCAGTGATTCAGTACCAGAAGTGAACCAAAAGTGGATTCTCACAGTGAAGGCCCTTCAAATGGTAGTTCCCTCTTTGTCATGCTGATCCAATGGTTTCAATAGCTTCTGACTCAATGACCCAAACACAGGCATGCAAATTAATCGGTCTGACTTTGCCTGCTGCATGCTTGTTCAGGGTCAGTGATTCAGGCCTGGAGCTAGCCTACCAGAAGTAAACCAAAAGTGGATTCTCACAGTGAAGGCCTGCAGGGGTCTTCTGTCATGACTACAACCTGACGGGGAGAGCGCAAACCTCATTGCAGCTCAGCTGGAAGAGACGGGGATCACATAAATGAATACCGTATATACTCGAGTATAAGCCAACCCAAATATATGCCGAGGCACCTAATTTTACCACAAAAAACTGGGAAAAACTTATTGATTTGAGTATAAGCCTAGGGTGAGAAATGCGCAGCTACTTTAAAGCGGTTCTACACTGCTTTTTTTTTTTTTTTTTTTGGGGGAATATGCCAGGGATGATTAACTAAATTGGGGGACTCACCTGTTCCATCGTCCATCTCGATCACCCTCCGTTTTCGTCCGATAAGATTCTTTATTTGCTGCTTTTGTGCTGGGGGCCATCTTGCCTGTGGGCATGTGAAACCCCACAGGCACTTTAGATGGCCCAGCATGCAGCGCCGTTACTGCGCCGAGCTCGCGCGTGCGCAGTAACGGCAAAGTGCAGCTCACGTTCTCCGAAATCTCGCGAGATGTCGGCACATCTGCCGACATCTCATGAGATTTCGGAAGATGTGGCCGAAATCTCGCGAGATTTCGGAAGATGTGTCCGAAATCTCGCGAGATTTCGGAAGATGCCCGCACTGACTCCTGGGATCAATGACACCAGATCCCAGGAGACAGTGCGGCGTTACGAGGATCCCCGCACAGACCCCGCCCACCCCCGAAGAGACAGAAGACAGGAAGTCATCGATTACAAGGTAAGTAAAAAAAAAAAAACACATTTCATTTAGTACTCTTTGCCTGATTTGGAAGGCAAAGAGATTTACTAAATGAAATATGTGCAGAACCACTTTAAGTGGAAAAGAAGGTCAACAATGCCCATTTGCAGCCTCACTGTGCCCATTTGCAGCCTCACTGTGCCCATTTTCAGCCTCACTGTTCCCATTTGCAGCCATAGGCCCCCCAAACTTCAAACTTAGTAGTTAAGGGTTCCTAAATGCTCCCTAGCTGCAGCCAAAAATCGGCGTCTCTGGACCCAAAGGGTCCCGAAATGACATTGCTGCAGATGGACATAGTTGACCGACCTTGGGGCCCCGTATCTCGGGGTCACTTGGTGCTAGGAACCCCAAATTTGGTATGCAAACCCAGTGGGACTAGCACTATAACATATGCTAATTTGGTCACCTATCACCAAGTGGCCCCGAGATACGGGGTCCATATGTCAGTTCGGAAAATGTTAAGCACTTTTCTGAAGCAGAGAATGACATTTTCTTTGGGGCCCCGTATCTCGGGGCCACTTGGTGCTGGGAACCCCAAAGCCCAAGATACGGGGGCCCAAAGTCGGGTCGGAAGACGTCATTCTCTGTGCTTGACTCGAATATAAGCCAAGGGGGGGCATTTTCAGCACACAAAAATGTGCTGAAAACTCGGCTTATACGCGAGTATATACGGTATGTTTTTTTAATACGATCATAGAGGTGATCATAGGGCAGATGAGCTATATGTACTTTCTTCAGGCACATGTTGTTTTTTTATTTACGCATTTACCAAAACTAATTCGGAACAGTCTAGAATTTTTGCAACAAAACAAAACTAAAGTAAACTGAATTTCTGCCAGAATTTGCAAAAAAAATACCCAAATCAAGGAACATTTTCAAAAGAACAAATAGATCCCGGTTTAAATGTCTAGTATTCCCGGAACAGATAGCAATAAAACTGAAACTGCAAATAGAAAGAAATAAACATTTACTATCAATTATCTGATTATTTGATTTTTTTTTATACTCTCTGTCTTATAAAAACCTTTCTGATTTATAACTAATGTCATGAAATAATTAGCACTGGTTCTCTGAACACTTTCCATGTATATTTCTTCCAGAAATTAACATAAAAATAAGATTTTAGCTATTATCTCATTATCTCATGACATTATTAAAGACATTTTAATTAAGGGAAAACATTTGCTAGAGACGAAGTTTGGCAATGGTGCTATAAAATGCTTACTGGCAAATTAATGTGTTCTTTTGTTAATATGGATGTCATTTTTTTTATTATTTGCTTAAAAGTAATATTTCCGGATTTTTAGAACTTCGATCGTTTTTGGACTCGATGATGCAGAATTTAAAATACTTACTATGCGGGTCATTGGATTATAGACATGTGCACAACAAAAAAATTCGCTTATTTTCGTTTCGTTTTTTTCGTTTCCGTTGATTCGTAACGATTCGTAAATTCGTAAGTCGTCGGTGTTCGTATTCGTAACAATTCGTATTTTCGTTAGAGTTATTTTTTCGTTGATTCGTATTTCCAGTAGTTTAATTTTCGTTTATTCGAAATTCGGACGCATTCGTATTTATTCGTACATTCGTAACATTCGTAGATTCGTAATCGGAGCATAATCCATAATGTTATGTAATTATTTTTACATTTATTACTTACTTATTACATTTTAAGAGACACGGAAAATCACGAATCGAAAAAAAAAAAGTTACGAATGTACGAATTTTTTCGTTCAATCCATTCGAAGCACGTTAAGCAGCGCCATTGTAATGCCCCATACACACGGTCGGAAATTCCGACCACAAAATCCGTCTGATTTTTTCTGACGGATTTTGTCCGACACTGGTGTTGCCTACACACGGTCGGACAAAGTTGTCAGAAAATCCGATCATTCTGAACGTGGTGACGTTCGTTGCGTACGACGGAACTACGTAGAGGCTAGCAGCCAATAGCTTTGGTCTTGTAATTTGATCTGAGCATGTGTGGCACTTTGTCCGTCGGAATTCGCTACACACGATCGGAAAAAGTCAGATTGGACTTTGTTGTCGAAAAATTTGAGAGCAGGAGATAAAACTTTGTCCGTCGGAAAATCTGACGGAAAAAAGTCAGATGGAGCCTACACACGGTCGGAATTTCCGACAACATGGTCCGATAGGACATTTTCCGTCGGAAAATCCGACCGTGTGTACGGAGCATAAGAGACACGGAAAATTACGAATCGAAAAAAAAAAAAAAAAAAAGTTACGAATGTACGAATTTTTTTTAGTTCAATCCATTCGAGGCACGTTAAGCAGCGCCATTGTAAGGGACACGGAAAATTACCAATTCAACAAAAAAAAAAGTTACGAATGTACGAATTTTTTCGTTCATTTTGATTTTCGTTGTTCCTGTTTTACTTTTTCGGATTTTCTTCTTTCGTACATTTGTTGTTTCTAATTAGTTTTTTTCGGATTTTCGTTGTTTTCGGATTCGTTCGATTCGAACGATTCGTTATTCGTTAAAATTTTTAGCGAATCGTTCGTTCATTCGTTCATAACGAAAAAAAACGAAAAACTAAGAAAAACGAAACGAATTGCACATGTCTATTGGATTATGTTACTGTAAAGACATCTTTATATGCAGCTTAGTAACTGCCGAGGAAGATTTCAATGCCTACGGCACACAGATGGAGTGCATTATGAATGGAGCACCTTAGGTAGCTATTAATCTGAATGATGGAACCTTCCTCAGAGCATCCTGTAGACTTCCGAGGGTTATAAGTGGGACTGCAATTTCAGTTTTAGGCCTATAACTCTTCAACTTGTTCACACAAATAGGGAATTTTTGATTTAAAGCATCGTTCCTTTGTCTGCAGATGTGTAATTCGATCCGCGGAAGAGGTCTACAATTTACAAGCTGTCCAGGAGACACCGGGTCATTGAGCATGTCTATGATAAGGGATGTCCAATGTGGAGAAAATATGCACATTGCAGACAAAGGAGAGAAGGGACTGGTTGTCTTGATTATAGCGAAGGGTCTGGTTGTCCTTAAAGATTCGGAGTTGGTTTACTAAAGGCAAATGGACTGTTCAGTTTGCAAGGGAACTTGCCCCAGAGCTTAGTGATTGAGGTGAAGCTCTATTGACTTCCATCATCCAATCATATGCATGCAAAATATGTTTCCTTGAACCTGATTTAGGTATACTATGCCTTGTTTCCACTGGGCGGACCGGTTCGGTATGGTACGCTATTTTCAGTGTTTCCATTATGAAAGTGGCCCATACAACCGAACCATACAGCACCATTCAGGGTCCTGCTTCAGATGTGGGGCCATAGAAAATGGAACGGTTCAGTTAGGGCGGAGCTACGATACATTCCACTGATTGGCGGACAGAAAAACGTCTGCCAATCAGTGTGAGGCCACACTAGGCATTTTTTCTAAACCCCGTATGGACCCTGGTGGTCCGACTTGTAGTGGAAACGGTCACCTGAATAGGCCGGACCATTCTAACCCTTCCAAACTGTACCGACCCGAACCGATCCGCTCAGTGGAAACGAGGCACTATTCACCGTGGGAGGTCTATCACCCCCAAAAAATGGGAAAGCTGTGTCAGCAGAGGTGCCCGAATGTGAAGGGGAAACTGAGAAATGGATTCTTCATGAATTCTTCTTCTTCATAAATGTTGAACTTCACTACATTTACTAAGCCCTTGAGGCAAATTCCCTTGCAAAGTGCAACTTCCCTTGCAAATGAGCAGCCTATTTGCCTTTAGTAAACCAACTCTAATAAATATGTTATAGATAAGCAGGGGGATTTTCAGCAAAACAAATTTCGCAGTAATGCCCCGTACACACAATCGGAAATTCCACCAGCAAAAGTCCGATGTGAGCTTTTGGTTGGAAATTCTGACCGTGTCCATCGGACTTTTGCTGGCAGAATTTCCGCCAGCAAAAGATTGAGAGCAGGTTCTCTATTTTTCACACGGAAAAAGTTCCGATCGGAAATTTTGATCGTCTGTAGCAATTCCGACGCTCAAAATTCCTACGCATGCTCGGAAACAATTCGGCGCATGCTCTGAAGCATTGAACTTCATTTTCTCGGCTCGTCGTAGTGTTGTACGTCACTGCGTTCTTGGCGGTCGAAAGTTCAGATAACTTTTGTGTGACCGTGTGTATGCAAGCCAAGCTTGAGCGGAATTCCGTCGAAAAAAAACATCCAAGATTTTTCCGACGGAAATTCCGCTCGTGTGTACGGGGCATAAGATTTCTGATCTCACAGTGAGTTTTGCAGAAGTGGAAAATCTCATTTTTTTTGCTTATTGAATTGCTTAGGTGAAAATTGCTTAACAAAATTAGTTTCTTTAGTTGTTTTTTTTTATTTGTTTCTCTTGTTTTG
This sequence comes from Lithobates sylvaticus, assembly GCA_028564925.1. Taxonomy (NCBI): domain Eukaryota; kingdom Metazoa; phylum Chordata; class Amphibia; order Anura; family Ranidae; genus Lithobates; species Lithobates sylvaticus. Next base: position 177,753,220 of record CM053037.1, read on the forward strand.
TGTATCTGATCTTTTTTGTAATGTTGCTTAAATTGTTTTATATTGCCAAAATTTGGTGAAATGAAAACTCTTAAACTTGCTCATTTCTAATGGCTATATCAGTCTTTCTCAAACTTTTTAACAAGTAATAACCCTTGAAATATAGACATGTGCATTCGTTTTCGTCCAAATGCATTTTCGTCCGAATTTCAGGTATTTTCGTTATCGTTTTAACAAACGATAACGAAAGTGCAGAATCCGAAAAACAAAAGATCCGACATAAACAAATACTTTATTTTCGTTTTCGTTGTGACAACAGTTCCATACAGATAGGAGATTCGACGCTGACAATAACAATCTGTGTCCATTGAACCTGTGGTCGAATGTGCCTAACCTGAACTATTAGTCCAAGATTATTCTACATAGAGAGAAAAGATTTGACGTAGAGAGAAAAGATTCAACGTAGAGAGGAAAGATTCGACCTAGAGAGGAAAGATTCAATGTAGAGAGGAAAGATTCGACCTAGAGAGAAAAGATTCGACCTAGAGAGGAAAGATTTGACGTAGAGAGGAAAGATTCGACCTAGAGAGGAAAGATTCGATGTAGAGAGGAAAGATTCAACATAGAGAGGAAAGATTCGACGTAGAGAAGAAAGATTCGACGTAGAGAGGAAAGATTCGACCTAGAGAGGAAAGATTCGATGTAGAGAGGAAAGATTCGACGTAGAGAGGAAAGATTTGATGCAGAGAAGAAAGATTCGATGTAGAGAGGAAAGATTCGACCTAGAGAGGAAAGATTCGACCTAGAGAGGAAAGATTCGACGTAGAGAGGAAAGATTCGACCTAGAGAGGAAAGATTCGATGTAGAGAGGAAAGATTCAACATAGAGAGGAAAGATTCGACGTAGAGAAGAAAGATTCGACGTAGAGAGGAAAGATTCGACCTAGAGAGGAAAGATTCGATGTAGAGAGGAAAGATTCGACGTAGAGAGGAAAGATTTGATGCAGAGAGGAAAGATTCGATGTAGAGAGGAAAGATTCGACCTAGAGAGGAAAGATTCGATGTAGAGAGGAAAGATTCGACGTAGAGAGGAAAGATTCGATGTAGAGAGGAAAGATTCGACATAGAGAGGAAAGATTCGACCTAGAGAGGAAAGATTCGATGTAGAGAGGAAAGATTCGACATAGAGAGGAAAGATTCGACGTAGAGAGGAAAGATTCGACGTAGAGAGGAAAGATTCGACATAGAGAGGAAAGATTCAATGTAGAGAGGGAAGATTCGATGTAGAGAGGAAAGATTCAACATAGAGAGGAAAGATTCGACGTAGAGAGGAAAGATTTGATGTAGAGAGGAAAGATTCGATGTAGAGAGGAAAGATTGCTGCTGGAATTGGGTGGAATTGCAGCTAAACTATACAGAGTCATACAGTTTAGCTGCTCCGTCGAATCTTCTTTGAACATTCGACAGACACCATAAGCCTTCAATGACAGATTCGACCTTAATTCATTTGGATTTTTGGACGAATGCAATTTTTAACGAAAAACAAAATAAATAAAAACGAATTTCGGGAGTAACTAAATAAATTTATTTTTCGGACGAAAACGAAATTCTGAAACAAAATAGTTCAGTGTGCACATGTCTATTGAAATATTGTTCTGGTCTCAGGGGACCCCTGCTAAACATGACTGCATCTACAGATCACTGTACATTAGTGTGATGGTTAAGGAGAAGAATGCTCCCTATATTTGGGGTCAGCGGGAATAATCCATCCACTTTACAAATAGCCAAAAAGATCATTGATATCATTAGTAACTTGCCTGAGTAGCAGAAATTGCCCTTTGTTCCTAACAACCTCTGGAGAAACTTTTGGGTTCCACTGAACCCTGGTTGAGAAAAGCTGGACTATCTGCTCCGAGTTCTTTCCAGACAGCCGATCTGCTGCTCCTAAACCTTGCATGATACTCTCTAGCTCAAAAGAGAAAGCAAGAGAGATAATTCACCCCTATACAACGCATTAGTAAGACCTCATCTAGAATGTGTAGTTCAGATTAGGGTAACAGTTCACCAAGAGGATGTTGTGAAACTGAACTGAGTGCAGTAGAGGGCAGATAAGACACGGAGGGACTTATTGTGCATACACTCTGGATGGTATTGGGGGGGGGGGGGGGGGGGGGTCGTATATACATATGTACCAGGCAGGGGCGGACTGACAACTCATGGGGCCCCCGGGCAATAGGAGATTATGGGGCCCCTGGGTAATAGGAGAAGATTATGGGGCCCCCGGGCATTAGGAGATTATGGGGCCCCCAGGTAATAGGAGATTATGGGATCCCCAGGCAATAGATTATGGGGCCACACAGTATACACACGTACAGTATACACACACAGACACACAATATACACACACAGTATACACACACAGAATACACATACACACACCGAAAAGGTACTGGAGAAGTGCAGCAGCTATAATCTTAGGATTTTTTTAAAAAAACACAGATTTTTACATACTGTCCCTGGTTTTATTGAGGCTGGCAACCCTGATGGGGCCCCTTAGTGGCATGGGGCCCTCGGGCAGTGCCCGAGTGCCCGAATGGTCAGTCCGCCCCTGGTACCAGGTGAATATAGAAAACTCAATGAAAAAACATTTAACACCAAAGGTATGGTAGAGTGTTTTAAAAATTGGTTAACTGTTTTCTTAAAGGAAAAAAATAATTACGGGTTTAACACTTTGGACATATATAATATAACAATTTTACACAAACAGGGACTCTGGATTGAAGTTCTGGGGAAGGTTAGGAGGCCATTTTGCATATATTTATTAATAAAAGTAATTCCAACCTAACTTGCTACAGGGGGTCCCCGACTTACGAACGCCCGACCTACGAACATCCCCTTCTTACGAACCGGGCGCTGCGGGGACCCTCCGCCATTTTCCGCCGTCCTTCGGCCGTTCTGCGCATGCGCGGCCAGACGGAGCCTCGGAAAATGACGGCAAACACCGGAAATGTCCGGAATTTGCCGCGCACGCACAGAACGGCATTCGACGGAACATCGGAAATGTCCGTAATTGTCCGTAATTGTCGGTCTGCGCATGCGCGGCCGACTTACGAACATTTCCGAGTTAGGAACAGGCGGGCAGTCCCTAACGAGTTCGTAACTCGGGGACCCCCTGTATTAAATGTACCAGATACATTACGGGTTTCTTTTTTCATTTTAATTGACAATAAGTTCATTGTTAACATAATGATCCTCTCTTTGTACTTTGATTAAAATGAACATTCTACTGAACCTTATGTGGTACATAGCCAGGTCACCTGATAGCACTTTAAATTTTCCTTGGCATTGGATATTTAACATGGCATTTAACAGGGTAAAAAAAAAAACACAAGTAAAAACAAACACCATACCGTAATGATTTCAAGCACTTCTTTTTTGTTGATGGTCCCATTACCATCCACATCGTATAAACAGAATGCCCACTCTAGTTTTTGGTTGGCTTTGCCAGATGAGGTCATATGTAGCGCTATCATGTATTCCTTAAAGTCCAACGTGCCATCGTTGTTGGCGTCAAAGCTTCTGAAGACATGCTGGGCATAAGCTTTTGGGTCAGCGTCTGGAAAGAACTTGGAGTAAATGCTTTCGAACTGTTTGTTGCTAATCCTGCCACTGGGACACTCCTTTAGGAAAGACTGGTACCAGGTGCACAGTTCCTCCTGGGTAAATTTGGTGTTCAGCTGCAACTCCTCCAAGATCTCTTTAGAAAGGGCACCACTTTTGGTGTTACCCATGATGGGAAAAAAAATTTGAAGTCTAGGAACTAAAGGCAGACGTTCCCTTTTTTGTCCTACAAGACCAAACACAAGAAGGTAATGAGCAAGGCATTCTTCATGAGCCTAAATCCAGATAAAGCCTTGCTGGGATTACGAGGATTTAGGCGCCATGTAGAGAATGATATTGACTCTGTGACTTCAGAATTTCAATTAGTTGCCAAAGCCTCACCATTCTCTCCTTTGGGTCAATATTTTACTTATCACGATACAGGCTAGGAAGATTACCTACTCCGGGTTTATGTTTTGTAACTCATTACAAATTGCCTGCATTATTTTGACCTGGACTAGGACAACCAACCAGACATTGGAATGAGTTACCATGCCATGGCTTTATCTCCAAGGCTTTATCTCATTAGATTTTCATGGTGCTCAGTATTACATGCTGCTAATTGTGATTATTTAGGATTACTAACGTCTCACCTATGGACTGGACAATAGCATTAGCATAACAATGTTATTTTTTTTGCCTTCTGTTTATGACCCCTAAAAAGCGTGCATAGCCCAGATTTAAGATTAGATTACAAGTATATAAAATAGAAAAAGTACAGATAATTCTGTACTTTTTCTATTATATATACCGTATTTATCGGCGTATAACACGCACTTTTTCCCCCTTAAAATCGGGGGAAAGTCGTGGGTGCGTGTTATACGCCGATACCCCCAAAAAAAAATGACAAAAATGGCAAGCGCCGCCGAAAAATAGCGAGCGCTGCCGAAAAAGACCGAATCGCGGCCGAAAAAAACCGAAGTGGGGCCAGAAAAGACAGAGCAGACTGTTCGGCTCTGCTCGTAGTCCCGCCTCCCTGCGCTCGCTCCGGAAACAGCAGGGAGGCGGGGCCGCGAGTGGAGCCGAACAGTCGGCTCGGCTTTTTCCGGGGGCGCTTCGGTCTTTTTCGGCCACGCTTCGGTCTTTTTCGGCGGCGCACGCGACAGAGCGTCTCGGCGGCGGCAAATTTAAACCCGGACAAGACTGAAAATGACGCTGGCAAGCTACAATGACACTCGGCAAGGCTGCAATGACGCTGGGCAAGCTACAATGACGCTGGGCAAGGCTGCAAATGACGCTGGGCAAGCTGTAAAAGGACGCTGGGCAAGCTGCAAATGGCGCTGGGCAAGGCTGCAAATGACGCTGGGCAAGCTGCAAATGACGCTGGGCAAGCTGCAAATGACGCTGGGCAAGGCTGCAAATGACGCTGGGCAAGCTGTAAAAGGACGCTGGGCAAGCTGCAAATGACACTGGGCAAGGCTGCAAATGACGCTGGGCAAGCTGCAAATGACGCTGGGCAAGGCTGCAAATGACGCTGGGCAAGCTGCAAATGACGCTGGGCAAGGCTGCAAATGACGCTGGGCAAGCTACAAATGACGCTGGGCAAGCTGCAAATGACGCTGGGCAAGGCTGCAAATGACGCTGGGCAAGCTGCAAATGACGCTTAAATGTAAGTTTTTTTTCCCCCTAAACTTCCCTCCTAAAACTTTTTTTCCTTAAAATGCCCTCCTAAACTTGGGGTGCGTGTTATACGCCGATAAATACGGTACTTGTAATCTAATCTGGGCTTTGTATGCTTTTTAGGGGTCATAAACAGAAGGCAAAAAAATAACATTGTTATGCTAATGTTACTGTCCAGTCCATAGGTGAGAAAAATTGCAGAGACAGTAGATTCCTCATGTATTTTCACCCCCACATTCTGCAATAATATCCAATTAAGCATTTAATGTGTAAAAAATATTTGGCTTCCAATTTAGCTTCTAACTGAACACTTGCCACACATTTTTTCTTTTTCAATAATTTTTATTGATATTTGCAATATATATGTAGCGGCCATAACCCCTTGAGGGGCGGCCTTGACTTTTTGGGCTTACCGGTTACCTCCGCTTGGCTTGTCGGTGAATGTCCAGGGGTTCCCAGGGTTAGTACCCAACAACTTTGGATGCTGACACATAAAAGTCCTTGAAAAGGTTTTTATTCTGCAGTGGTAACATCCAACATTACACAGTCTCAGATAGGCAAGGGTGAAGAAACTCAGGCACCTTGAACTGCTGACATTCACGGAATGCCTCTAATCAACCAGGAGAGTAGCCACTCGAAGCTGGGTGCTTCAATGCCAGCTAAACCTCTAGCGAGAAGTTGAACAGCCAACAATGTGATCCAGAAACTTGCAAAAAGTCTCTGACACAGAATAATTTGCAACCGAAGGTGAATAGGAACCTTTCTCACAGTGCCTGGAACTTTCTCTGTCTCTTTGGCAGTACTGTGGAAGTGTGGATTCTTTAGTGTCCATACAACTCAGCTCCCAGGCTCTTACTGAGATGCCAGCTTCTTGGCCCTCCTCCGAAGAGTCCTCCCCTGGTCACTTGTACGAGTTGCCGTGTCCCTCCAATACCGAGAGCACACCGGGACGCCTTGAATCCTCCTTCAGTTACTGGGCCTCAGGCTAACTGGCTCCGAGACTCGGGAACAGACGGATCCCTGCCCCAGACCATGCGGGTCTATGGGGCTAGTCAGACTGACCATGTTTGCGAGACGGCAAACGTTCCTAGGCCCGGGACCCCTCGCGGGCCTACCCTGGTCCAGAAACCAGGAAGCAAGACTGCGGCCGAACCCCGAACACGTGACTTCAGCACCTTAAGTACCCCTTCCCAGACTACGCAGCAGGGACAGACGTGCCCACTGATTGGCTCCGGGAAAGATTGGTACCAACCAGGCCTGGTTCTCGGCCTGTCATGGGTGCTTCACTGCACCCATGACCAGGCAGAACCCTGGCACAGCCCAGCCAAACTGATGCCAAAGCAAACCTATACAATTAACCCTCAGAACCCTATTACTGTTCTGAGGAAAAAACTAAATTTCCACTTTATAGCGCACACTTGTTGAAGTGTGACCGCTACATATACAAAAGAAAACAGCAAAAAAACGGTATACATAACAGTGTACCAGAAGTTGCGGAAACCACAATGTTAACCACTTACCGCCTGCCAAATGACGGCGGCAAAGTGGTTTCAAAATCCTGACTGGGCGTCATATGACGGAGACTCTTTACCACGTGATCAGCCATGTCCAATCACGGCTGATCACAGTGTAAATAGGAAGAGCCGGTGATCCATGCCCATCTGTGCCGCCTATCCATGCCCATCTGTGCCGCCTATCCATGCCAATCCATGCCAGCTATCAGTGCCAATTTGTGCCACCTATCAGTGCCCATCCGTGTCGCCCATTAGTGCCACCTATCAGTGCCCATCAGTGCCGCCTATCAGTGCCACATATCAGTGCCCATTAATGCCACCTCATCAGTGCCACTTCATTGGTGCCACCTCATCGGTGCCCATCAGTGTCGCCTTATCAGTGCCCATCAGTGCAGACCCATCAGTGCCCATCAGTGAAGGAGAAAACGTACTTATTTACAAAGTTTGATACTGAAACAAAAAAAACTTATTTTTTCAAACATTTCGGTCTTTTTTTATTTGTTTAGCAAAAAATAAAAACCGTAGAGGTGATCAAATACCACCAAAAGAAAGCTCTATTTGTGGGAACAAAATGATAAAAATTTTCTTTGGGTACAGTGTTGTATGACCGCGCAATTGTCATTCAAAGTGCGACATCGCTGAAAGCTGAAAATTGGTCTGGGCAGGAAGGTGTTTAAGTGCCCAGTATGGAGGTGGTTAAATTCCGTTCCATCAAAAAATACAGAGTGAGATGCTTAGGGGGTAGATAAAACAACAATCAGTAGAAAGTTGTGGATGCCACACATTTTTTGATATTGATATATTATATAATTAAATATTAGAACTCTTCTGAAACTTTGACCATAGTCAACCAACCTCCGATGTGCTCCTCCTAAAGCTGACCTGAAAGAACCTCGGTCCAAAAGGAGAGGCGGTGGCCAAGATTTATTATGTGGCCTCTTTAACATGGCTTCAAAATCAACCCTGCTCTTCATCGCTAAGCTTTGAGTCTAAAAATAAAGGATGCAAATCCACTTATGTGTTTGCATGCTGACGTCCTGTTCATCATATAGCTCATATACGAACTTGATCAATCTTATGTTAGATGAGCAGGTGCAGGAAGACGTCTCGAAAAGTTCCAGATTCCATCTAGAGAAGGTCTTAGGTTTTGAGATTGATGGTCCTAGGGATTGTCCAAGCATTGATTGATTAGAAATATATTTAAACATGATACACATGATACATATAGCGTAGAAGGACATACTTTAAAAGATTGCAACTTAAATAATGAAACAGGGAGGGATGGCACCCACCAGGAATTATTGATGGGACATGGCTGATGAGAAATATATTTTTTGTGGGTTTGCAGCAGATTCCTCCTGTCCTTAATAGCCTGGGTTCAACAGAAAAGGTTTGATGATGCTGGGTGTCATTTCACCTGGAGTGACAGCCTATGTGTTAGGAGGAGGATGAGGGTAGTGGTGCTGCAACGTGGAGAATGTAAGTAGTGCATTTACATTTTTTTTTCTTTACACTCAGGAATGCAAAAATATTGCAAACAAAACAGAAAACAGGCTGGAGATGGGTTTGAGCAAATAAACATTTTATATAATTTTATAAAAATGTTATTTTATAAATATTTTACACATTGGATAAAGGAAACTCAGAGCACTATGCACTAAGAGAGCACAGCCATCTATGCCTTCTTCCTTTAGGACACTCAGGGGCTGATTTACTAAAATGAATGCGCTGCGCCGTTTCATACCATATTTGGTGGGCCAGATAAATTATTAAGTGAGCGTATAAACCGGCGCACACATAAGCGCAACACATAATATACCGGCGCACCGCGATAATAGTATGCCATTGATAATAGCGCATGCTAACAGTCCATTCGCACAGGGGCAGCACAACTTCCAGCGTGACTTGGGGCGACTTACAACACGACTTGGGGCGGACTTTACAACACGACTTGGGGTGACTTACAACACGACTTTAAGTCGCCCCCAGGCCAGGCGACTTTAATAAAAAAAAAAACAGCATGGTTTCCCCTTCAAGAGCATACCAGGCCCTTCAGGTCTGGTATGGATATTAAGGGGAACTCTGCGCCCAAAAAAAAAATGGCGTGGGGGTCCCCCTCAAAATCCATACCAGGCCCTTCAGGTCTGGCATGGATTTTAAGGGGAACCCTGCGCCCCCAAAAAAATGGCGTGGGGGTCCCCCTGAAAATCCATACCAGACCCTTATCCGAGCACGCAACCGGGCAGGCTGCAGGAAAAGAGGGAGAGAGAGCGCCCCCCCCTCCTGAACCGTACCAGGCCACATGCCCTCAACATTGGGAGGATGCTTTGGGGTCCCCCCCAAAGCACCATGTCCACATGTTGATGAGGACAAGGGCTTCATCCCCACAACCCTTGCCCGGTGGTTGTTAGGGTCTGTGGGCGGGACAAGGGGACCCCCTTTAACAAGGGGACCCCCAGATCCCGGCCTCCCCCCCCAGTGTGAAATGGTAAATGTTTGGACTCTCTCTCTTATCTGTCTACTCTCTTCTGGGACATCCCTCCTCTTGGCAGAGAGTAGAGACACAAGCACTTCTGGGACTACCAGCAGGGCAAATCCCACTTTAGCAGCACTATCTCAATCACACAAGGGCAGTGGCGGCTGGTGCTCAAAATTTTTTGGGGGGGCGCAAACAAACTGACAAAAAAAACATCAATTGCAGCCACTGTGCCCATCAAGTGCAGCCACTGTGGCAATCAAACGCAGCCACTGTGCCCATCAAACACAGCTGCTGTGCCATCAAACGCAGCCACTGTGCCCATCAAGCTCAGCCATTGTGCCCATCAAGCGCAGCCACTGTGCCATAAAACGCAGCTACTGTACCCATCAAATGCTGCCAGTGTGCTCATCAATTGCCACTACGGTGTCCCATCAAATGCTGCCAGTGTGCATCACACGGCACTTACCTGTCTCACAGCAGGTCAGCGGCGGTGTCCTGCATGCGCCTCGATGTCTTCTTCCGTCCTCTCTATCAGGCATCCAATCACAGCGCCTGACGTTTCAGCCAATCAGGTGACAGGTAACAGACCCGAGCACCTGATTGGCTGAGAGGCGGTTCAGTGTTAGCAACGCAAATTCCTTCAGTCACTAGGATCACACTTCCACTTCTCTACTCACTGTGTCTCCAGATACCTGGGTACCTCCTGTGCAATATTAGCTAGACGCTGTACCGTGAATCTGCAGGCTGGATCTTCAGTGCTCCCCCTTTACTTGGCACCCACTATCTTCAGGGTTCAAGTAGCCCTTCAGGTAGGATCTCCTCCTGCAGGACAATAACTCTGCTGCTCCAGGCCTCAAACTATTTATGGGATCTCTCTCCACCTTCTGGGCACACCACGCCAGGGATTGGCTAGAGTTCCATAAATATTCAAGCACGGGGTCTGCCTCTTCCAGCCCACTACATTCTAGAACCTACTAGAAGGAAAGGAGAAGTAGTTGCGCCTGCAGCTAGCAAGACCTAGGACAGACAAAAAAAAACACAATCTGCTCCAATGACTACAGAGGAGCAAAAAAGACTAAATTTACATTAACCACTCTAGTAGCCTAATCTAGGAGGGCGCTACAGCTGTATAGCATGTTCACCAACCTCTGGTTGCTACAGGAGGACTAACATTTAGTGGTGGTATGTAGGGATGAGCAGAACACCCCCGGGTTCGGCTCGCACCAGAACCCCCGAACGGACCTAAAGTCCGTGCGAGCTTTAGAACCCTATTAGTTGGACAATGGATGCGAACGTTCGAAATCAAAAGTGCTAATTTTAAAGACTAATATACATGTTATTGTCATAAAAAGTGTTTGGGGACCTGGGTCCTGCCCCAGGGGACATGTATCAATGCAAATTTTTTTTTTAAAAACGGACGTTTTTTCAGGAGCAGTGATTTTAATAATGCTTAAAGTGAAACAATAAAAGTGTAATATTCCTTTAAATTTCGTACCTGGGGGGTGTCTATAGTATGCCTTTGAAGGGGCGCATGTTTCCTGTGCTTAGAACTGTCCCTGCATAAAGTGTCATTTTTGCAGGAAAAAAAGCTATTTAAAATCACTGGCGGCTAATGAATTGTCGGCTCCCGTAACACAGAGAACAGTCATTCATTCAAAGCCATTCATAAAATAAAAGTCATTGATAAAAAAAAAAAGCGTGGGGGTCCCCCCAAATTCAATAACCAGGCCCTTCAGGTCTGCTATGGATATTAAGGGGGACCCCAGCCAAAAAAAAAAAAATGGCGTGGGGTCCCCCTCAAAATCCATACCAGATCCTTGAGGTCTGGGATGGATTTTAAGGGGAACCCCAGCCTAAAAAAAATGGTGTGGGGTCCCCCTCAAAATCCATACCAGACCCTTATCCGAGCACGCAACCTGGCAGGCCGCAGGAAAAGAGGGGGGACCAGAGCGGCCCCCCCTCCCTCCTGAACTGTACCAGGCCACATGCCCTCAACATTGGGAGGATGCTTTGGGGGTCTGAGACCCCCAAAGCACCTTGTCCCCATGTTGATGAGGACAAGGGCCTCTTCCCCACAACCCTGGCCATTGGTTGTGGGGGTCTGCGGGTGGGGGGCTTATCGGAATCTGGAAGCCCCCTTTAACAAGGGGACCCCCAGATTTCGCCCCCCCTGTGAGAAATGGTACCCCTACCATTTCACCAAAAAAGTGTCAAAAATGGTAAAAATGACAAGAGACGGTCTTTGACAATTCCTGTATTAAAATCTTCTTTCTTCTGGTCTTCTTCCTTCTTCCTCTCTTCATCCTTCGGTTTATTCATCTTCTCCTTCCGGCATCTTCTTACATCTTCTTCTTCCTCCGATCCGCTTCTTCTTGCTCTGGTCTTCTCGTCTGGCATCTTCTTCCACGGCGTCCGGGTCTCTTCTTGGGCCGTTCCGCGCAATGGAAGGCTCCCGCTGTGTGAGGCTTCGATGCGTCTGACAGGTCTTTTATAACAGAGGGCGGGGCCACCTGGTGACCCCGCCCCCCTCTGACGTCATGGGGAAAGCCATAGGGAATTCCCCATGACGTCCCCGTGCGTCAGAGGGGGGCGGGGTTACCAGATGGCCCCGCCCTCCGTTATAAAAGACCTGTCAGACGCAGCGAAGCCTCACACAGCGGGAGCCTCCCATTGTGCGGAGCGGCCCAGAAGAGACGCCGACGCCATAGAAGAAGATGCCGGACGAGAAGACCAGAGCAAGAAGAAGCGGATCGGAGGAAGAAGATGATGGAAGAAGATGATGGAAGAAGATGCCGGAAGGAGAAGATGAAGAAACCGAAGGATGAAGAAAGGAAGAAGGTAGACCAGAAGAAAGAAGATTTTAATAAAGGAATTGTCAAAGACCGTCTCCTGTAATTTTTACCATTTTTGACACTTTTTTGGTGAAATGGTAGGCCTTACCATTTCACATGGGGGGGCGGGATCTGGGGGTCCCCTTGTTAAAGGGGGCTTCCAGATTCCGATAAGCCCCCCGCCCGCAGACCCCCACAACCAATGGCCAGGGTTGTGGGGAAGAGGCCCTTGTCCTCATCAACAAGGGGACAAGGTGCTTTGGGGGTCTCAGACCCCCAAAGCACCCTCCCAATGTTGAGGGCATGTGGCCTGGTACGGTTCAGGAGGGAGGGGGGGGCGCTCTCGTCCCCCCCTCTTTTCCTGTGGCCTGCCAGGTTGCGTGCTCGGATAAGGGTCTGGTATGGATTTTGAGGGGGACCCCACGCCATTTTTTTTGGCTGGGGTTCCCCTTAAAATCCATCCCAGACCTCAAGGGTCTGCTATGGATTTTGAGGGGGACCCCACGCCATTTTTTTTTTTTTTTTGGCTGGGGTCCCCCTTAATATCCATAGCAGACCTGAAGGGCCTGGTTATTGAATTTGGGAGGACCCCCACGCTTTATTTTTTTTTTTTTTATCAATTACTTTTTTTTATGAATGGCTTTCAATGAATGACTGTTCTCTGTGTTACGGGATCCGTCAATTCATTAGCCGCGAGTGATTTTAAATAGCTTTTTTTCCTGCAAAAATGACACTTTTTGCAGGGACAGTTCTAAGCACAGGAAACATGCGCCCCTTCACAGGCATACTATAGACACCCCCCCCCAGATGTGATACTTCAATGCTGTACTAACAGCACGCACACACTAATCCCCAGAATCATAGCACATAATGTCAGCAGTCAGCAGCACATAACAGTGACACTGACGCTGGAACACAACACAATATGCAAGGCCTTTTATACTGTGGGGCGTGTACTAAACCCCCTGAGCTATAATTGGCCACAGGCATCCTGCCTGTGGCCAATTATTGCTCTCCTCGCCGCTGGCTCTTTGATTGGCCAAGCATGCGAGTCACAGTGCATGCTTGGCCAATCATATTTCTGGGGTCAACACCACTTGGTAGAGTCAGATGCATGACACCCGTGATCTTTTTAGCTGTCTGTAATGCCACGTACACACGGCCGGACTCTCTGGCAGAAAAAGTCAGATGGGAGCTTTTCATCAGACATGCCGACCATGTGTATGCCCCATCAGACTTTTTCTGCCGGCATTTCCGACGGACTTAGATATAGAACATGTTCTAAACAAAATTTCAGACGGAGCTTAGTCCATCGGCAAGTCCGGCTGTGTGTACGCGGCATAAGGGTGGCATTTTGACCACCACCATAAGGTTGGCTTTCTTACCACTGCCTGCCACCAATATAAAAGGCACTTTTCTCACCGACCTTAAGCAGGGGTTCCTGGAGACCTGAAAATTGTTTCAAGGGCTCCTATGGGGTAAAAGGGTTGAGAAAGACAGAGGAGCCTGAACCTTCAAAAAGAATTCAGCAATGGTAGTTTCCAGTGGCGTCGCTAGGGGGTGGCTTTTGGGGCTATAGCCCAGAATCTGGGGCCCATAGCCCCAAGTCTCGGCAGTGGTCCCCAAGGGGAGAGGAGGCTCTCTGGGGACCCTGATGTAAGTGGGGGGGGCTCTCTGGGGATCCTGATACAAGGGGGAGGCTCTCTGGGGACCCCGATGCAAGGGGGAGGCTCTCTGGGGACCCTGATTTAAGTGGAGGCTCTCTGGGGACCCTGATTTAAGTGGGGGCTCTCTGGGGACCCTGATGCAAGGGGGAGGCTCTCTGGGGACCCTGATGTAAGGGGGGGGCTCTCTGGGGACCCTGATGCAAGGTGGAGGCTCTCTGGGGACCCTGATGCAAGGGGGAGGCTCTCTAGGGACCCTGATTTTAAGGGGGGCTCTCTGGGGAACCTGATTTTAAGGGGGGAGGCTCTCTGGGGAACATCATTTAAGGGGGAGGCTCTCTGGGGACCCTGATGCAAGGGGGAGGCTCTCTGGGGATCCTAATGTAAGTGGGAGGCTCTCTGGGGATCCTGATGCAAGGGGGGGGGGGCTCTCTGGGGATCCTGATGTAAGTGGGAGGCTCTCTGGGGATCCTAAATTAAGGGGGGGGGCTCTCTGGGGAACATCATTTAAGGGGAAGGCTCTCTGGGGACCCTGATGCAAGGGGGAGGATCTCTGGGGACCCTGATGCAAGGGGGAGGCTCTCTGGGGATCCTGATGCAAGGGGGGCTCTCTGGGGATCCTGATGTAAGTGGGGGGCTCTCTGGGGATATATATACACACACACACGTATATTACTGTATATACATGTGTATGCCCGCCCAAGCGTATGACTTTCTTTACTACGCTGCCATGGGCTCTAACCCCAAATTTTTTGTAGACCTAACAACGCCCCCTGGTAGTTTCCATATTTCTCTCCTGACTCAATTCATACCAAATTACCGATTGCACTCATGGGCCATCGTGAACAGGGCAGATCTGTTTTAATACGGAGCGCCTTGACATTTTCAATCACGTATCTGGTGGAAGCGTTAATGTTTTCCGTAAATGTAAAAAAAAAAATCTCGGCACAACAATCAGAGCAACAAAACACCTCAGACGGTGATTGCGCCTTGACGTCTCCGTTTATAGGGAATTGACGGGGCTGATTGGTGACGGAAAGTTTTTCATCAAACCCATTCACCGTTCCTGTAAATCCCTGTCATTATTCTGCAGCGAATGTGACTTTTCTTTCACGTTTCCAAGGAAAATAATTACAGCTCATCAAGCAAATCTGCAGACAATCTGAAGAAAAATGATAATAAACCGTTCCAAAATTGCATACGCTCCTGTTATTCTCGGTTTATTTTAAACTTCTGCTAGAAGTTTATTTATTTTTTTCCTACCCATTTCTATACTTGTAGTTAACCATCTGAGAAGACAGGAAGGTGCGATTCCTGGATTATATGGTGGCCCCCACAGAAGAAATTGGTTCAAATTCAAACATACATGCCTTCACCCCGTATGATTAAAGTGGTTCTAAAGCCTAAACATTTTTTACCTTAATGCATTCCTTGCATTAACCACTTACCTACCGGGCTTTCTCCCCCTTCCTGCCCAGGCCAATTTTCAGCTTTCAGCGCTGCCACACTTTGAATGACAATTACGCGGTCATACAACACTGTACCCATATGACATTTTTTTAATTTCTTGAGACAGAGTTTTCTTTTGGTGGTTTTTAACTGAACTACTGAAAAGACCAAAAAAAATTATTTTTTTTATTTTTTTTCTGTTATAAAAGTTTGTAAATAAGTAATTTTTCTCCTTCACTGATAGGCTGCGCTGATGGGCACTGATGAGGCAGCACTGATGAGGCAGCACGGATGGGCACTGATAGACTGCACTGATGGGCACTGATGAGGTGACACTGATGGGCACTGATGAGGAGGCACTGATGAGGAGGCACTAATGGGCACTGTGAGGAGGCACTGATGAGGCTGCACAGATGAGCACTGATAGACTGCACTTATGGGTACTGATGAGGCGGCACTGATGAGGAGGCACTGATAGGCAGCACTGATGGGCAGCACTGATGGGCACTGATGAGGCTGCACAGATGGGCACTGATAGGCTGCACTTATGGGCACTGATAGGTGGGACTGATGGGCAATGATGAGGCGGCACTTATGGGCACTGATGAGGAAGTACTGATAGGCAGCACTGATGGGCAGCACTGATGGGCACTGATGAGGCGGCACTGATGGCCACTGATGAGGAGGCACTGATAGGCAGCACTGATGAGGAAGCACTGATGAGGCTGCACAGATGGGCACTGATAGACTGCACTTATGGGCACTGATGAGGTGGCACTGATGGGCAATGATGAGGAGACACTGATAGGCAGCAATGATGGGCACTGATGAGGCTGCACAGATGGGCACTGATAGGTGGGACTGATGGGCACGGATAGGGGGCAACGATAGGCATCACTGATGGGCAATGACAGGCAGCACTGATTGGCAGCATTGATGGGCACTGATTGGTGTGGTCAGAGTGAGGACAGGACTGCCGATAACCAGCAAATCCTGCTTACACTGTGATCAGCTATCATTGGACACAGCTGGTCACATGGTTAAAAGCCGCTGTGATTGGCCCTTTACCCCGATCTGTGATCAGCCGTGTCCAAAAGACACAGTCTCTCACCATCTCTTCTATTATGTCAACAGTCTCTGGCCATCTCCTATATCAGACCTGAGCAAATTGCAGCCCCTGGGCCACATCCATCCCATTAGCCCAAATTTGCCACAACCAGCCCCATCCAACTGTTATTGTATAGTCTGGGTAGGCGGCAAATCCGCAGCTCAACGGCCTGTTTTTTACTACCCCCCGACCACACATCTTAAAGAGACCTATTTCATGAGCAGTTGTAGCTATTTCTCTTAATACCAGGTTTTGTTTTCTATAAATTGACGTATTTACAGACTAAGGATTCCCAGGTCCAATATTAACATTGAGAAGAATTAAGCTCGGCCCTCCACAACAGTCCCAGTTTCTCACTTGGCCCCTTGGGGGAAATGAATTGCCCACCCCTGTCCTATACCATGTCCACAGTCTCTGATCATCTCTTGTATCCTGTCCATAACATTCGAATATATCCTGTTGTGTGTCTGCTGTCTCTGACACTGAATATTAACTGAATTTTGTGGCCCTTTGGTGATATTGGGTGCCGCAATTGAGGCTCCCCATAGAAAGAGAGTTGACCACCGGGGCCATTTTAGGCCCATTTTATGAAATCTAACAGGTGAGAAGTGGCTATGGTGGTAACGTTTCAGCTGTATTAGTCTGTGCCTAGAGGAAATCACTGAACCCCTGTATGGGTCTTCACAATCCGACCAGTCTTGGTTGGTAAGCTGGAGAACAGGTGAAGACCACTTGTGTTGGGCTTGTTGATATCTAGCTATGGAGATATTAGTGAGAGTAGAGGAGTAAGTAGAAACTAGTACAGACGTGCAAGACGGTAAATTTGTTTAGTTTTTTGTACTATTCTATTCTATTCTTTTCTATTCTGTTCTATTCCATTATTTTCTATTCTATTCTATTCTTTTCTATTTTATTATTTTATTTTCTATTCTATTTTATTTTTTCTATTCTATTCTTTAACCACTTTGCATCCGCAGGCCGTCATATGACGGCCTCTACTTTCCGGGGGTATATCTGAATGATGCCTGTAGCTACAGACATCATTCAGATATTGCCGTTTTCAGCCGGCGATTCCCTGCACCATAAGAACAATCATAGCGGCTGTTCCGCCGCTTGATCGTTCTTATGGGCGGCGCTTCTACCGACTCACCGCTTCCATCGGTGAGTCGGACACAGGATCCGCTGGCCCCCGGATGATGACCATAGAGATTCCGGCGGACCAGATGGTCGCCGGAGTCTCTATGATCGTTTGGAGGCCGGGCGCGATGTTATGACGTCACGCCTCTGCATTCAAATACGGTGCCGTCTCCGCTGGGAAGCGGTGATCGTTTTTTTATTTTTTTTTTATTTTAGGCTTCCCAGCCTAGAGGTGAGATGGGGGGTCTTATTGACCCCCCCATATCTCACTGTAAATAGGTCCGATCATGTAATATTCCTATTACAAGGGATGTTTACATTCCTTGTAATAGGAATAAAAGTAATCAATTATTTTTTTTTTTTTAAACTGTCAAACTCAAAAAATAAAAGTCAAATTAACAATAATAAATTTTTTTTTTTTTTTTAAAGCGCCCCTGTCCCCGTGAGCTCGTACTCAGAAGTGAACGCATACGTAAGCCCCGCCCACATATGAAAACGATGTTCAATGTTATCGCCGCAAACCTTAGAGTGAGAGCAATAATTCTAGCCCTAGACCTCCTCTGTAACCAGTAAAAATTTGTAAAGCGTCGCCTATGGGGATTTTTAAATACCAAAGTTTGGCGCCATTCCACGAGCGCGTGAAATTTTGAAGCGTGACATGTTGGGTATCTATTTACTCGGCTTATCTTCATCTTTCACATTGTGCAAAAAAAATTGGGCTAACTTTACTGTTTTTTTTTTTTTTAAGCATGACATTTTTTTTTTCTGAAAAAAACGTGTTCGAAAAATTGCTGCGCAAATACCGTGCGAGATAAAAAGTTGCAATGACCGTCATTGTATTCTCTAGGGTCTTTGCTAAAAAAACATATATAATGTTTGGGGGTTCCATGTAATTTTCTAGCAAAAAAATTATGAATTTTACATGTAGGAGAGAAATGTCAGAATTGGCCCGGGTGCGAAGTGGATAAAGGAGCCTAAGTAGGAATAATCCTCTTATTTCACCTTTATACTGTTTTTATTGCAATGTTTCCATTTCAAATTAATTTTCAAATTCGAATTTGGATAATTTATTTTGGTATAATTTATTTTGGTATAATTTATTTTGGATTCGTTGAAATCCGTTTCTATCGCGATTCAGAAATTCGGATACATACGGGGCTTTTGGGCAATGCGGAGTGCGAATGCAATGCACATACCTGAACCAGACTGATTGAAAGTAATAGATTTTAAAATTTTCTGCGAACTAGATGTAAGCCGCATCCAATTCTGCATAGGTGTGAATGCAGCCTAAAAGAGAAGTATGGGAGTTTTTTTCCCCAATCATACTTATGCCGCGTAGTCGCGTACACACGGTCGGATTTTCTAGACGGAAAATGTTCGATGGGAGCTTGTTGTCAGAAATTCCGAACGTGTGTAAGGCTCCATCGGACATTTTCCATCGGAATTTCTGACACACAAAATTTGAGATCTGGATCTCAGATTTTCCGACAACAAAATCCGTTGTCGGAAATTCCGATCGCGTGTAGACAATTTCCGACGCACAAAGTTCCACGCATGCTCGGAATCAAGCAGAAGAGCCACAATGGCTATTGAACTTCATTTTTCTCGGCTCGTCGTACGTGTTGTACGCCACCGCGTTTTTGACGTTCGCAATTTCCGACAAGATTTGTGTGACCGTGTGTATGCAAGACAAGTTTGAGCCAACATCCGTCGGAAAAAAAAAAACATGGATTTTGTTGTCGGAATGTGCGATCGTGTGTACAGGGCATACATGATCGACTTTTTAAAGAATTTTCTTTTGAAAATCAGAAAATTCATGCGTTTTGTGATCCGATGGCGCCACCATTGATTTCGAATTTCGGCCAACCAAGCCTTCAATTTCACCTCTTCTTGCTACAGAAAATAATTTTCGTGGCTGGGAATCTTCTTTTCTTTCTGGGAATTTTCTTTTCTTGCACATGCGCATTTTTTTTTCAATTACATTTCTCGCACGATTCTCATCATTGATTAGAAAATCGTTTGTTTTTCCCAAAAATTTCCAACATGTCCGATTACTCAAATTTGATTGCCGCATGAAAATTGGCTGTTGCTGCACCCCCACTGATGGTGCGAAATACGAATGAAAATTCTTAGATAGGATTTTCTAAATAAAATTCGACCCATGGACCCCTTCTTTACCTAGTTGGATGCTGCATCGGTCCCCCAGCGCCTCTAACACTGAGCGATCAAACACCGCTCATCGCTCGGTTCTCACACCTTGCTGAGCAGAGAGCTGCTGACTGGAGCGCTGGGCCATCAAGACCTGGTTTAGCGAGTTTGGGGTGGAGGAACTTGACTGTCCTCAAGGGCAGGGCTGTCTTTAAGGCACGGAAAAAGGGGCAGCTGCCCTGGGCCTTGTCATTGTTGTGGGGCCCAAAGCAGCTGCCTCATACTTGGCAATTGTCCCCGTTTATATTCCCTTGTCCCTTGAAGTTTTAGTCCCGTGCTCTGTCCTGATATCTCAGTGTGAATTTCTGTTACTAATGCTGCCCAGCTCTGCCCTATTGTTGTGTACAAATGACTCACCTGCAGACCCTGTGTTTACATGTAAATACCGACATTGATATGTAAATAGCGATGGCATCCATATGTAAATAGTTGCAGACCGCAGCATTGCTATGTAAAAAAGGCGGCATTCATATCTATATCATTCCCCCTGAGGTCATATCCACCATCACCTATACTGAATGCTACCCACTGGGGAGGTAAAGGAGCATGCTTGAAAGTCTTGCCTACAACTGTGCTCATTAAGCCTTAGACATGTGCACAATACACTTCCCTGCCAGTCACATTTATACAGTCATCAATGCATTTTTATAGCACGGATCGCTGTATAAATGTGAATGGTCCCAAAAATGTGTCAAAAGTGTCCGATATGTCCGTCGCAATGTCGCAGTCATGATAAAAATCGCAGATCGCCGACCATTACTAGTAAAAAAAAAATAATAATAAAAATGTCATAAATCTATCCCCTATTTTGTAGACGCTATAACTTTTGCGCAAACCAATCAATATACGCTTATTGCGATTTTTTTTTTTTACCAAAAATATGTAGAAGAATACGTATCGGTCTAAACTGAGGAAAACATTTGTTTAAAAAAAAAATAAAAAAAATTGGATATTTATTATAATAAAAAGTAAAAAATATTATGTTTTTTCAAACTTGTCCCTCTTCTTTTGTTTATAGCGCAAGAAATAAAAACCGCAGAGGTGATCAAATACCACCAAAATAAAGCTCTATTGTGGGGAAAAAATGATAAAATTTTATTTGGGTACAGCGTTGCCTGACCGCGCAATTGTCAATCAAAATGCGACAGCGCTGAAAGCTGAAAAATGGCCTGGTCAGGAAGGAGGTGTTCGTGCCTGGTAGGCAAGTGGTTAAAGTTCATGTGTGTGTAAAGGCAGGTGTCCCAATACTTTTGGTAATATAGTGTAATGCCCGGTACACACGAGTGGATTTTTCGTTGGAAAAAACTTGGATGTTTTTTCCGATGGAATTCCGCTCAAGCTTGGCTTGCATACACACGGTCACACAAAGGTTCTCTGAACTTTCGACCGTCAAGAACGCGGTGACGTACAACACTACGACGAGCCGAAAAAATGAAGTTCAATGCTTCTGAACATGCGTCAAATTGTTTCCGAGCATGCGTAGGAATTTTGCGCGTCGGAATTGCTACAGACGATCGGAATTTCCGATCTGAACTTTTTCCGACCGAAAAATTGAGAACCTGCTCTCAATCTTTTGCTGGCGGGAATTCGGCCAGCAAACGTCCGATGGAGCGTACACACGGTCGGAATTTCTGACCAAAAGCTCTCATCGGACTTTTGCTGGTGGAATTTCCGATCGTGTGTACGCGGCATTAGTCTATGCTCTTGGTTCATTGGCCCTTTGGAAGCTCTATTGCTCCATCCTGGACTCCCGACGCTCCTCCGGTGTCGCTCTCATTGCGCTCAGCCTTTCTACATAGAATTGATGCAGTTTTGGTGGCGAGGATAATATCCCTTATTACAGCAGACTGCACAATTACCATCCACATACAAGAACTAGTAGAGTAATCTGCTTACGTCTCCTGTAGGCAGCATTAGTCCCTTAATTCTGCTTTAACAAATGCTATGGGATACTAGGTGGATTAAGTCACCATCTGTGTTTTCAGGTCATTCGTTGGGGGAATACGGAGAGAATTCAAATGACCCAATTTGCAATTATTTGGTAAATGAGATCTCTTTACGGACTTGGCCCACCTTATGGATCTTTTACTCCTGAGCTCGCCGTAATGGGGTATTGGAAAGCGGTCACATTAGAATGAGCTGGGGGCTTCTCTGCTGGTAATTGGTTACTTTTCAAATTACATACGTTAACCACTTGACCTCTGGAAGATTTACCCCCCTTCATGACCAGGCCATCTTTTGCTATACGGCACTGCATTACTTTAACTACTCAAGGACCGGAAGATTTTCCCCCTTAATGACCAGGACATTTCCTTTCGATACGGCACTGCATCGCTTTTACTGACAACTGCGCAGTCGTGCGACGTTGTACCCAAACAAAATTGACGTCCATTTTTTTTCCACAAATAGAACTTTCTTTTGGTGGTATTTGATCTCCTCTGCGTTTTTTTTTTTGTGCTATAAACAAAAAAAGACCATTCACTGGAGACCGGTGACATCACTGAGAATGGAGCCTATCCCTTCACTAGAAACCAGTGACATCACTGAGAATGCAGCTTATCCATCAACTAGAGACCGGTGACATCACTGAGAATGCAGCTTATCCATCAACTAGAGACCGGTGACATCACTGAGAATGCAGCTTATCCATCAACTAGAGACCGGTGACATCACTGAGAATGGAGCCTATCCCTTCACTAGAAACCGGTGACATCACTGGGAATGCAGCCTATCCATCAACTAGAGACCGGTGACATCACTGAGAATGCAACCTATCCATTCACTAGAGACTGTGACATCACTGAGAATGCAGCCTATCCATTCACTGAGAATGCAGCCTATCCATTCACTAGAGACCGGTGACATCACTGAGAATGCAGCTTATCCATTCACTAGAGACCGGGGACATCACTGAGAATGCAGCCCATCCATTCACTAGAAACCGGTGACATCACTGAGAATGCAATTTATCCATTCACTAGAGACCGGTGACATCACTGAGAATGCAGCCTATCCATTCACTAGAGACCGGTGACATCACTGAGAATGCAGCCTATCAATTCACTAGAGACCGGTGACATCACTGAGAATGCAGCTTATTCATTCACTAGAGACCGGTGACATCACTGAGAATGCAGCCTATCAATTCACTAGAGACTGGTGACATCACTGAGAATGCAGCTTATTCATTTACTAGAGACCGGTGACATCACTGATTTTGCAGCCTATCCATCAACTAGAGACCGGTGACATCACTGATTTTGCAGCCTATCCATTCACTAGAGACCAATTACATTAATTAAATCACACATTTTCTTTTTATTTTATTTTTTTATTAAGTGACCATAAAATTGGTTTGTGAACATTTTTAAAAACAACTTAAAAATCTTGTAAAAAAAAAACAAAAACAGAAATATCTACAATTTAATTACACAAAATCGTATAATCTTTACGTTTAATTCATAAAAATGTACAATAATACCCGAAGTTCATATAATGTGCAAGTTGTAGGTAATATAAACATTGTAATTACAGTAGCAATAGAATCCGATGACCAGAAACTGTAAACCACCACAAACACGAAAACTGCAGAGAAAACGTGTGAATATATTTTCATTGTCCTTTTTGTGTCCAATGATTTGGGGAAGTGAAGAGGTGAGTTCAAAAAATTCATCATTTTTTTAAATTCCAAAGTATTTTACTTTCCGCAAAAAATAATTTTTAAAAAAAAAAAAAGCCAAAAATAAAAAAAATAATCTCAAAATTACAAACTGGACATTCCATTATTTTATTTCACTATGTATATTACATATTACTTTGGGAAATCTGTGATATTTAATCAATAAAAGTGTAGAAAAATTTTAGTTTCAAATAAAGATTTTAAGGCCATACAAGGTAGACATGTGCACAACAAAAAAAATTTGTTTATTTTCGTTTCGTTTTTTCGTTTCCGAAAAAAAAACGTTTTTTTTCGTTTCGTTTTTTTCGTTTCCGTCGATTCGTAACGATTCGTACATTCGTAAGTCGTCGTTGTTCGGATTCGTAACGATTCGTACATTCGTAAGTCGTCGGTATTCGTAACGATTCGTACATTCGTAAGAGTTATTTTTTCGTTGATTCGTTTTTTCGTTAGTTTAATTTTCGGACACATTCGTATTTATTCGTACATTCGTAACATTCGTAGATTCGTAATCGGAGCATAATTCATAATTTGATGTAATGTGTATGCTATTATTACATTTTAATAATTTACATATCGAAAAAAAAAAAGTTACGAATCGAAAAAAAAAGTTACGAATCGAAAAAAAAGTTACGAATGTACGAATTTTTTTGTTCAATAGAGACCCGGAAAATTAAAAATCGAAAAAAAAAAAAAATTAAAGTTACGAATTGAAAAAAAAGTTACGAATCGAAAAAAAAAAAGTTACGAATCGAAAAAAAAAGTTACGAATCGAAAAAAAAAGTTACGAATGTACGATTTTTTGGTTCAATAGAGACACGGAAAGTTACAAATCGAAAAAAAAAAAGTTACGAATTGAAAAAAAAGTTACGAATGTACGAATTTTTTGGTTCTCAATAGAGACACGGAAAATTACAAATCGAAAAAAAAAAAAAAGTTACGAATTGAAAAAAAAGTTACGAATCGAAAAAAAAAAAGTTACGAATCGAAAAAAAAAAAGTTACGAATCGAAAAAAAAGTTACGAATGCACAAATTTTTTTGTTCAATCCATTTGAAGCACGTTTAGCAGCACCATTGTAAGGGACACGGAAAATTACCAATTCAACAAAATAAAAAGTTACGAATGTACGAATTTTTTCGTTCGTTTTCGTTTTTCGGATTTTCTTCATTAGTACATTCGTTGTTTCTAATTTAGTTTTTTTCGGATTTTCGTTGTTTTTCGGATTCGAATGATTCGTTAATCGGATTCGTACGATTCGAACGATTCGTTACGATTCGTTATTCGGATTCGTACGATTCGAATGATTCGTTCATTCGTACGAAAACGAACGAACGAAAATAACGAAAAAAACGAAAAACGAATTGCACATGTCTAATACACGGTAAACATTCCAAAATGGCCTATCCTGACTCTACAGTATGAAGTGGGGTCAAGGGCCTATAAGGTCACCAACAAACTAATATACACAAATATTTTATTGCAATATGGCAAAATATACAAAAAAAAATATTAAAATTTCCAATAAAAACATTCAAAATCTTTAACGTTTCTATCCGACCACTGCTACATTCAGAATCAGCCTCTTAATAGTTTTTAGAATTCCTTTTTTCGAAGTGATCCATTTCTGGAGTCATCCTTCATATTGAGGTCCTGTTGATTTTCCTGGTTAATTCCTTAGTACGTGGAACCCGATTCTCGGCCTTCTTCGACAATTACGTTCTAAAATCATAATTTTGACCCCTAACAAATCTCACTTTCTTCCACCGTCTCCTCAAACGTCTCTCCCAGTGTTAAGCCGCCATCGCTGCTCTCAGAAACGCTTCCCCTGAAGTACTGCAGGGTGGCGCTGTGGTTGGGGTCCAGGCCAGAGGTCAGGTTGCAGGGGGCCGGAAGCAGCTGGACTTTGCTCTTTTTTTTTCCATTCTGGTAGACCCCGTTGTGTGTGAATAACGCGTTTTTTGAGTTTTTAGCAGCTTTGGGTTTATACTTGACTTGACTCCTGAAGAAACAGCTTTTGCACGGAAAATACTGGAGGAGGAAGAGGTTCCATTGTTTACGGAGCTCTGTTTTGACCTGCAGAGAAATAAGGAAAGTGTTTGCATTAGGAGAGGTTTGGGCTGAACACAACCTTTAGGCCCCTTTCACACCGGGGCGTTTTTCATGCGGTACAGCGCTAAAAATAGCGCCTGTTCACCGCATGAAAAAATCCGGCCCCTTTAACTCCAGTGTGAAAGCCGGCGGGCTTTCACACTGGAGCGTGCGCTAGCAGGATGACAAAAAAAGTCCTGCTAGCAGCATCTTTGGAGCGGGATAGGAGCGGTGTGTTCAAACCGCGGTGAAACCGCGGCAATACCACGGCAATACCGCCGCTACGGCGGCGCTCTGCGGGGGTGTATTAACCCTTTTTCGGCCGCTCGCGGGGGGTAAAACCGCACCGCGAGCGGCCGAAAACCGCGGTTAAAACGACGGTAAAGCAGCGCTAAATATAGCGCTGCTTTACCATCACCGCGGCTCCCCGCCCCAGTGTGAAAGGAGCCTTATGGCATGTTGTTTAGGACAATACAAAAGCGCTGGACCAATTATCCACTTAAGCCCCGGACCAGTTTTGCAGCCAAAGGACCAGGCCCCTTTTTGCGATTCGGGACTGCGTCGCTTTAACTGACAATTGCGCAGTCGTGCGACGTGGCTCCCAAACAAAACTGGCGTCCTTTTTTTCCCACAAATAGAGCTTTCTTTTGGTGGAATTTGATCACCTCTGCGGTTTTTATTTTTTGCGCTATAAACAAAAATAGAGTGGTAATTTTGAAAAAAATTCAATATTTTTAACTTTTTGCTATAATAAATATCCCCCAAAAAATATATAAAAAAACTTTTTTTTTCCCTCAATTTAGGCCGATACATATTCTTCTACATATTTTTGGTAAAAAAAATCGCAATTAGCGATTATTGATTGGTTTGCGCAAAAGTTATAGCGTTTACAAAATAGGGATAGTTTTATAGCATTTTTATTAATATTTTTTTTTTTACTAGTAATGGCGGCGATCAGCGATTTATATTGTGACTGCGACATTATAGCGGACACATCGGACATTTTTGGACACATTTTTGGTACCATTGTCATTTATACAGCAATCAGTGCTATTTAAATGCACTGATTCCTGTGTAAATGACACTGGCAGTGAAGGAGGGGAGGGGTTAAGTATTTCCTGTGTGTGTTTTTTTCACTTTAGGGGGCGTGGTTTGGCATGTGACGTCACTGATCGTCTTTCCCTATGACAGGGAACAGCCGATCAGTGACAGGCAGTGTAGGAAGCACGGGGAGAGGTTTGTTTACACAGACCTCTCCCCGTTCTTCAGCTCTGTGACCCGATCGCGGGACATCAGCGGCGATCGGGTCCGCGGGTCTCGCAGCCGCGTTCACGGAGCTCAGGACCAAGTCGCGAGCGTGCCGCCGGCGGCGCGCGCACGACCCACGGCTGAGCTCTTAAAGGACAACGTACCTGTACGTTGATGTGCCCAGCTGTGCCATTCTGTCGACGTATATGTGCAGGAGGCGGTCCTTAAGCGGTTATATACATTCACAGCGCTTCACTATTTCCACATTTTGGTATGTTACAGCCGTATTCCAAAAATGGATGAAATTCATTATTTTTCTCAAAATTCTACAAACAATACCCCATAATGACAACGTGAAATAAGTTTGTTTGAAATCTTTGCAAAATTATTAAAACTAAAAAAAAAAAAAAAAAATCCCATGTACATACAGTAAGTATCACAGTCTTTGCACAATACTTTGGTGAAGCATCTTTGGCACCAATTACAGCCTCCAGCCTTTTTGAGTATGATGCTACAAGCTTGGCGCACCTATTTTTGGACCTCTCAAGCTCCATCGGGTTGGATGGGGAGTGTCGGGGAACAGCCATTTTCAGATCTCTCATGAGATGTTCAATTGGGTTCATGTCTGGGCTCTGGCTGGGCCACTCAAGGACATTCACAGTTGTCCCGTATCCACTCCTTTGTTATCTTGGCTGTGTGCTTAGGGTCATTGTCCTGATGGAAAATGAACCTTGGAGCCGGTTTTCATCATGGACTACTCTGTACATTGCTGCATTCATCTTTCCCTCAAACCAGACTAGTCTCTCAGTTCCTGTCACTGAAAAACATCCCCACAGCATAATGCTGCCACCACCATGCTTCACTGTAGGGGTGGTATTGGCCAGGTGATGAGTGGTGCCTTGTTTCCTCCAGACATGACACTTGCCATTCAGGCCAAAGAGTTAAATCTTTGTTACTTCAGACCAGTAGAATTTTGTTTCTCATGGTCTGAGAGTCCTTCAGGTGAATTGTGACAAACTCCAGGCGGACTGTCATGTGCCTTTTACCGAGGAGTGGCTTCCGTCTGGCCACTCTACCATACAGGCCTGATTGGTGGAGTGCTGCAGAGATGGTTGTTCTTCTGGAAGGTTCTCCTCTCTCCACAGAGAAATGCTGGAGCTCTGTCAGAGTGTCAGAAAACAGAAAACATCCCAGTTCTTGCATGGCCAGCATACTCACCGGACATGTCACCCATTGAGCATGTTTGGGATGCTCTGGATCGGCGTACACAGTAGCGTGTTCCAGTTCCTGCCAATATCCAGCAACTTTGCACAGCCATTGAAGAGGAATGGACCAACATTCCACAGGCCACAATCAATAACCTGATCAACTCTATGTGAAGGAGATGTGCTGCACTGCGTGAGGCAAATGGTGGTCACCAGGTGTCAAGTCCTGGGGAAAAAAGTGTGGGAACTCCCACCCAAGATCCACTCGCCCACCAAAAAAAAAAAATTATACGCTCATATGCACGAATGCTTCAAAAGTGGTATTTTTCGTCCAACAACCCCAAACTGATGTTCCTCCCTCAGCTCACCTCTCTCCCTGCATGTCCTGTGAGCAGAATAGTTGTGCTCCCCCTCTGGGTTCTCTCATCATATGGCACTGAAGATAGAGGAGGGGGTATTCAGCGGGACACACAGAGCAAGTATGCAGGAGACTGGGGGGGGGGGAGGATGAGGAGACAGAAAATCAAGAAGGCCGGCGGGGAGGAGCGCATCGCTAGAGGTCTGACTAAATACAATCTCTTAGCAGCAGGGACCTGATCTACCTGTCAGCTAGCTGTGATTGACAGGTAGATCGAATCGGAAGCTGTCGTGGGGCCCCCTACTGGCAAAGCCTGAATGGTCAGGTGTGCGGCACTTAATATTGCGAGCTGTGTCGGCACCTGTCACACAGCTCGCATACTTCAAAGTATTGCAGGACACGGCTGCTAACGTGAACTGAGTTCCTGTTGTGGAAAAAGTACAGGAACTCCGTTCCCATGCGTTCCCGCCAGACTTGAGCCCTGGTGGTCACGCCAGATACTGACTGGTTTTCAGATCCCCCCCGACCCCCCCAATACAGTAAAACTGCACATTTTGGAGTGGCCTTTTATTATGGCCAGCCTAAGGCACACCTGTGCAATAATCATGCTGTCTAATCAGCATCTTGATATGCCAGACCTGTGAGGTGGATGGATTATCTCGGCAAAGGTGAAGTGCTCACTAACACAGATTTAGACAGATTTGTGAACAATTTTTTAGACAAATAGGCCTTTTGTGTACAATGAAAAAGTCATAGATCTTTGAGTTCAGCTCATGATAAATAGGGGCAAACACAAAAGTGTTGCGCTTATAATTTTGCTCAGTGTATGTTCTGAATTGACTAGGTGGAGGTCCTCTCTGTCCTCCCGTTGCCATCAAGCTGAGACACAATGCATTTTTATCAAACTATCTAATGAACTGATCATTTCACAGGAACCCTCCCTGGAGGAACTGGGGGGTCCTTCACTGGAAAATTTGGAGGGGCCCATCGTCCGGATTCTCCTCTAAGCCTTGGATTTCTAGTCAAGCCCGGATAGAAGTCGCAGAATCAATATTAGCATTTAATTACTGGATCCTAATGAGAAGAAAACAGATGATGTCGATAAGAGGGTAAATGAAGAAGGCGGTTTATAGATCAATGACTCAACTTCCTCGGCTGAGTGTAATCTGTGTACGCTTGTTACTGTGCTAAGGATTAATTAACCCTGGGGGAGCCGGAGCGATCGCTGCTAACTGCAGAGCATTATGTACATTTTATTTTACAAACAGCTCAGACACATGAGAGGGATTGAGAGGTTTATAGACACAAAATGTCTGAAGACATTGATTGTAGAGGCTGTTCTAGGCTTTGTCTACAGATAGGGCCACTGTTGTGGACTGTGATTACAGATGGGGCAACTGTACAAGGGTTTACGGGTATCTGAGAGTCTGGCAACTACAGATGGGGCCATTGTACCACAGTCTGAGGGAATCTGATGGCCCAGTGACTACAGATGAGGCTACTGTCTCAAAGTTCTCAAACTGCTGAAGTGGCTACTCTTCCAGGGTTCGAGGGGGATCTGAGGGTTTAGTGACCACTCATGGGGCTATTGTCACAGGGTCTGGGAGGAGGGGGGCGTCTGAGGGCCTAGTGACTACAGATGGGGATACTATCCCAGGCTCCCCAGTGCACTCCAATGCCTCCGGTGACCCCTGTGAACCCCTGTGCCTTTAGCGACCCCTGTGCACTCCTATGCCTCCAGTGTACCCTGTGCACCCCTATGACTCCAGTGACCTCAATGCACCCCTATGCCTCCAGTGACCTCAATGCACTCCTATGCCTCCAGTGACCCCTTAGCACTCCTGTGCCTCCAGTAAACCCTGTGCATCCATGTACCTCCAGTGAGCCTGTGCATTTAGCAACCTCTGTGCACCGCTATGCCTCCAGTGACCTCCATCCATCCCTATGCATCCAGTGACCCCTAACACTCTTGTGCCTCCAGTGAACCCTGTGCATCCCTGTGCCTCCAGTGCGGGCCTGTGCACCCCTTTGCCTCCAGTGAACTCCATGCACCTCTATGCCTCCAGTGACAACTGTGCACCCCTGTGCCTCCAGTGAACCCTGTGCACCCCTGTGCCTCCAGTGAGCCCTGTGCATTGAGCGACCCCCGTGCCTCCAGTGAACCCTGTGCACCCCCATGCCTCCAGTGAGCCCTGTGCATTTAGCGACCCCTATGCACACCTGTGCTTCCAGTGAACCCTTTGCACCCCTGTGCTTCCAGTGAGCCCTGTGTACCCCCGTGCCTCCGGTGAGTCCTGTGCATTAAGCGACCCCTGTGCCCTCCTGTGCCTCCAGTGAGCTCTGTGCATTTAGCGACCTCTGTGCACCCCTATGCCTCCAGTGAACCCTGTGCACCTCTGTGCCTCCAGTGAGCTCTGTGCATTTAGCAACCTCTGTGCACCCCTATGCCTCCGGTGACATCTGTGCACACTTATGCCTCCAGTGACATCTGTGCACACCTATGCCTCCAGTGACCTCTGTGCACACCTATGCCTCCAGTGACCTCTGTGCACACCTATGCCTCCAGTGACCTCTGTGCACACCTATGCCTCCAGTGACCTCTGTGCACACCTATGCCTCCAGTGACCTCTGTGCACACCTATGCCTCCAGTGACCTCTGTGCACACCTATGCCTCCAGTGACCTCTGTGCACACCTATGCCTCCAGTGACCTCTGTGCACACATAAGCCTCCAGTGACCTTTGTGCACACATAAGCCTCCAGTTACCTCTGTGCACACCTATGCCTCCAGTGACCTCTGTGCACACCTATGCCTCCAGTGAGCCCTGTGGACCCCTGTGCCTCCGGTGAGCCCTGTGCATTTAGCGACTCTTGTGCGCCTCTATGCCTCCAGTGACCACTGTGCACTCCTTTGCCTCCTGGTAATCTGTGAACCCTGTACAGCGCACCCAGTGTCTCCAGTGACCCCAACAACCCTGTGCCCTTAGTGACTTTGTGACCCTTGTGCACTCCTGTGACCCCCATGTCTCTAATAACCCCAGTGCACCGGCCCCTTCGGTGATTCTGTAACCCCTGTGCACTCCTGTGCCTCCAGGGAATCTGTGAACCCTGCACACTCTTGTGACCCCAGTGTATCCAGTGACCCCAACATTCCTGTGCCCTCAGTGACTTTGTAACCCTTGTGTACTTCTGTGATCTCTGTGCCTCCAACGACCCCAGTGACTCTATGACCCTTGTTGCGTTGTGCCTCCAGTGACTCTTTTGTCTCTAGTGACCCCAGTGACCCCTGTGCCTCCCTAGACTCCTCTGCATCCTGTGTCATTTTGTGACCCCAGTGAGCACTGAGAACCTCCATAACACCTGTGTCTCCACAATCTCAGGCACACTCCTTTATTAACTGGACTCTCTCTCTCCATGTGGATATGGACCCCTGTCCGTGACAGTCCGACTGGCGAGTTTTCACTTCCTGTCCTTTAAACAAACAGGAAATTAGATGAAATCTCTACAAAGTGAGGAGAAATTTCCTTTAAGATAGTTGGTACATTTTAAAATTTAGAAGATAGTCTTATTCTGGTGACAATTCCAAATTTTGTATTTCCCCTCACTTTCTGTATGGGCACCTGGTGACACCAGGACAAAAATACGGGGGGGGGGGGGGGGACGATAAAAAACATTTCTTAGTGCATCCAAAACTAAAACAAATGGTTCCAGATACACTTTAACATTCGGCTGAAAATGCAAAATACCCGTAAAGCATTTACTTACCTCCCCATTGGTGAAACAATACAAATAGGCAACCACAAAGCCCTACAAATAATAATAAAGAGATGATTAATTCAAATTAACCAAAAAAAACTAAAACGAAAATTGTTCATGTTTTATAATCCTATGACAGAATTTTCCAGTTCTGTATAAAACAGCCTTACCAAGTCAAATAAATGCTGATTGCCCGTGTTTATTTCTATCACAGCACATGAACAATTTGAGATTTCATCATCCTTTGGATGTGCTTGTGGAAAAGAGTGAGGAAGATCTTGGCAGCCCATTTACTTCTTTGTGGTGTGTTAATGTACATGCATTAACATGTGTTATGTTGTACATAAAAACTCCAATAAAGGTGGGGAAGGGGCTCTAGCCTTGTACATTAACCAACACACCATTTGTTTAAGAATAAAAAGAAATATACTCTCAAACAATATAGAGCATCAGGCCCATAGCAAATTTCCAACAGATCAACCAAAATTGGTAGCATACAGTACCTCCAGATGGATCGAGAGGAGCGCCCCAGAGTTCAGCAGATGTTAATGCATTTTAAGGGTGCCCTCTCTTCTTCTACAAGCTGCAGAACTCTGGGACATCCTCTCGGGTCATCTAGTGGTGCACTGCCAATTTTGGTCGACAGTGGTGTAACTAGAACCTTCAGGGCCCCGGTGCAAGAAACCACAAAGGGCCCCCCTGAAGAGGCCCTTCCCTCCGAGTCTGGTGGTGGAACTCCAGGGCTCGGTCACAGGTACGACTTTTGTGAGCCCTGTAGTTCCACCACTGGTATCAGCAGTTTTTTTTTATAATTTTTTACAATTTTTTAGGAGTCCCGTTGGGGGACTTTGGTGAGATATCAGAGGTCTAAACAGACCTATAATGTTACACCTTTGAGACAAAGAGGAAGAAGGGAAAGGGAAATTGGGTCCCTGTCCTCTGGGGAGAAGTGGGCCCTACCCCCAGGAGAGATTGGGTCCTTGTCCCCAAGGGAAATGGGGTCCCTGTCCTTTAGGGAGAACTTGGCCCTGTCCCCAGGGGAGATGGGGTCCCTGTCCTTAGTGGACATATCTCCCAGAAAGACCTGTCAACATCTGTGTATGACGGGGAGGAGGGGGGGTGCTGGCAGACAAGCCTGCAGTGTCCTTTGGGTAGCCGGCTATCATAGGGCTGCACTGCATCTGTGTGCTTAATGTTTGTTTGCCTGGGAGAAGCATGCAGTTCAGTGTGAGCCGGACTCAGGGGGCGGGACTCTGGCTGGGGAGGACAGACACCGGACTGAGCAGCACTGCATGGAGCAGGAGAAGGGGACCCGGAGGTGCGGCAGAGGACACAGGTTGTGTGGGGAATGTACAACTAAAGAGCAGCCAGTGCGGTAGTCGAGCATGGAGCTCTGCTAGTCAACCCCCACCTCCAGCCACCCGTGCGCCCGGTGCCTAACCGCCTATGCTGCCACTGACCATATGTAGAGGGGGCCATGTGGGCCCCTTGCAGCACAGGGCCCGGTTGCGCTCGCGACTGCTGCACCCCCTATAGTTACGCCCCTGTTGGTCGATCTGTTGGAAATTTGTGACCAAAGTCGGTTCGGAAAATGTCATTCTCTGCTGCAGAAAATTGCTTGACATTTTCCGAACCGACTTTGGGGCCTTGTATCTCGGGGCCACTTGGTGATAGGAACTCCATCTTTGGATATGTTGTAGTGCTAGTTCGACTGGGTTAGCATACCAACAATGGGGTTCCTAGCACCAAGTGGCCCCAAGATACAAGGCCCCAAATTCGGTCAACTGTGTCCATCTGCAGCAATGTCATTTTGGGACCCTTTGGGTACAGAGACCCAAAATGTTGGCTGCAGATAGGGGGCATCTAGGAACCCTTAACTACCAAGTTTGAAGTTTGGCTGCAAATGGGCACAGTGAGGCTGCAAATGGGAATTGTTGACCCTCTTTTCCACTTACAGTAGCTGCGCATTTCTCACCGTAGGCTTATACTCGAGTCAATACGTTCTTCCATTTTTTTGTGGTAAAATTAGGTGGCCTCGGCTTATATTCGGGTCGGCCTATACTCCAGTATATACAGTACATTACTTTTTATTTTTAAATAAGGGGTGTCTCGGTTAATGCACAAGGCTGGTGTGTCTCCCTTTTTTTTCAGTTTTTATGCATAGTGCTTAAGGATGGGCAGCAAGGCCAAGTGGAGCTTAGAAGACCATGACCCGGGTCCTGTGCTGGAGATGCCTGTAATCTAGTGAGAACCTCCCCAAAAACACTGGTGCCATACCTTAAGGCAGAAGGGATATTGTATCTATTTGGTGTTATGTTGTGTGTTAATGTGTGTTGCGTTAAGGCAATAGGGTGGCAATAATGGCCCTTTTTTTTTCCAATGCAACGCTCCACAACATCATGCATTGCGGGACACATTACAATGCAGGTGCTGCTTTAGTGCATAGGACTGCTTTGGCAGCACAACACTGTAATGCATGTTACATATGTTACCACTTATTGCGGTAATGTGTGTCTTATCACTCATTGTGGTAACGCATGCATTACAGTGATGCAGAAATGTAAATGGACCCAAGTAGAAGTAGGACAGGCAGAATGGTGAGGATACTCATGTACACATAGCTCCCAACTGTCCCTGATTTCGAGGGACTGTCCCCGATTTAGAGAAATGTCCTCTTTCCTCCTCATTTATCCCTCATTTTGGTCTGATCTATATAGTTGTATATAAAATGCACTTTTCATCTTTCAAAAAGTGTTTCCCAGTGCTAAACCTTTCATCCAAATTCTAAATTGCTGCATAAAAGCCAATATAAAGGAATAGTAGTGGTAAAAAAAAGCACTTGTGGATATAATTAACCTTTTTTTTTTGGTTAATTCTCCTTTAAGGGGGTGTGTCCTAAGCCTACATACGTTTGTTAGTAGGTGCCCCTCATTCCTAAAATGTTGGGAGGTATGATGTACAGTCTTTCTGAATGGTGAGCCGGGGTTCCTTCTTGGTGCTTAGCTTCCTCCCTTCTCTAATGCCGCGTACACGCGGTCGGAATTCTCGTCGGAAAAAGCTCTGATGGTTTTCCCGTCGGAATTCCGATAGAATTTCGCTCAAACTGTCTTGCCTACACACGGTCACACCAAATTCCAACGGTCAATAACACCACGGCATACAACACGTTCGACGGCACTATAAAAGGGAAGTTTAATGCTTCTGAGCATGCGTCAAAATGTTTCCGAGCATGCGTCAAATTGTTTCCGAGCATCGGAATTTTGCGTGTCGGAATTGCATACACGCGATCGGAAAGTCCGATAGAAAGGTTTTCCGTCAGAAAAATTAAGAACAGGTTCTCAATCCAAAGTCCGTCGGAAATGGGCATACACACGGTCGGATAATCCGATGAAAAGCTCCCATCGGACTGTTTACATCGGAAATTCTGACCGTGTGTACGCGGCATAAGAGAGCATGCTTCTCCAGTCATACAAAACATCGTAGATAGGTTTCCTCTGTCTGTTATAATTTAGTTGCCTTATATTTCCCCTTTATTAATGACAAAGGTCACCCCATTCCCTACACAACAGCTGGATTCCCATCAGCGTCTACCTGGAAGGAGCTCAGAGTCAGCTGGATGAAGCGCAGGATGTGTTTGGTGAGCCCTTTAATGTGTTCATCGCTGACAAAGGTGAAGAAGACTTCGTGTGTCCCCAGCAGAGGGATGAGGATGAGAGTTGCTTTAGCGAATCTTAAGAGACAAAAAAAAAAAGGTGACCGTGTACAACATCATTTACTCTGACTAGATGGCGATCAATCAAAGAGCACAAATTATGGATATTTATTACAATATGTCCAATCCCAATGATGGGCTGTGTGATGGGGAATAAGGTGGCCTGAGTTCCATTATCACTTCCCTGCTTACTGCTCTACCCTGCCCACTGCAATCCACTGTCTATTGCCCTTCCTTATCTACTGCCCACTGCCATTTCCTGCCCACTGAACTTCCCTGCATTCTGCCTTTCTCTGACTATTGTGCCTCCTTGCATATGGCCCTTTACTGCCTACTGTACTCCCCCCACCTGCGACCCTGCCCTGCCTACTGTTTTTCCTTTACTGCTGTAGTGCCTACACTTATGTTCCGGGAGCCTGGTGGTGACTACCAGAGGTAGGGAGGGCTGACATAATTCCTCAGGGTGCAGGTTACTACTAGGCATGGTGGGTGATGAACAAGAAAGAAAGTTGGGCGCCAGTCACTTTTAGGCTTAACCACTACAATACAGGGCACTTTCGCCCCTTTCCTTCCCAGACCAATTTTCAGCTTTAAGCTCTCTCGCACTTTCAATGACAATTGCGCGGTCATGCAATGCTGTACCCAAATGAAATTTTTATAATTTTGTTCGCACAAGTAGAGCTTTAGTTTAGTGGTATTTATTCACAAATCCGTTTTTTATTTTTTGCGATATAAGCGAAAAAATAGCGGAAATTTAAATAAAAAACAATTTTTTCTCCTTTTTTTTTAAACGAAATCCAATAAAATCAAATTTTGTCTTAAATTTAAGCCAAAATGTATTCTGCTACATGTTTTTAGTAAAAAAAAAAAAGTGTATAATAATTGGTTCGCGTGATCACGGACATATGTACGCATATGATCATGTACAGATGTGTGCAGGAGATCACGGACATATGTGTGCAGATAATCATTGGCACATGTGATTTTACTGGGACATATGTGGGGGACGTGTGTTTTTATTTGGGGACATGTGTGTTTTGGGGACATGTATGTTTTGGGGACATGTGTGTTTTGGGGACATGTATGTTTTGGGGACATGTGTGTTTTACTGTGTTGGTGACACTAGACTGGCCATCAGTGAGTAAAAAAACAGCTAATACTCACTGATCACCAGCCGGCTGCAGCGATCAGCTCCTCTTCCGTGTGAGGAGAGGAGAGCCGATTGCCTAGCAACCGGCTGTTTGCTTACATCACATGATCAGGAGGGCCAATCACAGAGCCCTCCTGCCGATCTGAGATGCGCCGTGTCCGGGTGACACGAGCGCATCGGGATCGCGCCGCTGCGTTGAGCACGCGTGCGTGTGATCCCCCTACTTCTGATGGACGTTCAGGAACGTCCGATCAGAAGTAGGCGGCTCCCACCCGGCCACTGTATAGTTAAACAATAGAGAAGTTTATTTTACAAACAGGAAAAATGTGGGAGAGATGGATGAGTTCCAGTGGCGGCTGGTGCTCAAAATTATAGGGGGGGGGGGCGCAAACAAATTGAAAATTCTGAAAAAAAATCATCAATTGCAGCCTCACTGTGCTCATCAAAGGCAGCCACTGTGCCCATCAAACGCAGCCACTGTGCCTATCAAACGCAGCCACTATGCCATCAAACGCAGCCACTGTGCCCATCAAACGCAGCCACTATGCCATCAAACGCAGCCACTGTGCCCATCAAACGCAGCCACTGTGCCATCAAATGCAGCCACTGTGCCCATCAATCGCAGCCATTGTTCCCATCAAACGCAGCCACTATGCCATCAAACGCAGCCACTGTGCCCAACAAAAGCAGCCACTGTGCCCATCAAACGCAGCCACTGTGCCATCAAATGCAGCCACTGTGCCATCAAATGCAGCCATTGTTCCCATCAAACGCAGCCATTGTTCCCATCAAACGCAGCCACTGTGCCCATCAAATGCAGCCACTGTGCCCATCAAATGCAGCCACTATGCCATCAAACGCAGCCACTATGCAATCAAATGCAGCCACTGTGCCCATCAAACTCAGCCACTGTGCCCATCAAACGCAGCCACTGTGCCCATCAAACGCAGCCACCGTTCCCATCAAACGCAGCCACCGTTCCCATCAAACGCAGCCACTGTGCCCATCAAACGCAGCCACTGTGCCCATCAAATGCAGCCACTGTGCCCATCAAATGCAGCCACTATGCCATCAAACGCAGCCACTATGCAATCAAATGCAGCCACTGTGCCCATCAAACTCAGCCACTGTGCCCATCAAACGCAGCCACCGTTCCCATCAAACGCAGCCACCGTTCCCATCAAACGCAGCCACTGTGCCCATCAAACGCAGCCACTGTGCCCATCAAACGCAGCCACTGTGCCCATCAAACGCAGCCACTGTGCCCATCAAACGCAGCCACTGTGCCCATCAAATGCAGCCACTATGCCATCAAACGCAGCCACTGTGCCCATCAAACGCAGCCACTGTGCCATCAAATTCAGCCACTGTGCCCATCAAATGCAGCCATTGTTCCCATCAAACGCAGCCATTGTTCCCATCAAACGCAGCCACTGTGCCATCAAACGCAGCCACTATGCCATCAAACGCAGCCACTGTGCCATCAAACGCAGCCACTATGCCATCAAACGCAGCCACTGTGCCATCAAACGCAGCCACTATGCCCAATAAAAGCAGCCACTGTGCCCATCAAACGCAGCCACTGTGCCCAACAAAAGCAGCCACTGTGCCCATCAAACGCAACCACTGTGCCCATCAAACGCAGCCACTGTACCCATCAAATGCTGACACTGTGCCCATCAAAAGTTGCCACTATGAGACCCCCCCCCCCCCCCGCTAAACGAATGGAATGTAA
Source organism: Lithobates sylvaticus (assembly GCA_028564925.1). Lineage (NCBI taxonomy): Eukaryota > Metazoa > Chordata > Amphibia > Anura > Ranidae > Lithobates > Lithobates sylvaticus. The sequence goes on from CM053037.1 coordinate 177,791,800, forward strand.
CAATCTAATAATAATAAATAACAATAATAATAATAAAACCTTTTTATTATTATTATTTATTATTAATTTGTTCCATTCTATTTGTTTATATGCGGCATTCGTTATTTCGGATAATTCTTATCTCCAGATAAATTTGTATTCATAACGTTCACAAACAGACAAATTTGAAAGGAAATTCCAATACCTATAAATGTAATAGTTAGTTATTATTTCGAATTTTACTGATTTTCTTTCTTTTTTTTCAGATTTTCGAATTTCTGAATTTGAAAATTCGGAAATTCGAAATTTGAAAATTCGGAAATTCGAAAATCCGTCATTCGAAAATTCGAAATTTCGGAAGTTCGAAAAATTTGAAATTCGAAAATTCTGAAATCCGGAATTCAGAAATCCAAAAATTCGGAAAAATTTTCGGATTTCCGAATTTCCGAAAAAAGCAAAAAAACGAACGAAGCGAAAACGAACACATTTTTTGTCAGTGCACATGTCTACTAGATATCGGTAATAACTACAGAACATCCTTATCAGGACATTTTATGATTGTTCTTACTCACCGGTACTTGTAATCGGTAAACTTTAGCTGTTGGGCTTTCAGCTTCATATGTAGAAGATGTAATATCCGGATGTATACCATGAAATTTATCTGCAGACAGACAGAAGACACCGGCCTGGGTTACGTTATGCTACATTTACAGAATGACGTTCTATAATGTAGATAGAAGTGTATGATATGGATTTTGTGAAGACCTTGAAGCAGTTTGGAAAAAATATTTCTGCACCTTCACAAAGGCTGAAATGTGTTGAGGTGCAAAGAATGCAATATATACCGTATATACTCGAGTATAAGCCGAGTATTTCAGCAAATTTTTTTGTGCTGAAAATGGCTCCCCTCGGCTTATACTGGAGTCAAGCATTTTTCTGCAGCAGAGAATGATATTTTCCGAACCGACTTTGGGGCCCCGTATCTCGGGGCCACTTGGTGCTAGGAACCCCAAATTTGGCGTGCCAACCCAGTGGAAACAGCACTACAACATATCCAAAGCTGGGGTTCCTAGCACGGGGCCCCAAAGTAGGTTCGGAAAATGTCATTCTCTGCTGCAGAAAAGTGCTTGAAATTGTCCGAAACGACTTTGGGGCCCCGTATCTCAGGGCCACTTGGTGCTAGGAACCCCAGCTTTGGATATGTTGTAGTGCTAGTTCCACTGGGTGTGCACACTACACTTGGATACGGGGCCCCAAAGTCGGTCAACTGTGTCCATCTGCAGCAATGTCATTTCGGGACCCTTTGGGTCCAGAGACCCCAAATTGGCTGCAGCTAGGGGGCATAAGGCTAGGAACCCTTAACTACCAAGTTTGAAGTTCGGGGGACCTATGGCTGCAAATGGGCACAGTGAGGCTGCAAATGGGCATTGTTGACCCTCTTTTCCACTTACAGTAGCTGCGCATTTCTCACCCTAGGCTTATACTCGAGTCAATATGTTTTCCCAGTTTTTTGTGGTAAAATTAGGTGTCTCGGCTTATATTCGGGTCGGCTTATACTCAAATATATACGGTACACAATTTATTAAAGCGAATGCAAACCCAAATCATGAACGGTTTTCAATATGTACCTCATTGCCTGGTATACAGTATATATATCAGAGTGTTTATTTTTTTCACCTGTTTCCTAGGACATTTATAAAGAATTTACACAACCATTCACTCCATGAAAGGGGGGTGGGTTGGGGAACAAATGTTATTAGGCTATAATCCTGTGATTTTCGAATGTATATTTTTCAGTTTACCATTATTCTGTATAAAATGTACTTTGTATAATGTATAAACATGTTTCTTCAAAACACATACAGGTATATCTTATTGACATGCCATGCGATTTTTTTCATGGCAATTTTCAAGCATAATCATTTACAATTGTTGTTTTTCTTATAGTATATATAACTTCATGCAACACTTTCAAAAACTCCTGAAGAAGCTTTTCTGAGTGAAACGTGTAGAGATAATACGTGATTCTTGTAAATGTTTATTGCGATTTTACCTGTCCTGTGTGTGCCCTCTACATGTCCTGTGTGTGCCCTCTACATGTCCTGTGTATGCCCTCTACATGTCCTCTACATGTCCTGTGTGTGCCCTCTACATGTCCTCTACATGTCCTGTGTATGCCCTCTACATGTCCTCTACACGTCCTGTGTGTGCCCTCTACATGTCCTGTGTGTGCCCTCTACATGTCCTCTACATGTCCTGTGTGTGCCCTCTACATGTCCTGTGTGTGCCCTCTACATGTCCTGTGTGTGCCCGCTACATGTCCTGTGTGTGCCCGCTACATGTCCTGTGTGTGCCCTCTACATGTCCTCTACATGTCCTGTGTGTGCCCTCTACATGTCCTGTGTGTGCCCTCTTCATGCCCTCTACATGTCCTGTGTGTGCCATCTACATGTCCTGTGTGTACCCTCTACATGCCCTCTACATGTCCTGTGTGTGCCCTCTACATGTCCTGTGTGTGCCCTCTACATGTCCTGTGTGTGCCCTCTACATGTCCTCTACATGTCCTGTGTGTGCCCTCTACATGTCCTCTACATGTCCTGTGTGTGCCCTCTACATGTCCTGTGTGTGCCCTCTACATGTCCTCTACATGTCCTGTGTATGCCCTCTACATGTCCTCTACACGTCCTGTGTGTGCCCTCTACATGTCCTCTACATGTCCTGTGTGTGCCCTCTACATGTCCTGTGTGTGCCCTCTTCATGCCCTGTGTGTGCCCTCTACATGTCCTGTGTGTGCCCTCTACATGTCCTGTGTGTGCCCTCTACATGTCCTCTACATGTCCTGTGTGTGCCCTCTACATGTCCTGTTTATGTCCTCTACATGTCCTGTGTGTGCCCTCTTCATGTCCTGTGTGTGCCCTCTTCATGTCCTGTGTGTGCCCTCTACATGTCCTGTGTGTGCCCTCTACATGTCCTCTACATGTCCTGTGTGTGCCCTCTTCATGTCCTGTGTGTGCCCTCTTCATGTCCTGTGTGTGCCCTCTTCATGTCCTGTGTGTGCCCTCTACATGTCCTGTGTGTGCCCTCTACATGTCCTGTGTGTGCCCTCTACATGTCCTGTGTGTGCCCTCTACATGCCCTCTACATGTCCTCTACATATCCTGTGTGGGGCCCACTCACAGGTTTCTGGAGGTTTCTTGTGTAGGCGCTCTAGTCAGTGATGTATTTTGGTTTTGTGCTGCCCCAGCCTCCAGAGAGAGAGATATCATTTGCCTTCCTGTACAAATCATTAGTAAGACCTCATCTGGAATATGGAGTTCAGTTTTGGGCTCCAGTTCTCAAAAAGGATATCGGGGAACTGGAGAAAGTGCAGAGAAGGGCAACCAAACTGATAAGAGGCCTGGAGGAGCTCAGCTATGAGGAAAGATTAGAGGAACTGAATTTATTGACTCTTGAGAAGAGGAGAATAAGGGGGGATATGATCAACATGTTCAAATATATAAGGGGTCCATATAGTGAACTTGGTGTTGCGTTATTCACTTTACGGTCATCACAGAGGACAAGGGGGCACTCCTTACGTCTAGAGGAAAAGAGATTTCATCTCCAAATACGGAAAGGTTTCTTCACAGTAAGAGCTGTGAAAATGTGCAGTAGACTTCCTCCAGAGGTGGTTCTGGCCAGCTCAGTATACTACTGTATGAAAGTCCTGGATTATTTCCTTGATGTACAGAATATAACTGGATACTGACATTTATAGGTAAAATTGATCCGGGGAAAATTCGATTGCCTCTCCGGGGATCAGGAAGGAATTATTTCCCCTGCTTTAGCAAATTGGATCATGGCTTTGCTGGGGTTTTTCTCCTTCCTCTGGATCAACTGTGGATATAGGATTGTGTATATGGGATTGTATGATTTTTTTTTTTTTTATTGGTTGAACTAGATGGACTTGTGTCTTTTTTCAACCTATGTATATGTAACTATATAACTAAGAATCGACTGAATTTAACAAAATGAAATAACTAGATTCTAGATAACGAGACTAACCACTTCCCGCCCCGGCCTATCGCAGAACGACGGCTGGGAGGTGGCTCTGTTATCCTGACTGGACAACATATGACGTGTAGACATGTGCAATTCGTTTCGTTTTTTTTCGTTAAGATTCGTTCATTCGTTATCGTACGAATGAACGAACGATTCGCTAAAAATTTTAACGAATAACGAATGTTCGAATCGAACGAATACGAAACACAACGAAAATCCAAAATAACCAAATTAGAAACAACGAAACTACGAAAAAAGAAAATCCGAAAAACGAAAACAGGAACAACGAAAATCAAAATGAACGAAAAAATATGTACATTCGTAACTTTTTTTTTTTTGTTGAATTGGTAATTTTTTCCGTGTCTCTTACAATGGCGCTGCTTAACGTGCTTCGAATGGATTGAACGAAAAAATTCGTACATTCGTAATTTAACTTTTTTTTTTTTTTTTCGATTCTTAATTTTCCGTGTCTCTTACAATGGCGCTGCTTAACGTGCTTCGAATGGATTGAACGAAAAAATTCGTACATTCGTAACTTTTTTTTTTTTTTTTTTTCGATTTGTAATTTTCCGTGTCTCTTACAATGGCGCTGCTTAACGTGCTTTGAATGGATTGAATGAAAAAATTTGTATATTCGTAACTTTTTTTTTTTTTCGATTCGTAATTTTCCGTGTCTCTTACAATGGCGCTGCTTAACGTGCTTCGAATGGATTCAACGAAAAAATTCGTACATTCATAACTTTTTTTTTTCGATTCGTAATTTTCCGCGTCTCTTACAATGTAATAATAGCATACACATTACATAACATTATGAATTATGCTCCGATTACGAATCTACAAAAACAATGTTACGAAAATTACGAATAAATCAATCTAACGAAAGTACGAATGTAACTAAATCTACGAAAATACGAATGCGTCCGAATTTCGAATAAACGAAAATTAAACTAACGGAAAAACGAATCAACGAAAAAATAACTCTTACGAAAATACGAATCGTTACGAATACGAACACCGACGACTTACGAAATTACGAATCGTTACAAATCAACGGAAACGAAAGAAACGAAACGAAAATAAACAAATTTTTCTATTGTGCGCATGTCTAATGATGTGTTTCAGGATAAAATGCCGGGGCGTGCCAGCGTGGCGATCGGGGGTGCTCCGACGGAGGCTCCTTACCACGTGATCAGCTGTGACCAATTTTCGGAAATTCTAATTTTCGCAAATTTGAAAATTCGGAAATTCTAAATTTGCAAATTTGAAAATTCGGAAATTCTAAATTTGCAAATTTGAAAATTCGGAAATTCTAAATTTGCAAATTTGAAAATTCGGAAATTAGAAATTCGGAAATGAGAAATTTTGGAATTTGAAAAATTTGGAAAATTTCGGAATTAACAAATTTGATAAAAAATGAATTAATAAACAAATTTGGAACTAAACAAATTGCACATGTCTAGTTGTGTGTGAGCCCCGTACATGTGCTGTGTATGCTCCTTGTGTTTCTGTGCTTATCCTGTAAAGATGAAAATACTTACAAACACACAGAAAAGCATCGGCCCCTTTATAATATACCAGATCCCTGTATTAGTAGTCGTCTCCCAGCACCTGGAATATCGCACAACAAACATTATCAGGTCTTAGATTTATTATTTCCATGAAATTCATAACCAATATTATATACAATAAAACGCCTACTATACACAAGAGCTTTATAATACCAAACATCTGTAAATAATGCATTTCAGAGGTCAGAGATAGATTGTATTATTATAGTTTGTGTCTCTGCCCAGTGCCGGGACAAGGTCATCCAGTGCCCAGGGCAAAGATGCCAAACTGCGCCCCCTTTCCCTTAGGGTTGGAGTCAGGGTGCCCCCCCCCCCCACCCCTGCAATAAACCATAGCGCCAGGGGCAGCCGCCCCTCCTGCCCACCCCTTGTCCCGGCCCTGTCTCTGCCCCTCCCACCATGAATTGGATACAGCTGGCAGGTGGCGCTGGGACTTGTGGTGGGGCGATCTCATACATTTAAAGAGCCCGATGTGGGGTTCAGCATTCTAGCAACCAGGCAAACCTGAACTAGTAGTGTTTGGGTGGAGCTGGCCTGTAATGTGTTCAGTTTGTCATAGGTGTGCGCAGGGGGTGTGATGGGTGTGCCTGGGCACACCCTAATCACCCGCTGCAGCGCAGATTCCCCCTACTAATATTTGACCAAAGCTCCTAAAAAAAAGTAGTAAAAAATATTTAAAAAAAATATAAAATAAAACTGTAAAAAATAATACAAAACGAAAAAGCTACAGACACGGTCCACTGCTCTACTACATTTTTTATTTTTATTTTATCAGAAAAGTCTTTACTACATTTTTACATTTATTTAGAGTGTGTGTGTGTATATATATATATATATATATATATATATATATATAGTATCTCACAAAAGTAAGTACACCCCCACATTTTTGTAAATATTTTCATGTGACAACACTGAAGAAATGACACTTTGCTACAATGTAAAGTAGTGAGTGTGCAGCTTGTATAACAGTGTAAATTTGCTAGACATGTGCAATTCGTTTCGTTTTTTTTCGTTTTCCGTTAAAATTCGTTATATTCGTTCATTCGTTATCGTACGAATGAACGAATGATTCGCTAAAAATTTTAACGAATAACGAATTATCGAATCGAACGAATATGAAAAACAACGAAAATCCGGAATAACCAAATTAGAAACAACGAAACTACGAAAGAAGAAAATCCGAAAAACAAAAACAGGAACAACGAAAATCAAAATGAACGAAAAAATTCGTACATTCGTAACTTTTTTTTTTTTTGCGATTCGTAATTTTCCGTGTCTCTTACAATGGGGCTGCTTAACGTGCTTCGAATGGAATGAACGAAAAAATTCGTACATTCGTAACTTTTTTTTTGCGATTCGTAATTTTCCGTGTCTCTTACAATGGCGCTGCTTAACGTGCTTCGAATGGAATGAACGAAAAAATTCGTACATTCGTAACTTTTTTTTTTCGATTCGTAATTTTCCGTGTCTCTTACAATGTAATAATAGCATACACATTACATAAATTATGAATTATGCTCCGATTACGAATCTACTAAAACAATGTTACGAAAGTACGAATAAATCAATCTTACGAAAGTACGAATGTAACTAAATCTACGAAAATACGAATGCGTCCTTATTCGAATAAACGAAAATTAAACTAACGGAAAAACGAATCAACAAAAAGATAACTCTTACGAAAATACAAATCGTTACGAATACGAACACCGACGACTTACGAAATTTCGAATCGTTACGAATCAACGGAAACAAACAGAAACGAAACGAAACTAAACAAATTTTTCTATTGTGCACATGTCTAAAATTTGCTGTCCCCTCAAAATAACTCAACACACAAGCAAAAATGTGAGGTGGTGTACTAACTTTTGTGAGATACTGTATATATATATATATATATATATATATATATACTTGCATGTGTGTTTGAGTTTTGGAGGGCACACCATAATGCAGCAGGCTGCGCACACCTATACAGTTTGTATTTATGTTTTCTGCACCTTCTTTTGTTTTTGGACCATTTTTGGATTTTAGGGCTGTAATTGTAACATCTGAAAATCTCCCGGCTATTTCCGTCTCCGCAGCCCAGATTGTCCGGGTGATTTATTGGCTGCCGCTCGGCGATCGATACATTCAGTGTGTATATGGTGCGGAGAGATTGGACCATGAATCATCCTGCCGATGCTGCGATTGGATGATGATGGATGGCAAGGGAGGAACATGGCGGACCTTAATTCATTCATAAATGCATTTCTTATTTGTCCTGAACCCGAATGCCGCAATCGGATCCCTTCCTGGATCTGTCATCTCCTCTCCGAGAAGGAAACACCAGATCTGCTGCTGTGATTTTCAGTTTAAAGGGGTACTCTGATCATGAATACAAGTTATTACTATTATTATTATTATACAGGATTTATATAGCGCAGACAGTTTGCGCATCGCTTTACGTTGGGGCAGACGGTACAGTTACCATACAATTAACCACTTCAATACCGGGCACTTAGACTCCTTCCTGCCCAGACCAATTTTCAGCTTTCAGCGCTGTCGCACTTTGAATGACAATTGCGCGGTCATGCTACACTGTACCCAAACAGAATTTTTATAATTTTGTTCCCACAAATAGAGCTTTCTTTTAGTGGTATTTGATCACCTCTGCGGTTTTTATTTTTTGCTAAACAAATAAAAAAAGACCGAAAATTTTGAAAAAATATATGTTTTCTTTTGTTTCAGTTTCAAAACTTTGTAAATAAGTAAGTTTTCTCCTTCACTGATGGGCACTGATGGGGCTGCACTGACGGGCACTGATAAGTTGGCACTGATTGGCACCGGTGAGGTGGCACCAATGAAGTGGCACTGATGAGGTGGCATTGATGGGCACTGATATGTGGCACTAATGGGCACTGATGGGCGACATGGATGGGCACTGATAGGTGGCACAAATTGGCACTGATAGGTGGCACGGATTGGCACTGATAGGCGGCATGGATGGGCATGGATAGGCGGCACGAATGGGCATGCATAGGCGGCACTGATGAGCAAGGATGGGCACTGATAGGCGGCATTGTTTATTGTATTGTACTGATGGATGCCAATCAGTGCCAAACAATAATGCATGCCAATCAGTGATGCCCATTGTGGGCACTGATTGGCATCCATTGTGGGCACTGACTGGCATCCCTGGTGGTCTGGTGGCGTACCTGTTGCTGGGCATCCCTGGTGGTCTGGTGGCGTCCCTGGTGGTCCAGTGTGGGCATCCTCGGGGGGGGGGGGGCTGCGCTGATAATCGATCAGCACAGACCCCCCCTGTCAGAGGAGCAGCCGATCGGCAGCGGCGCTTTGCAGGCGGGTTTGCAGCGCTGCCCCATTGTTTTCTATGGGAAGGGACGCTTTAGGAGCGGTAAATACACGGCTCCTACATCGCTCCAAAGATGCGGCTTGCATGACTTTTTTGACCGTCCTGTTTCAGGGCACTTTGCAGGCGCTATTTTTATCGCTGTAGCGCCTACAAAGCGCCCCCAGTGTGAAAGGGGCCTAACTGAAACTTCTGCAAGAATCCGGGTTTGGCAAACATTTGCTATAATGGCCAAATATATTAAAGTCAGTGGGGAAGGCGAAGTAAGGCCCCTTTCACACTGGAGCGATGGGTGCGTCGGCGGTAAAACGCCGCTATTTGTAGCGATGCTTTACCGCCAATTTTGCACCGCAATTCGGCCGCTAGCAGGGCTCTTTTACCCCCCCCCCGGCCGAGAAAGGGTTAAAACCTCTGCAAAACGCTGCTGCAGCAGCGCTATGCCGGCAGGATAGCCGCGCTGCCCCATTGATATAAACCGCTCCTTCACTGCTGCAAAGATGCTGCTAGCAGAACTTTTTTTAGTGTCCTGCCAGCGCACCGCTCCAGTGTGAAAGTCCCGTGGCTTTCACACGAGACACAGCAGAGGCTCTTTCAGGGTGCTTTGCAGGCGCACTGTGAAAGGGGTCTTTATAATCACATTCCCTCTGTTTTCAACAGAATAAGAGCCGGGGGAGGAGAAACAGCAGTACACTGTACTTCCCACAGATAGACTATGCAGGGGGGGGGGGGGGGGGGGGGGGGGGGTGAGCAGAAGTCTAATCATTGGAGGACAGCGCACTGAGTTCCCAGCACAGCTAGAGGCTAGAGAACTGACCACGCTTTGCTCTCATGCCTAGTATGGTCAGTTTTTAATAGGAAAGCAGAGGAACTGGGGGGGAACACCTGGGATTTCACATAAAGGAAGCGATACAAAGGGAACAGGATACCTTTTCATACAGGTACATGGTACAGCAGGCGAATATCATGTTGGGTTTACATATTGTTTAGGGGAGAAGAGGAAGAAGGGGTTAATTAGAGGTGATTAAAGTAAACTAAGGTTTAACTAATAAGAGGCTAAATATAAATATTTTTGCATGGAACGTGGAAAGGTTAAAGCCCCATTGTTTTTCATTGCTGTCTGTATCCCTCTGGGGAGATACAGGTGTACATAGAAAATACAATATATATAAAAAAAATGTAATGATTACATACCCTTCATTTTCCAGATACGATCTTACAATCACCCACGGTATGATGAATAGGAGGGGACACACTGCCAAAAAAAAATAACACGGAGGTCAAAGGTGGAGTTGCCCTTAAAGAAGCTTCCACATTTTATCAATAAAGAGAACCTTTCATTTTGGTGGTGACAACATGCTGTATTGGAGAAAGGCCAGATAACTGGATCTTCTAGTATAATCTTAATTTTTTCAATGTCAAACATCTTAATGTTTTCTTAGAAGGACAGAATTGAGCCCACCCTTTGCCCCCTTGCCAACTAGTCTAATCGGTCAGACGAGGAAGGGCGTGGAGGGTTTGGTGTTGCAGGGATGTTCTAGAGACTTAATGACAATTTTGTTTGTGACCTCCTAAGGGATCTAACTTTCACAAAACCTAAACCTCCTAGCTTTTCCATGTAACAGCATTGCATGGAGCAAGAATAGGTCTTAAACAGGACATTCAAAGCCCTCTCCTCGGCTCTTGGGCTCTGTCCATGTCCGCTCCATAGAAACTGAATGGACACGGATGTGTCATCTGCCCGCTCTGCTCCCATCTCTGTGAGCTGATCCCCTGCTGATTGGAACAAAATCTGCCCTGTGTGAAAGAGCCTTATCTTCTCTCCTTTCTCTTCATCTACATTTCTTCCCTTCTCCCTTCCTTTCCCTTCTCCTCTCCTATTCCTGCTTTCCCTCCCTCCACCTTTCCTTCACCTTACTTCATCTCCCTTCATCCCTTGACCTCCCTTCCCTTCTCCCACCTTCCACCTACCTTCCTATGCTCCTCCTGTCTTCCCTTTACCTCCCTTCCCTTCTCCCATCTTCCCTTCACCTCCCTTCCCTTCTCCCACCTTCTACCCACCTCCCATTGCTTCTTCTGTCTTCCCTTCACCTCCCTTCCCTTCTCCTATCTTCCCTTCACCTCCCCTCCATTTTCCCATCTTCCACCAATCTCCTATTGCTTCTTCTGTCTTCTCTTCACCTCCCTTCCCTTCTTCTATCCTCCCTTCACCTCCCCTCCCTTCTCCGATCTTCCACCCACCTCCCATTGCTTCTTCTGTCTTCCCTTCACCTCCCTTCTCTTCTCCCGTCTTCCCATCACCTCCCTTCCCTTCTCTCACCTTTCACCCACCTTCCCTTTCCCCCCCCTCTCCCTTCTTCTTCTGTCTTCCCTTCACCTCCCTTCTCCTCTCTCTTTCCCCTTCCCTTCACCTCCCCCTTCTCTTTCCTTCTCTCCCTTCCTTTCTTTCCTCCTCCTTCTTCTTCTGTCTTCCCTTCACCTCCCTTCCCTTTTCCCATCTTCCCTTCACCTCCCTTCCCTTCTCCCGTCTTCCCTTCACCTCCCTTCCCTTCTTTCTCCCGTCTTCCCTTCACCTCCCTCTCTCTCTCCCGTCTTCCCCTTCCCATCTCCCTTCCCTTCTCTCACCTTCTACCCACCTCCCATTGCTTCTTCTGTCTTCCCTTCACCTCCCTTCCCTTCTCTCGTCTTCCCTTCACCTCCCTTCTCTTCTCCCGTCTTCCCTTCACCTCCCTTCTCTTCTCTCGTCTTCCCTTCACCTCCCTTCTCTTCTCCTGTCTTCCCTTCACCTCCCTTCCCTTCTCCCACCTTTCACCCACCTCCCATTGCTTCTTCTGTCTTCCCTTCACCTCCCTTCCCTTCTCCCATCTTCCCTTCCCCTCCCTTCCCTTCTCCCGTCTTCCCTTCACCTCCCTTCTCTTCTCCCATCTTCCCTTCACCTCCCTTCCCTTCCCCAGTCTTCCCTTCACCTCCCTTCCCTTCTCAAATCTTCCCTTCTCTTCTACCGTCTTCCCTTCACCTCCCTTCCCTTCTCCCACCTTTCACCCACCTCCCATTGCTTCTTCTGTCTTCCCTTCACCTCCCTTCCCTTCTCCCATCTTCCCTTCACCTCCCTTCCCTTCTCCCGTCTTCCCTTCACCTCCCTTCTCCCGTCTTCCCTTCACCTCCCTTCCCTTTTCCTGCCTTCCACTCACCTCCCTTCCCTTCGCCCATCTTCCCTTCACCTCCCTTCTCTTCTCCCATCTTCCCTTCACCTCCCTTCCCTTTTCCTGCCTTCCACTCACCTCCCTTCCCTTCTCCCATCTTCCCTTGCCTCCTAACTTTCCTTCTCTTTCCCCCCTTTCTCTTCCCAGTACCTTTATCTCCATTCCATTCTCTCCCACCCCCCTTACCCTCAGCTCCCTTCCCCCTCTTCTCCTTCCTCCCTTCCCCTCTCTTCCTTTATGAACCCCCCCCCCCCCATCCCCCTTCTCATTCCCTCCCTTCCCTTCTCAGCAAGTCTTTAGATATTTACAAAATAGCGAGATGCAGTATATGAATAAATGGGCAGGAAAAATAGGAATTAGAATATACTGTATACCCCGACAGGATAAAAGTGAAGCTGACACCACCCCCTCCCCCAACAGCCAAGACTAAGGCTGCATTCACACCTGAGCGTAGTGTTTTCCGGCAGAAAATCGCATGAATTGCTGCGTTTTTTGCGGCATTTTTTAACCGCGATTCGCATCGTTTTTTAAAGCGTTTTGCCGCGATTTTGTGCAGAGTGAAAGGCCACCAATGTAAAAAGAAGAAAAACGCCCAAATCTGCCCAATTCGAGCCACAAAAAAGGGTCCGGAACTTGTTTGAGCTTCAGGCGTTCGGCTCCAGGCGTTTTGGAGTGGAGATGTGAACCATCTCCATAGAGAATAATGTATTTTTTCCCCTCTAGCGTTTTTGTAGCTTCAGGCTTCAGGCGACAAAACGCTCAAGTGTGAATGCAGCCTTAAGCCCCATACACACGCGCGGATTATCCGAGGACCAGGTCCGTCGGACCATGTCCGTCATACTTTGTCTGATGTTGGTTTTGCGTACACACGGTCGGACAAAGTTGTCGGAAAATCCGATCATTCTGAACGTTGTGACCTTTTTTTTGCGTACGACGGGACTACGTAGAGGCTAGTAGCCAATAGCTTTGGTCTTGTAATGTGATCTGAGCATGCGTAGCACTTTGTCCGGTCGGACTACCATACACACAATCGGATTTGGTGTGATCGGACCGTGTTGTCGGAAAATCTATCCAGCAGGAGATAGGACTTTGTCCGTCGGACAATACGACGTACACTGTCCGATGGTGCATACACACGGTCTGATTTTTCAACAACATTGTCCGATCGGACAGAATCCATGCGAAAATCCGACCGTGTGTATGGGGCTTTAGTCTGAGCCCCTGAGTGTTAGAATCACCACTGGCTAGAACTGCATTGTGTGCGATGGCCAGTTGGTGTCTAGAAATCCCAGAAATGGAGTCCTGTCACAGGCTACAAAGTTTAAAAAATGTATACTTTTTTTTTTTCTTTAGGTTTACAAATAAAAGCCATAAAAAAACAGTCACGTCTTTTCTCTCTCTCTCTTGTAGTTACCGCAGAATTTTGTGTTTTTTATTCTCTCCCTTTAATATTCTGCATGTTTTATTCTTAGACATTTCTCCTCCGTATGGCCGCACTGAACTGCGGTTATTACTGTAGAAAGGTGCGCAGAGGTTTTATCGCCTTTATTGTCTTCAACATCAAACTACTTGTTTTATGGTGTGTTTGTGTCTTTTGTACTTTAGTCGGTGACCTTTTTGTATTATGAGCGAGATGCAAAAAAACACCCTGAAACGCATTTTAAGAGGTCTTTGGGTGCAAGTTAAAAAGGAACAAACATTAGCGCACAGAGGAAATAAAATATATCGCCTCCGCTCCCCGGAGAAGAGAATATTAAAATTCCTACAGAGTGCAACTCCAAGTTCATCAAATCACATCCGTAACTTTCCCGGCAATGAAGGAACATTGATACATTGTTTATATGAAAACAAACATTTTATTATAGACATTGTTATTATTCTATGTTTACAGTATCTCACAAAAGTTAGTACACCCCTCACGGAACTACGTAGAGGCTAGTAGCCAATAGCTTTGGTCTCGTAATTTGATCTGAGCATGCGTGGCACTTTGTCCGTCGGAAATTCTCTACACACGATCGGAAAAAGTCTGATCTGATTTTGTTGTCGGAAAATTTGAGAGCAAGATCTTTTCCGACGGAAAAAAGTCCTATGGAGCCCACACATGGGCGGATTTTCCGACAACATGGTCCGATCGGACATTTTCCGTCGGAATTTCCGACCATGTGTACGGGGCATAACTCTTTTCTTCTATATTTTCATGTGACAACACTGAAGAAATGGAAAAGAGGGAAGGTATTGACACACTGAGGAGCTATGGTAGCTGCTCACCCCGAATTTAGATAGAAAAAGACGGTTCTCCCTGTGTGGTGGGGTTTTGTGTGGTGGGGTTTTTAGGCAGCGATAGGTCTGACATGAATTATCAAACCAATGGATTATAGTAAGAGACCAATACCATCCAGATCAAATTTTGAAAAGTTTATTCAAATTTAAAAATAGAGTGACACAAAAAAAAAGAGGTGTAAAACACAAGCCCATACAGCATAAAAAATACACAGATACAATACACAGGGTATAATAGACTAACGGGTAGCACCTAACCCCTCAACTGATGATATCAGAAGTGGTGGTTTGTGAGGTAAGACCAAAATGACTGACGCGTTTCGACCTGTTATTTGTATCGGTCTTCTTCGGAGTTTTATTTGGTCTATTGGGATAAGGAAGACAATGTAACAGCAAATACTCTATTACGTAGTTCTATATGTTGCACTTATGTCCATATATATCCTTATCATTAATATAGTTACCAGTGTATGTATAGTGTCTGTGATGGTCCTCTGTATGGGTACTTATAAAACTCCCATCATCCTTCCTGGTGGCTTCCAAATTTGACTCCCATCGGTGGACCACGGTATAGCAGATTATCCAGGCCGTATGTGGCTTACAAAGAGTCACACTTGAGATTGACCTGCCAAGGAGAGACCCCCGGGCGGCTCCCAAAGGAGTGCAGCAAGGAGGGGGGAGGGGGGGGGGGAAAGAAGCCAGCGAAAAAACACCCGCAGCTACGGATTCCTGGAAAAAATACCAAGAAATCATTCATAGGCACAATTGCTAAAGCAAAATATAAGAAAAGAGGGGACTCTCATGTTTTAAAGAGAGGTCCCTGATTTCAGTGTACAGAAGTACTATTTGTGTTTAAAGAGGTGGTGACATGGGTATCATACTCCTAAAGGTCAAAAATAGATTTATTGTATAGGGTAAGACCCTTTATTTAATACACTATATATTTCTGGTTGACTGTAGGGTTTATGAGCAATTAAATCTACTCAAAGTGTAGAAGGAAATCTCAGAAATGGGGAGGGGTGAGGGGGGAAGGGGCAGGGGAAGGGAGGAAAGGGGAAGGGAAAAGAGGGGGAAAAAGAAGAGGGAAGGGGGGAGAGGAGGGGGGAAAGGGGGGGGGAGGGGAAAGAGAAACGAAAAAGAGGGGAGAGGGGAGAAAAAGGGGGGGGGAAGGAGAAAGGGAGGGAGAAAAGGGAGGGGGGAAAGAGGGGGATAAGGGGCACTCTATGTGTATGGCGCGCTTCATACACACAACGGGATGAAGAAAGGGAAAAGAAATGAGAGGGAAGAGGTTGGGAAAAATTCATGTGAGTGAGGGTGGGATGTGATGGGGGGGGGGGGGGGGGGGGGGGGGGGGGGGGGGGGGGGGAAGGGAAAAAAGTGGGGAAAAGAAAATAAGGGGAGGGAAAAATGGGGGACACGGTGAGAGAAGGAGGAAAGGGAAGAGAGATAGATAAAGAAAAAAAAAAAAAAAAAAGGGGAGAAGCTGAGGGAAAAGGGGAGGAGGGGGAATAATGTAAAGAATAAGGATTTAGGGTAGATGAGGTTAATAATGTTGAAAGAAAATATTACAAAAAACCAGTGTGGTGAGTAGTCAATTGTGGGGCAAAGGAAAATGCAGTGAGAAAAAAGAAAAAAGAAAAACAGGGGTGTGCAATGTGATGAAAATTGTATCGGAAGTGGGAAAGATGGTAAAAGGGGGGGTGAAAGGAAGAGGGGGGGGGAAAGGAGGAAGAACAGGAGATGGGAGTGAGGGAATGGGAGACTGTGTGGTGTGTGGAGCGTGTAAGTGTGGAGGGTGTGTAGTGACGTGAAGTGAAGAGGAAGGGGAGGGGGGGGGGAAGAGGAAGGGAAGTGATGGGAAATGGGGTTGTGGGGGTGAGGGGGAGGTGAAGGGGAAAGGGAAGGGGCTGGTAAGGGGGAGAGGGGAGGGAATGGGAAGGGGGGGAAGGGGAGGGTGGTATGGGAAAAAACGGGGAAGGAAAGGGATGTGTTGGAAAACATGGAGGGGGGGGGGGGGGGGGGGGGGGGGGAAGAGGAACAAATGACGATTACCTTCAGATGTTAGATAGGGTCATATGGGCCGCAGGATGGGAATGTGTGGGGCTCTTAGCCTAAACACAGCAGCCTTGGGGAGATCGGGTCGGAATCTCCAGAATGGTCTATGAAATAAAAGAAAAATAAAGACAAAAGAAAGGGGGGGACTTTATTAGGCCCCTCTTAAAATAAATATCTAGAAAAAAGGGTCTGGGGTAGGAGGAAATGCTTACCCAGGTTCCAAGGAAGTGCCTAGAGCGTGCTGAAGCCTCCTGCAAAGGTGGAGTGTCAGTCTCCACCCTGCTTGGCTTATAAGGGCGCGCTCCCGAGATTGATTAAGCCGACGCCGCGGGGGGCCAGGTCGTCCCCGCCCCCTTCGCCCAACAGCTGCACCCAAAGGGAGCCCCCAATGGCACCCCCCAGGCCGGTCATGGCGGCCATCTGGTCCGCCTCGTGTGTCCTCTCCTCCGGGAAAGGAGGAAGAACAGGAGATGGGAGTGAGGGAATGGGAGACTGTGTGGTGTGTGGAGCGTGTAAGTGTGGAGGGTGTGTAGTGATGTGAAGTGAAGAAGAGGGGGAATACCTTTATTATATGATCCATATAATGAAAACGTCCCGCTGTAATTTAGTGGGACGACTGCTATTATATTTTGGATCAAACAAGATAGTGTCATGTAAGTCCTAACTCTCTGTCCCAGATCAATTCTGTTTAAATAAAATTAAATTTATGTATGATTAATAATTGTTTGACCAATTTCCCCTCTCCTTCCCTAGGTGGCGCCATTGACTCCCGCTGTATGGGCCAGGTTTTCTAGCAGTGCCTGACCGTTGTGCCTTCCCAGCAAGGGTGAGGGAGCGGCCAATTTACTTTGTCCCTCCCGCAAAAACCTCCCCCCTTAGGCGTCTAGGCTGGTCCTGGGCGTTCCTGGGGGGGTTGGCCCCTTGCTGGCGGCGTCCTCCGGCATTCACGGACGCTGTGCGCATGTGCGGGGCCCCGTACGTGCGCGCATGGTCGTGACGTCACGCGTATTGCGACGTGAATGACGCAAATGCGGGGCACGCCTCCGGAGGACGCCGGGAGAGGACACACGAGGCGGACCAGTTGGCCGCCATGACCGGCCTGGGGGGTGCCGTTGGGGCTCCCTTTGGGTGCAGCTTCTGGGCGAGGGGGGCGGGGACGACCTGGCCCCCCGCGGCGTCGGCTCAATCAATCTCGGGAGCGCGCCCTTATAAGCCAAGCAGGGTGGAGACTGACACTCCACCTTTGCAGGAGGCTTCAGCACGCTCTAGGCACTTCCTTGGAACCTGGGTAAGCATTTCCTCCTACCTCAGACCCTTTTTTCTAGATATTTATTTTAAGAGGGGCCTAATAAAGTCCCCCCCTTTCTTTTGTCTTTATTTTTCTTTTATTTCATAGACCATTCTGGAGATTCCGACCCGATCTCCCCAAGGCTGCTGTGTTTAGGCTAAGAGCCCCACACATTCCCATCCTGCGGCCCATATGACCCTATCTAACATCTGAAGGTAATCGTCATTTGTTCCTCTTCCCCCCCCCCCCTCCCCCCCCCCCCTCCATGTTTTCCAACACATCCCTTTCCTTCCCCGTTTTTCCCATACCACCCTCCCCTTCCCCCCCTTCCCATTCCTTCCCCTCTCCCCCTTACCAGCCCCTTCCCTTTCCCCTTCACCCCCCCCTCACCCCCACAACCCCATTTCCCATCACTTCCCTTCCTCTTTCCCCCCCCCCTCCCCTTCTTCTTCACTTCACATCACTACACACCCTCCACACTTACACGCTCCACACACCACACAGTCTCCCATTCCCTCACTCCCATCTCCTGTTCTTCCTCCTTTCCCCCCCCCTCTTCCTTTCACCCCCCCTTTTACCATCTTTCCCACTTCCGATACAATTTTCATCACATTGCACACCCCTGTTTTTCTTTTTTCTCACTGCATTTTCCTTTGCCCCACAATTGACTACTCACCACACTGGTTTTTTGTAATATTTTCTTTCAACATTATTAACCTCATCTACCCTAAATCCTTATTCTTTACATTATTCCCCCTCCTCCCCTTTCCCTCAGCTTCTCCCCCTTTTTTTTTCTTTTTCTTTATCTATCTCTCTTCCCTTTCCTCCTTCTCTCACCGTGTCCCCCATTTTTCCCTCCCCTTATTTTCTTTTCCCCACTTTTTTTCCCTCCCCCCCCCCCTTTCCCCCCCCCCCCCCCCCCCCCCCCCCCATCACATCCCACCCTCACTCACATGAATTTTTCCCAACCTCTTCCCTCTCATTTCTTTTCCCTTTCTTCATCCCGTTGTGTGTATGAAGCGCGCCATACACATAGAGTGCCCCTTATCCCCCTCTTTCCCCCCCTCCCTTTTCTCCCTCCCTTTCTCCTTCCCCCCCCCTTTTTTTTCTCCCCTCTCCCCTCTTTTTCGTTTCTCTTTCCCCCCCCCCCCCCTTTCCCCCCTCCTCTCCCCCTTCCCTCTTCTTGTTCCCCCTCTTTTCCCTTCCCCTTTCCTCCCTTCCCCCAGCCCCTTCCCCCTCACCCCTCCCCATTTCTGAGATTTCCTTCTACACTTTGAGTAGATTTAATTGCTCATAAACCCTACAGTCAACCAGAAATATATAGTGTATTAAATAAAGGGTCTTACCCTATACAATAAATCTATTTTTGACCTTTAGGAGTATGATACCCATGTCACCACCTCTTTAAACACAAATAGTACTTCTGTACACTGAAATCAGGGACCTCTCTTTAAAACATGAGAGTCCCCTCTTTTCTTATATTTTGCTTTAGCAATTGTGCCTATGAATGATTTCTTGGTATTTTTTCCAGGAATCCGTAGCTGCGGGTGTTTTTTCGCTGGCTTCTTTCCCCCCCCCCCTCTCCCCCCTCCTTGCTGCACTCCTTTGGGAGCCGCCCGGGGGTCTCTCCTTGGCAGGTCAATCTCAAGTGTGACTCTTTGTAAGCCACATACGGCCTGGATAATCTGCTATACCGTGGTCCACCGATGGGAGTCAAATTTGGAAGCCACCAGGAAGGATGATGGGAGTTTTATAAGTACCCATACAGAGGACCATCACAGACACTATACATACACTGGTAACTATATTAATGATAAGGATATATATGGACATAAGTGCAACATATAGAACTACGTAATAGAGTATTTGCTGTTACATTGTCTTCCTTATCCCAATAGACCAAATAAAACCCCCGAAGAAGACCGATACAAATAACAGGTCGAAACGCGTCAGTCATTTTGGTCTTACCTCACAAACCACCACTTCTGATATCATCAGTTGAGGGGTTAGGTGCTACCCGTTAGTCTATTATACCCTGTGTATTGTATCTGTGTATTTTTTTATGCTGTATGGGCTTGTGTTTTACACCTCTTTTTTTTTTTTATGTGTCACTCTATTTTTAAATTTGAATAAACTTTTCAAAATTTGATCTGGATGGTATTGGTCTCTTACTATAATCCATTGGTTTGATAATTCATGTCAGACCTATCGCTGCCTAAAAAAAAAAACCCCACCACACAGGGAGAACCGTCTTTTTCTAGCCTTTCGCAGTGCATTTTTCTGGAACCAGTGCTGCCACCAATGCAGTGGTGGCAGGTAGCGTGGCAAGTGACATTCTGCATCTGGTGACAGGCAAGGTGGCAGATGACGTGGCAAGTGACATTCCGCATCTGGTGACAGGCAACGTGGCAGATGACATGGCAAGTGACATTCCGCATCTGGTGACAGGCAACGTGGCAGATGACATGGCAAGTGACATTCAGCATTTGGTGACAGGCAACGTGGTAGATGACGTGGCAAGTGACATTCCGCATCTGGTGACAGGCAATGTGGCAGATGACGTGGAAAGTGACATTCCGCATCTGGTGACAGGCAACATGGCAGATGACATGGCAAGTGACATTCCGCATCTGGTGACAGGCAACATGGTAGATGACGTGGCAAGTGACATTCCACATCTGGTGACAGGCAACGTGGCAGGTAGTGTGGCAAGTGACATTCCGCATCTGGTGACAGGGAACGTGGCAGATGACGTGGCAAGTGACATTCCGTATCTGGTGACAGGCAACGTGGCAGATGACGTGGCAAGTGACATTCCGTATCTGGTGACAGGCAACGTGGCAGATGACGTGGCAAGTGACATTTCCGTATCTGGTGACAGGCAACGTGGCAGATGACGTGGCAAGTGACATTCCGCATCTGGTGACAGGCAACGTGGCAGATGACGTGGCAAGTGACATTCCGCATCTGGTGACAGGCAACGTGGCAGATGATGTGGCAAGTGACATTCCACATCTGGTTACGGGCAACTTGGCTGGTGGCGTGGCAACTTTGGCTGCGACTTCAGAGGGTTTTGTAAGTAATATGTGTCACGCTCTGTATTGTTCGGATTTGCCAAAGTCGTGAAACATCATATTTTCAGGAAAGTTGCATGAAAGTCGCATTGAAGTTGCATCAAGTCACCAGCGAGTCAATGCGACGTCGCACGACTTTGGGATTGCAGCAGTGTGAACCGAGCCTAATCCCTAATCTATTAGTATCAATATAATGTAGTGATATTCTTTCATAAGCAGCAATTGCCTGAAAAGTTACAAATGTTTTTTTAAGTAGCAGCTCTATCCATCTTAATCTTTAGTGTTTAAGCGCAGTGCTTATAGATTTAATTTCATAACAGTCATATGGTGACACTGTACTGCTTTGGTGGCAATATATTAAAAAAATATATATATATATTTTTTTTTTTCAAAAAATTCATAATTTTTTGTATTTTTATGTTTCTATAGAAAAAAAAAAAAAAATAAAAAAATACCCCAGTAGTATTTATTTTTAGTACATTTTTATATTGATTTATATGACTGTTATGGCAGTGATCAGGGACTGGTGACAATATGTGAAAACAAAAATTTGATTGGTAATTGTTGACTAAAGAAAGAACGAAAGAAAAGGGTTTAAAAAAAAAAGAAAAGAAAAAAAACATTGTAGTGGAAGCCGCAAATAGTTCCCGGCCTCATATTCCGAGAGAGAAGGAGAAAAATGCCAGAGATATTATAAACTCGCCACGCTGATTAATGTCTTTAATTACAGGGGCTCTAACCCCATTCCCTGTGCTTGCACAGACAGCGAAGGTCAATATGTCCTCAAAAGTATTAGGAGAAAATGTTAAAGCTCATCCAGCTTTCTCTATCATCCATTATTTACTAATTTCAGGTATTTAACCCCTCAATTCTGGAAACTTTCACCCCCTTCCTGCCTAAGCCAATTTTTTGCTATCGCCGAGTGACAATTAATCAGTAATGCAACACTGTACCCACATTTAATTTTTATTTTTAAAAAAATGGTGGTATTTAATCACTACTGGGGTATTTGTTTTTTGTTTTGTTCTATTGTTGTTTTGTTTTTTGTTTTGTTTGTTTTTTTTCTGTAGAAACAAAAAAAAAATACCAAAAATTCAGAAATTTCTAATTACATTTTTTTTTTAAAAAAATGTTGGTGGTATTTAATCACTACTGGGGTATTTGTTTTTTGTTTTTTTCTATAGAAACAAAAAAAATACCAAAAATTCTGAAATTTCAAATGAAGTTTTTATTAAAAAAAGTTGGTGATATTTAATCACTACTAGGGTATTTGTTTTTTGTTTTGTTTTTTCTATAGAAACAAAAAAAAATACAAAAAAATCATAAATTTCAAATGAAATTTTTATTTTAAAAAAATGGTGGTATTTAATCACTAATAGGGTATTTGTTTTTTGTTTTGTTTTTTCTATAGAAACAAAAAAATACAAAAAATTCTGAAATTTCAAATGAAATTTTTATTTAAAAAAATTGGTGGTATTTAATCACTACTGGGGTATTTGTTTTCTGTTTTGTTTTTTGTTTTTTTCTATAGAAACCAAAAAAATGCAAAAAAATCTGAAATTTCTAATGAAATTTTTATTTAAAAAAATGTGGTGGTATTTAATCAGTACTAGGGTATTTGTTTTTTGTTTTGTTTTTTCTTGTTTTTTTCTATAGAAACCAAAAAAAACAAACAATTCAGAAATTTCGAATGAAATTTTTATTAAAAAAATTTGGTGGTATTTAATCACTACTAGGGTATTTGTTTTTTGTTTTTAGTTTTTTTCTATAGAAACAAAAAAATACAAAAAATTCAGAAATTTCAAATGAAATTATTATTAAAAAAAATGTGGTGGTATTTAATCATCACTACTGGGGTATTTTTTTTGTTTGTTTTTTTCTATAGAAATTTTTTGAAAAAACCCCCCAAATTTTTATTTATTTATTTTTTACATATTGTCACCAGAGCAGTCACCATATGACTGTTATGAAATTAAATCTATAAGCACTGCGCTTAAACACCAAAAATTAAGATGGATAGTGCTGCTACTTAAAAAAAACGTTTTTATTGATTTATATGACTGTTACGGCAGTGATCAGGGACTGGTGACAATATGTTAAAACAAAAAAAATAAATAAAAAAAAATTAATTTTTTTTTACAATTTTTTTATAAACTGTCATCAGAGCAGTACGGTCTCATCATTGTTTATTGAGAAAAAAAACATTAAAATAAAAGGTTCCCGGGTGTCCTCACTGTCATACTTTTTCTCTAAATCCAAATCACACAAGTCACTGTAGTGCCTACTTACTCCAGCCGATGGCGATGTATCTGAGCAGCATTCTCCTCTCGGACAGAAGGACGGTGACGATGGTGGTGTAGAGGTAGATGCCTTCCACCAGCAGCCAGAAATAATTGGCACCGACAAAGTAATGCAGACATATGTACACCACTCTACAGGAGGAAGTCGCCTAAAAACAATTGCGGCAGTTAAAGGAACACTCCTGACATGAAAATACCCACACCCCACACCCCACATGCCAGTTGACTAAAAGACAGGAATTAAAATAGAGACCCCCCCACAGCAATTTGTGTCTTTGCCCCTCCCACCATGGTGAGATTTCCAGCAGTAGTTTGTGTCTCTGCCCCTCCCACCATGCTGAGATTTCCTGCAGTAGTTTGTGTCTCTGCCCCTCCCACAATGCTGAGATTTCCTGCAGTAGTTTGTGTCTCTGCCCCTCCCACAATGGTGAGATTTCCTGCAGTAGTTTGTGTCTCTGCCCCTCCCACAATGGTGAGATTTCCCTGCAGTAGTTTGTGTCTCTGCCCCTCCCACAATGGTGAGATTTCCTGCAGTAGTTTGTGTCTCTGCCCCTCCCACAATGGTGAGATTTCCTGCAGTAGTTTGTGTCTCTGCCCCTCCCACAATGGTGAGATTTCCTGCAGTAGTTTGTGTCTCTGCACCTCCCACAATGGTGATATTTCCTGCAGTATATGTCTCTGCCCCTCCCACAATGGTGAGATTTCCTGCAGTAGTTTGTGTCTCTGCCCCTCCCACAATGGTGAGATTTCCCTCCAGTAGTTTGTGTCTCTGCCCCTCCCACAATGGTGAGATTTCCTGCAGTAGTTTGTGTCTCTGCCCCTCCCACAATGGTGAGATTTCCCTGCAGTAGTTTGTGTCTCTGCCCCTCCCACAATGGTGAGATTTCCTGCAGTAGTTTGTGTCTCTGCCCCTCCCACAATGGTGATATTTCCTGCAGTATATGTCTCTGCCCCTCCCACAATGGTGAGATTTCCTGCAGTAGTTTGTGTCTCTGCCCCTCCCACAATGGTGAGATTTCCCTCCAGTAGTTTGTGTCTCTGCCCCTCCCACAATGGTGAGATTTCCTGCAGTAGTTTGTGTCTCTGCCCCTCCCACAATGGTGAGATTTCCCTGCAGTAGTTTGTGTCTCTGCCCCTCCCACAATGGTGAGATTTCCTGCAGTAGTTTGTGTCTCTGCCCCTCCCACAATGGTGAGATTTCCCTGCAGTAGTTTGTGTCTCTGCCCCTCCCACAATGGTGAGATTTCCTGCAGTAGTTTGTGTGTCTGCCCCTCCCACACTGGTGAGATTTCCCTCCAGTAGTTTGTGTCTCTGCCCCTCCCACAATGGTGAGATTTCCTGCAGTAGTTTGTGTCTCTGCCCCTCCCACAATGGTGAGATTTCCCTCCAGTAGTTTGTGTCTCTGCCCCTCCCACAATGGTGAGATTTCCCTGCAGTAGTTTGTGTCTCTGCCCCTCCCACAATGGTGAGATTTCCTCCAGTAGTTTGTGTCTCTGCCCCTCCCACAATGGTGAGATTTCCTGCAGTAGTTTGTGTCTCTGCCCCTCCCACAATGGTGAGATTTCCTGCAGTAGTTGTGTCTCTGCCCCTCCCACAATGGTGAGATTTTCCCTGCAGTAGTTTGTGTCTCTGCCCCTCCCACAATGGTGATATTTCCTGCAGTAGTTTGTGTCTCTGCCCCTCCCACAATGGTGATATTTCCTGCAGTATATGTCTCTGCCCCTCCCACAATGGTGAGATTTCCCTCCAGTAGTTTGTGTCTCTGCCCCTCCCACAATGGTGAGATTTCCTGCAGTAGTTTGTGTCTCTGCCCCTCCCACAATGGTGAGATTTCCCTGCAGTAGTTTGTGTCTCTGCCCCTCCCACAATGGTGAGATTTCCTGCAGTAGTTTGTGTCTCTGCCCCTCCCACAATGGTGAGATTTTCCTGCAGTAGTTTGTGTCTCTGCCCCTCCCACAATGGTGATATTTCCTGCTGTATATGTCTCTGCCCCTACCACAATGGTGAGATTTCCCGCAGTAGTTTGTGTCTCTGCCCCTCCCACAATGGTGAGATTTCCTGCAGTAGTTTGTGTCTCTGCCCCTCCCACAATGGTGAGATTTCCCTGCAGTAGTTTGTGTCTCTGCCCCCCCCACAATGGTGATATTTCCTGCTGTATATGTCTCTGCCCCTACCACAATGGTGAGATTTCCCTCCAGTAGTTTGTGTCTCTGCCCTCCCACAATGGTGAGATTTCCCTGCAGTAGTTTGTGTCTGCAGTAGTTTGTGTCTCTGCCCCTCCCACAATGGTGAGATTTCCCTGCAGTAGTTTGTGTCTCTGCCCCTCCCACAATGGTGAGATTTCCTGCAGTAGTTTGTGTCTCTGCCCCTCCCACAATGGTGATATTTCCTGCAGTATATGTCTCTGCCCCTACCACAATGGTGAGATTTCCTGCAGTAGTTTGTGTCTCTGCCCCTCCCACAATGGTGAGATTTCCTGCAGTAGTTTGTGTCTCTGCCCCTCCCACAATGGTGAGATTTTCCTGCAGTAGTTTGTCTCTGCCCCTCCCACAATGGTGAGATTTCCTGCAGTAGTTTGTGTCTCTGCCCCTCCCACAATGGTGAGATTTCCTGCAGTAGTTTGTGTCTCTGCCCCTCCCACAATGGTGAGATTTCCATCCAGTAGTTTGTGTCTCTGCCCCTCCCACAATGGTGAGATTTCCTGCAGTAGTTTGTGTCCCTCCCACAATGAGATTTCCTGCAGTAGTTTGTGTCCCTCCCACAATGGTGAGATTTCCTGCAGTAGTTTGTGTCTCTGCCCCTCCCACAATGGTGAGATTTCCTGCAGTAGTTTGTGTCTCTGCCCCTCCCACAATGGTGAGATTTCCTGCAGTAGTTTGTGTCTTTGCCCCTCCCACAATGGTGAGATTTCCTGCAGTAGTTTGTGTCTCTGCCCCTCCCACAATGGTGAGATTTCCTGCAGTAGTTTGTGTCTCTGCCCCTCCCACAATGGTGAGATTTCCTGCAGTAGTTTGTGTCTCTGCCCCTCCCACAATGGTGAGATTTTCCTGCAGTAGTTTGTGTCTCTGCCCCTCCCACAATGGTGAGATTTCCTGCAGTAGTTTTGTCTCTGCCCCTCCCACAATGGTGAGATTTCCCCAGTAGTTTGTGTCTCTGCCCCTCCCACAATGGTGAGATTTTCCTGCAGTAGTTTGTGTCTCTGCCCCTCCCACAATGGTGAGATTTCCTGCAGTAGTTTGTGTCTCTGCCCCTCCCACAATGGTGAGATTTCCTGCAGTAGTTTGTGTCTCTGCCCCTCCCACAATGGTGAGATTTCCCTGCAGTAGTTTGTGTCTCTGCCCCTCCCACAATGGTGAGATTTCCTGCAGTAGTTTGTGTCTCTGCCCCTCCCACAATGGTGAGATTTCCTGCAGTAGTTTGTGTCTCTGCCCCTCCCACAATGGTGAGATTTCCTGCAGTAGTTTGTGTCTCTGCCCCTCCCACAATGGTGAGATTTCCTGCAGTAGTTTGTGTCTCTGCCCCTCCCACAATGGTGAGATTTCCTGCAGTAGTTTCTGTCTTTTACCAGCACCGCCATCGCTCGCATTATGAACGATGCAAAGAGGTTGATGTGGATGTAATTTCTCATGCAGTGAAGTTTCCTGGAAAGAGCAGAAATGTCTTCATGTTAATGAAGATTGTCCTATAAATGTCGGCGGGGATCAGACCGAGCGACGCACAGACAGACAGGCGGGGATCAGACCGAGCGACGCACAGGCAGACCGGCGGGGATCAGACCGAGCGACGTGCAGACAGACCGTCTGGGATCAGACCGAGCGACGCACAGACAGACCGGCTGGGATCAGACCAAGCGACGCACAAACAGACAGGCGGGGATCAGACCGAGCGACGCACAGACAGACCGAGCGACGCACAGACAGACCGGCGGGGATCAGACCAAGCGACGCACAGACAGACCGGCGGGGATCAGACCGAGCGACGCACAGACAGACCGGCGGGGATCAGACCAAGCGACGCACAGACAGGCCGGCGGGGATCAGACCGAGCGACGCACAGACAGACCGGTGGGGATCAGACCGAGCGACGCACAGACAGACCGGCCGGGATCAGACCGAGCGACGCACAGACAGAGCGGCGGGGATCAGACCAAGCGACGCACAGACAGACCGGCGGGGATCAGACCGAGTGACGCACAGACAGACCGGCGGTGATCAGACCGAGCGACGCACAGACAGTCCGGCGGGGATCAGACCGAGCGACGCACACACAGGCCGGCGGGGATCAGACCGAGCGACGCACAGACAGACCGGCGGGGATCAGACCAAGCGACGCACAGACAGACCGGCGGGGATCAGACCGAGCGACGTACAGACAGATCGGCGGGGATCAGACAGAGCGACGCGCAGACAGATCGGCGGGGATCAGACCGAGCGACGCACAGACAGAGCGGCGGGGATCAGACCGAGCGACGTACAGACAGACCGGCGGGGATCAGACCGATCGACGCACAGACAGAGCGGCGGGGATCATACAGAGCAACGTGCAGACAGACCGGAGGGGATCAGACCGCGCGACGCACAGACAGACCGTCTGGGATCAGACCAAGCGACGCACAAACAGACCGGTGGGGATCAGACCGAGCGACGCACAGACAGAGCGGCGGGGATCAGACAGAGCGGCGGGGATCAGACCGAGCGACGCACAGACAGAGCGGTGGGGATCAGACCGAGCGACGCACAGACAGACCGGTGGGGATCAGACCGAGCGACGCACAGACAGACCGGCGGGGATCAGACAGAGCGACGCGCAGACAGAGCGGCGGGGATCAGACCGAGCGACGCACAGACAGAGCGGCGGGGATCAGACCGAGCGACGTACAGACAGACCGGCGGGGATCAGACCGATCGACGCACAGACAGAGCGGCGGGGATCAGACCGAGCGACGCACAGACAGAGCGGCGGGGATCAGACCGAGCGACGTACAGACAGACCGGCGGGGATCAGACCGATCGACGCACAGACAGAGCGGCGGGGATCAGACAGAGCGACGTGCAGACAGACCGGAGGGGATCAGACCAAGCGACGCACAAACAGACCGGTGGGGATCAGACAGAGCGACGCACAGACAGACCGGCGGGGATCAGACAGAGCGACGCACAGACAGAGCGGCGGGGATCAGACAGAGCGACGTGCAGACAGACCGGAGGGGATCAGACCGATCGGCGCACAGACAGAGCGGCGGGGATCAGACAGAGCGACGTGCAGACAGAGCGGCGGGGATCAGACAGAGCGACGTTCAGACAGACCGGAGGGGATCAGACCGCGCGACGCACAGACAGACCGTCTGGGATCAGACCAAGCGACGCACAAACAGACCGGTGGGGATCAGACCGAGCGACGCACAGACAGACCGGTGGGGATCAGACCGAGCGACGCACAGACAGACCGGTGGGGATCAGACCGAGCGACGCACAGACAGACCGGCGGGGATCAGACAGAGCGACGCACAGACAGAGCGGCGGGGATCAGACCGAGCGACGCACAGACAGACCGGTGGGGATCAGACCGAGCGACGCACAGACAGACCGGCGGGGATCAGACCGTGCGACGCACAGACAGACCGGCGGGGATCAGACCGAGCAACGCACTGTCTGTTTCTTATCTCCCTGTTCTGTGGCTCCGTGACGCGATCGCCGGGACACCAGTGGACATCGAGTCCGCGAGTCCCGCGGGCATGGTCACGCTGTACGCAGCAGTCGCGTGCGCCCGCTAGCCCCGCCAATTAAAGGGGACGTACAGGTACGCCCATTTGCCCACTACTGCCATTATGCCGACTTATATCGGCGTGCGCCGATCGCCAAGTGGTTAAACAAGCATAAGCTAGAAGCTGATTGGATCCACAGCTGCACCAGGTTCTGAGTGCTCCAGTTTTAGTAAATCTCCCCCCAAAGAGACCGTTCCGTCTGTACAGAGCTCTGTGTTGATTGCCAACACAGAGTTCTGGGCTGTGATTGGACACAGCCGATCAGCAGGTCCTGGCCACGAATCATCAGACTCTCACTGTGTTGGTGGTGGCAGGTGGTCCTTAAGTGGTTAAGAATATGTAAATGTTCGGAGATCCATCGTATTGTACGGAGGAGATTGACTGTCTGCATCAGACCCCCGAGCGCCCCGCTACAAGGTGCATTCTGGGTGATTTATCCAGGTGGAAATAGCATCTGGCAGATAATTAGAGTAAATGAATGAGCTCACAGATCACCAGCAATTAGTATTCTGCAGGGTTGGTCTCTCACTTCAGAATAATAGCGGTCTCCACTACAGGGCCACATTTCCAGTGATTGCTGGGGGGGGGGGGGGGGGTGATGTATCGTTCTACCCCAACATGGAGGACATATTGTACAAAAAAGAGCCAACCTTAATTCATCCTATTGCTATACGGTGCATCCGGAAAGTATTCACAGCGCTTCACTTTTTCCACATTTTGTTGCAGCCTTATTCCAAAATGGATGAAATTCATTATTTTCCTCAAAATTCTACAAACAATCCACCATAATGACAATGGGAAAGAGGTTTGTTTGAAATCTTTGCAAATTTATTAAAAATAAAAAAACAAAAATAATCCCATGTACAGTATATAAGTATTCACAGCCAGGGGCGGACTGACCATTCGGCCATTTGGGCACCGCCCGAGGGCCCTGGGCCACTAGGCGGCCCCATCAGGGTTGCCAGCCTCAGTAAAACCAGGGACAGTATGTCAAAATCTGTGGGGTTTTTTACATCTGTCTCTGAAATGTCCCTTACCGACGTCCTTTTGGTCTAAAAATCCTGAGATTATACCTCTCCAGTACCTTCTCAGCCAATAGAAACATGTCTGTGTATACTGTTTGATTGTATACTGTGCATGTGTATACTGTGTGGCCCCATGATCTCTGATTTTGAATGAAAAAAAAAAAAAGTTACGAATCGAAAAAAAAAAAGTTACGAATCGAAAAAAAAGTTACGAATGTACGAATTTTTTTGTTCAATCCATTCGAAGCACGTTTAGCAGCACCATTGTAAGGGACACGGAAAATTACCAATTCAACAAAAAAATAAAAGTTACGAATGTGTATACTGTGTGATTTGTATACCCCCATGAGTTGTCAGTCCGCCCCTGTTCATAGCCTTTGCTCAATACTTTGGTGAAGCCCCTTTACAGCCTCAAGTCTTTTTGAGTGATGCTACAAGCTTGGCACACCTATTTTTGGGCAGTTTCTCCCATTCTTCTTTGCAGGACCTCTCAAGCTCCTTCAGGTTGGATGAGGAGCGTCGGTGCACAGACATTTTCAGATCTCTCCAGAGATGTTCACTCGGGTTCAAGTCTGGGCTCTGGCTGGGCCACTCAAGGACCTTCACTGAGTTGTCCCGTAGCCACTCCTTTGTTATCTTGGCTGTGTGGTTAGGGTCCTTGTCTTGTTGGAAGATGAACCTTCGCCCCAGTCTGAGGTCCAGAGCGCTCTGGAGCAGGTTTTCATCAAGGATGTACATTGCTGCCTTCATTTTTCCCTCAATCCTGACTAGTCACCCAGTTTCTGCCGCTGAAAAACATCCCCACAGCATGATTCTGCCACCACCATGCTTCACTGTAGGGATGGTATTGTCCAGGTGATGAGCGGTGCCTGGTTTCCTCCAGACATGGCGCTTACCATTCAAGCCAAAGAGTTCAATCTTTGTTTTTATCAGACCAAAGAATTTTGTGTCTTATGGTCAGAGAGTCCTTCAGGTGGCTTGTGGCAAACTCCAGATGGGCTGTCATGTGCCTTTTACTGAGGAGTGGCTTCCGTCTGGCCACTCTACCATACAGGCCTGATTGGTGGAGAGCTGCAGAGATGGTTGTTCTTCTGGAAGGTTCTCCTCTCTCCACAGAGAAACGCTGGAGCTCTATCAGAGTGACCATCAGGTTCTTGGTCACCTCCCTGACTAAGGACCTTCTCCCCCGATCACTCAGTTTGGCCGGGCGGCCCGCTCTAGGAAGAGTCCTGGTGGTTCCAAACTTCTTCCATTTACAGATGATGGAGGCCACTGTGCTCTAGGGTTGCCACCTCATCCCTTTAAACCTCGAACACATCTGAATTGCACAGGTTCTGAGGCTAATTTAATGCAGATAAGACACCAAGTGAGTTTAATCACCACCTTATTCAGCCACAGAACCCGTGTAATTAATATGTGTTCGGTTTTTAAGGGTGAGGTGGCAACCCTAGAGCACAGTGGCCTCCATCATCCGTAAAGGGTGAGGTGACCTTCAATGCTGCAGAAATGTTTCTGTACCCTTCCCCAGATCTGTGCCCCTATACAATCCTGTCTCGGAGGTCTACAGACAATTCCTTGGACTTCATGGCTTGGTTTGTGCTCTGACATGCACTGTTACCTGTGGGACCTTTATATAGACAGGTGTGTGGCCTTTCCAAATCATGTCCAATCAACTGAATTTACCACAGGTGGGACTCCAATCAAGTTGTAGAAATATCTCAAGGATGATCAGTGGAAACAGGAGGCACCTGAGCTCAGTTTTGATTGTCATGCCAAAGGCTGTGAATTCTGTACATGGGATTTTTTTCGCTTTTTATTTTTAATACATTTGCAAAGATTTCAAACAAACTTCTTTCACATTGTCATTATGGGGTATTGTTCGTAGAATTTTGAGGAAAAGAATGAATTTAATCCATTTTGGAATAAGGCTGTAACCAGTGGCGTCACTAGGGGGTGGCTTTTGGGGCTATAGCCCCGAGTCTCTGCAGGGGTCCCCAAGGGGAGGGGAGGCTCTCTGGGGACCCTGATGCAAGGGGAGGCTCTCTGGGGACCCTGATGTAAGGGGGGCTCTCTGGGGACCCTGATGTAAAGGGGGGGCTCTCTGGGAACCCTGATGTAAGGGGGGGCTCTCTGGGGACCCTGATGTAAGTGGGGGGCTCTCTGGGGACCCTGATGTAAGTGGGGGGCTCTCTGGGGACCCTGATGCAAGGGGGAGGCTTTTTGGGGACTCTGATGTAAGGGGGGGCTCTCTGGGGACCCTGATGTAAGTGGGGGGGCTCTCTGGGGACCCTGATGTAAGGGGAGGCTCTCTGGGGACCCTGATGCAAGGGGAGGCTCTCTGGGGACCTGATGCAAGGGGGAGGCTATCTGGGGACCCTGATGTAAGTGGGGGAGGCTCTCTGGGGACCCTGATGCAAGGGGGAGGCTCTCTGGGGACCCTGATGTAAGGGGGGCTCTCTGGGGACTCTGATGTAAGGGGGGCTCTCTGGGGACCCTGATGCAAGGGGGGGCTCTCTGGGGACCCTGATGTAAGGGGGGGCTCTCTGGGGACTCTGATGTAAGGGGGGCTCTCTGGGGACCCTGATGTAAGGGGAGGGGAGGCTCTCTGGGGACCCTGATGTAAGGGGAGGCTCTCTGGGGACCCTGATGTAAGGGGGGGGGCTCTCTGGGGACCCTGATGTAAGGGGAGGCTCTCTGGGGACCCTGATGCAAGGGGGAGGCTCTCTGGGGACCCTGATGTAAGGGGGGGCTCTCTGGGGACCCTGATGTAAGGGGGGCTCTCTGGGACCCTGATGTAAGGGGGGGGCTCTCTGGGGACCCTGATGTAAGGGGGGCTCTCTGGGGACCCTGATGTAAGGGGGGCTCTCTGGGGACCCTGATGTAAGGGGGAGGCTCTCTGGGGACCCTGATGCAAGGGGGAGGCTCTCTGGGGACCCTGATGTAAGGGGGGGCTCTCTGGGGACCCTGATGTAAGGGGGGCTCTCTGGGGACCCTGATGTAAGGGGGGCTCTCTGGGGACCCTGATGTAAGGGGGGCTCTCTGGGGACCCTGATGCAAGGGGGCTCTCTGGGGACCCTGATGTAAGGGGGATCTCTCTGGGGACTCTGATGTAAGGGGGCTCTCTGGGGACCCTGATGTAAGGGGAGGCTCTCTGGGGACCCTGATGCAAGGGGGGCTCTCTCTGGGGACCCTGATGTAAGGGGGGGGCTCTCTGGGGACCCTGATGTAAGGGGGGGCTCTCTGGGGACCCTGATGTAAGGGGAGGCTCTCTGGGGACCCTGATGTAAAGGGGGAGGCTCTCTGGGGACCCTGATGTAAGGGGGGCTCTCTGGGGACCCTGATGTAAGGGGGGGCTCTCTGGGGACCCTGATGTAAGTGGGGGCTCTCTGGGGACTCTGATGTAAGGGGAGGGCTCTCTGGGGACCCTGATGTAAGGGGAGGCTCTCTGGGGACCCTGATGCAAGGGGGGCTCTCTGGGGACCCTGTTGTTAGGGGGGGCTCTCTGGGGATATATATATATATATATATATATATATATATACACACACACACGTATATTACTGTATATACATATATATGCCCGCCCAAGTGTATGACTTTCTTTACCACGCTGCTATGGGCTCTAGCCCCAGATCTTTTGTAGACCTAGCCACGCCCCTGTCTGTAACATAACAAAATGTGGAAAAAGTGAAGCGCTGTGAATACTTTCATGATTTTTTTTGGTACATTTACATTGATTTTTAGGCCTCATGCGCACTGCAGCTAGCAAACCTTTTTTTTTTTTTTTGCCCCTAAACCACCCCCCATGTTACCCTATGGGGGGTATTTACTAAAACTGGTGGACACAGAATCTGGTGCAGCCGTGAATAGAAACCGATCAGCTTAAGTGGCGGTTCACGCTGATGTGGTGCGGGATTCGCAGCGATTCTTGTGCGTTTCCCGCACCTCATCACATCACAATCGCACTCCGACTCACACCCATGTGATTTGATTCAAGTGCGGCCCAAAAAAATGTGCATGCTCCTTTTTCGTGCGGGTGCTGTGCGATTTGAGCCATACAAAATGAATGGGCTCATTCGCACTTCAAAGAATTGCCTGTGATTTGAACAGAAGTGCAGTGCAATTCCTGTCTTAGGCTTGGTTTCCACTAGTGCAACTTGTCATGCGACTTTGGACTGCAAAGACGCATGACAAGTCGTACCCCATGAGTACCATTCATATCTGCGCTCATGTCAAGTCGCAGCGACTTTAAAGTAGTCCCTGCACTACTTTGGTCCCACTTTAATGCAACTTGAGGTCCATAGATCTCAAGAATACTCAGGCATTGAGTTGTGGCAAAATCACGTGACTTTCAAGTCGCAATAGTGGTTCCCCGCACTGCATCGCATCAGTGTGAACCCAGGCTCTGACTTCAGCTTGTTCAATTAAGCATTGACAGTAGGCTCCATTCACACTAAGGCCCCTTTCACAATTGTGCGACTTGTCCTGCGACTTGGGACTGCAAAGTCGCATGACAAGTCGTACCCCATGATTTTCAATGAGTAACATTCATATCTGTGCGTCTTCAAGTCACAGCGACTTCAAACTAGTCCCTGCACTACTTTGGTCCGACTTTGAGGCGACTTGAGGTCCATAGACCTCAAGTTTACACAAGCATTCCCTAAAATCGTGGCCAAATCGCATAAAAATTACGGCTGCCAAATCGCGGCAAAATCCCAGTAAAATTGCGCAACTTTTACGTTGCGGCAGTGTGAAAGGGGCCTTATGCAACTTGTCATGCGACTTTGGACACATAAAGCCTCATGACAAATCGCAACCAATGGATTTCAATGGAAGCCATTCAAATCCATGCACTACTTAGATGCAGCTTTCATGTAACTTAAGAGCCATATACTGCAATGTAAACTCTTAAAAAGTCGCATTAAAGTGGCATCTTAATGTTATCAATGCGACAGTTGTGCAACAGTCAAAGCCATAATCAACAGCCCAAGTCGCGCCCATCCAAAGTTGCATTAAAGTTGCAATGGAAATCGCACGACTTTGGAGTTGCATAAGTGTGAATGGAGCCTATTAAGCTGACCATGGTTACTATGCAGAGCTGCAGCAGATCCTGTCGGAAGCGTTCAGAAGTTCAGAAGAGCCTAGTGTGCACGAGGCCTTACATGCAACTAACAAAACTTGTATCAGAGAAGATGGAGATTTGGGTTAGAGGGACTTTACTGGTTGATGAAGTGTCTATCGCCCCCTAGCTGGGAGTAAGCGCCTTACATATTCATCACCACAATGAGATTGTCTTATTAAACTCAATAGAGATCATTGTTTCTTTCCTGTATAAGGCCGGGGTCACGCCGGGGTCACACCAGTACAGCAAACGCTCCGACTTTGGCAGCTCATGTCGCATGACGTGTGAATATCAATGTTTCCCTATGGAAGCCGTCTTAACTGCTCCGACTTTGAAAATGCTCCCTGCCAGGGGCGGACTGACAACTCATGGGGCCCCCGGGCAATAGGAGATTATGGGGCCCCCAGGCAATCAGAGATTATGGGGCCACACAGTATACAATCACACAGTATACACAGACATGTACACACAGTATACACAGACATGTTTCTATTGGCTGAGAAGGTACTGGAGAGGTGGGGCAGCTATAATCTCTGGATTTTTAGACCAAAAGGATGTCGGTAAGGGACATTTCAGAAACAGATGTAAAAAAAAAACAGTTTTTTTACATACTGTCCCTGGTTTTACTTAGGCTGGCAATCCTGACGGGGCCCCCTAGTGGCCCAGGGCCCTCGGGAAGTGCCCGAGTGGTCGAATGGTCAGTCCGCCCCTGCTCCCTGCACTACTTTGGTCCGACTTTGTTCCTCCTTCAGCCCATTGAATATCACTGAAGTCAGATCAAAGTCGAATCGCCGTCTTGACTGATCCGACTTTGGCATGCGACTTGTACTCTGATGATGTTGAAGGGGAACTCCACAGTAAATAAAAAAAAAAACGGCATGGGTTCCCCCTCCGAGTGCACACCAGGCCCTTCTGTCTGGTATGGATTTTAAGGGGAACCCCCCACGCGGAGGAGGCAGAAGAGCCGGAGAGTGGAGAAGAAGTCGGAAGAGACCCCGGAGCTGCCTAATAAATTACTTAAAAATGTGTAATGTGTTTTATTTTTGACAATTTTGTTAGGTGAATGGGTAGGGGTACAATGTACCCGATAAACATTCACATAGAGTGGGGGGGCAGGGATCTGGGGGCCCCCTTGTTAAATGGGGCTTCCAGATTCCCATAAGCTCTCTGCCCACAGACCCCACCAGGGTTGTCGGGAAGAGGCCCTTGTCCTCATCAACATGGGGACAAGGTGCCATGGGGACATGGGGGAAAAACGGCGCGGGGGACCCCCAAAATCCATACCAGACCCTTATTCGAGCACACAGCCCGGCAGGTCAGGAAAGGGGGTGAAGACGAGCCCCCCCCTCCTGAACTGTACCAGGCCACATGCCCTCAACATGGGGGGGGTGGGTGCTTTGGAGCAGGGGGCACCCTGCGTGCCCCCCACCCCAAAGCACCTTGTCCCCATGTTTGAGGACAAGGGCCTCTTCCCGACAACCCTGGCCGTTGGTTGCTGGGGTCTGCGGGCAGGGAGCTTATAGGAATCTGGAAGCCCCATTTAACAAGAGGACCCCCAGACCCCTGCCCCCTATACTATGTGAATGAGTATCAGGTAGATTGTACCCCTACCCTAATCATTACCCCAAAAATAGGGTAAAAAATAAAACACAGTTTTTAACATAATTTATTAGGCAGCTCCGGGGTCTCTTCTGACTTCTTATCCCCTCTCCGGCTCTTGTGCCTCCTCTGCTGATGTCTTCTAGCCCTCTCCAGTTCTTCTCCCTCTGCCCGCTGTATTCTGCCAGGTCTTCCCACTATCTTCTCGCTCTTTTGCCCGGTCTTCTCCGCTGCCTTCTCCCTCTGTTCTTCTTCCAATGTTGACTCTACGCTCTCTCCCGCTCTAATGCCGGGTGCACGGTGTGCCACTACTTATATTGGCATGGGGCGGGGCCACCGGAGACCCGCCTCTTATGATGTCACTGCCCACCATGCCCCGGGCGGTGACGTCATAAGCGGCAGGGGGCCTCCGGATGAAGTCACACGGTCGCCCCATGCCTATATAAGTAGTGGCGCACCGCGCACCCAGCAGTAGAGCGGGAGAGAGCGTAGAGTCAACAGCGGAAGAAGAACAGAGGGAGAAGACATCAGGGAAGACCGGGCAAACAAGCGAGAAGACAGCGAGAAGACAGTGGAGGAGACCCGGCAGAAGACAGCGGACAGAGGGAGAAGAACCGAAGAGAGAGCGGAGAAGAACCGGAGAGGGGAGAAGAACCAACAGAGGCAGAAGACATCAGCGGAGGACACAGAAGAGGCAGAGAGAAGAGATCAGAAGAGACCCCGGAGCTGCCTAATAAATTACTTTAAAAACATGTGTAATGTGTTTTATTTTTGACACTTTTTTTTTTAGGTGAATGGGTAGGGGTACAATATACCCCATACTCATTCACATAGGGTGGGGGCTGGGATCTGGGAGCCCCCCTTGTTAAAGGGGGCTTCCAGATTCCGATCAGATCCCAAAAACCACCAGGCAAGGGTTGTGGAGATGAGGCCCATCTCCCCGTCAACATGGGGATGAGGTGCTTTGGGGGGCTACCCCAAAGCACCCTCCCAATGTTGAGGGCATGTGGCCTGGTACGGTTCAGGAGGGGGTCACTCGCTCGTCCCCACCCCCTTTCCTGACTTGCCAGGCTGTGTGCTCGGATAAGGGTCTGGTATGGATTTTTGGCGTGGGGGGTTCCCCTTAAAATCCATACCAGACCGAAGGGCCTGGTATGCTCTTGGAGGGAGAACCCATTCCGTAATTTGGCGTGGAGTTACCCTTCAAGATAACCAGAGCCCAAGTTACATGCCATAGTGGGATCGGTCAAGACGGCGATCCAACTTTGATCCAACTTCAGTGATATTCAATGGGCTGAAGTAGGACCAAAGTCGGATCAAAGTAGTGCAGGGAGCATTTTCAAAGTCGGAGCGACTTGTGTTGGACCAGTTAAGGCGGCTCTCATAGGGAAACATTGATTTACACACGTCATGCGACATGAGCTCCCAATGTCGCAGCGTTTGTCGTACCAGTGTGAACCCGGCCTTTGGCTGCCCATACATTATACTAATCTCTTGTAGGGATGGGCCCGGTGCTCGATGCGAACCCACGTTCGCATCGAGCACCGGGCGTTCGCTCGCTCGGCGAGCCCAGAACTATTTTGGCCGCTCGCATCACGTTCGTGTGATGCGAGCGGCCCTGCAATGCATTGCGGCCGGCGCGGCCGGCGCAGTGCATTGCTGGCTGATGATTGGCCAAGCATGCACTGTGACCCCGCATGCTTGGCCAATCACAGCCCCGGAAACTCGAAGAGCCATAATTGGCTACAGGCAGGACGCCTGTAGCCAATTACAGCTCAGGGGCTGTAGTACACGCCCCCCCCTATAAAAGGCCGCCACGCCGTCTGCGCCGGTCACATGCTGTTCCGGCGCAGATTGAGCAGGCTGATTCTGTGACACTCTGCTGGATTTAGTTAGGTAGAGAGATTCACTTACAGAGATTGAGTTAGATAGATTCAGTTACAAAGATTGATTGAGAAAGAGGGGCTTGTAGTGTGTTCGTGGCAGGCAGGCAGAGCTCCTATATTTTGTTACCAGAAGCACCTATAGGACTTGTAGTGTGTTCGTGGCAGGCAGGCAGAGCTCCTATATTTTGTTACCAGAAGCACCTATAGGACTTGTAGTGTGTTCGTGGCAGGCAGGCAGAGCTCCTATATTTTGTTCCCAGAAGCACCTATAGGACTTGAAGTGTGTTAGTCCCATCACACACACAGAGCTATATTTTCTTCCCAGAAGCACCTATAGGACTTGAAGTGTGTTAGTCCCATCACACACACAGAGCTATATTTTGTTCCCAGAAGCACCTATAGGACTTGAAGTGTGTTAGTCCCATCACACACACAGAGCTATATTTTCTTCCCAGAAGCACCTATAGGACTTGAAGTGTGTTAGTCCCATCACACACACAGAGCTATATTTTCTTCCCAGAAGCACCTATAGGACTTGAAGTGTGTTAGTCCCATCACACAGACCTTTATTTCCTTCCCAGAAGCACCTATAGGACTTGAAGTGTGTTAGTCCATCACACACACAGAGCTATATTTTGTTCCCAGAAGCACCTATAGGACTTGAAGTGTGTTAGTCCCATCACACACACAGAGCTATATTTTGTTCCCAGAAGCACCTATAGGACTTGAAGTGTGTTAGTCCCATCACACAGACCTTTATTTCCTTCCCAGAAGCACCTATAGGACTTGAAGTGTGTTAGTCCCATCACACACACAGAGCTATATTTTGTTCCCAGAAGCACCTATAGGACTTGAAGTGTGTTAGTCCCATCACACACACAGAGCTATATTTTGTTCCCAGAAGCACCTATAGGACTTGAAGTGTGTTAGTCCCATCACACACACAGAGCTATATTTTGTTCCCAGAAGC
Source organism: Lithobates sylvaticus (assembly GCA_028564925.1). Lineage (NCBI taxonomy): Eukaryota > Metazoa > Chordata > Amphibia > Anura > Ranidae > Lithobates > Lithobates sylvaticus. The sequence continues at coordinate 177,831,303 of CM053037.1, forward strand.
ACCTATAGGACTTGAAGTGTGTTAGTCCCATCACACACACAGACCTTTATTTCCTTCCCAGAAGCACCTATAGGACTTGAAGTGTGTTAGTCCCATCACACACACAGAGCTATATTTTGTTCCCAGAAGCACCTATAGGACTTGAAGTGTGTTAGTCCCATCACACACACAGAGCTATATTTTGTTCCCAGAAGCACCTATAGGACTTGAAGTGTGTTAGTCCCATCACACAGACCTTTATTTCCTTCCCAGAAGCACCTATAGGACTTGAAGTGTGTTAGTCCCATCACACACACAGAGCTATATTTTGTTCCCAGAAGCACCTATAGGACTTGAAGTGTGTTAGTCCCATCACACACACAGAGCTATATTTTGTTCCCAGAAGCACCTATAGGACTTGAAGTGTGTTAGTCCCATCACACAGACCTTTATTTCCTTCCCAGAAGCACCTATAGGACTTGAAGTGTGTTAGTCCCATCACACACACAGAGCTATATTTTGTTCCCAGAAGCACCTATAGGACTTGAAGTGTGTTAGTCCCATCACACAGACCTTTATTTCCTTCCCAGAAGCACCTATAGGACTTGAAGTGTGTTAGTCCCATCACACACACAGAGCTATATTTTGTTCCCAGAAGCACCTATAGGACTTGAAGTGTGTTAGTCCCATCACACACACAGCGCTATATTTTGTTCCCAGAAGCACCTATAGGACTTGAAGTGTGTTAGTCCCATCACACACACAGAGCTATATTTTCTTCCCAGAAGCACCTATAGGACTTGAAGTGTGTTAGTCCCATCACACACACAGAGCTATATTTTCTTCCCAGAAGCACCTATAGGACTTGAAGTGTGTTAGTCCCATCACACACACAGAGCTATATTTTGTTCCCAGAAGCACCTATAGGACTTGAAGTGTGTTAGTCCCATCACACACACAGAGCTATATTTTGTTCCCAGAAGCACCTATAGGACTTGAAGTGTGTTAGTCCCATCACACACACAGAGCTATATTTTGTTCCCAGAAGCACCTATAGGACTTGAAGTGTGTTAGTCCCATCACACACACAGAGCTATATTTTGTTCCCAGAAGCACCTATAGGACTTGAAGTGTGTTAGTCCCATCACACACACAGAGCTATATTTTGTTCCCAGAAGCACCTATAGGACTTGAAGTGTGTTAGTCCCATCACACACACAGAGCTATATTTTGTTCCCAGAAGCACCTATAGCACTTGAAGTGTGTTAGTCCCATCACACAGAGATCCTATATTTTGTTCCCAGAAGCAACTATAGGACTTGAAGTGTGTTAGTCCCATCACACAGACCTTTATTTTCTTCCCAGAAGCACCTATAGGACTTGAAGTGTGTTAGTCCCATCACACAGAGCTCCTCTATTTTCTTTGCAGAAGCACCCATAGGACTTCTACTGTGTTAGTGGCATCACACAGAGCTCCTATATATTCTTCTCAGCAGCACCCACAGGACTTCTAGTGTGTTAGTGGCATCACACAGAGCTCCTCTATTTTCTTTGCAGAAGCACCCACAGGACTTCTAGTGTGTTAGTGGCATCACACAGAGCTCCTCTATTTTCTTTGCATAAGCACCCACAGGACTTCTAGTGTGTTAGTGGCATCACACAGAGCTCCTCTATTTTCTTTGCAGAAGCACCCATAGGACTTCTAGTGTGTTAGTGGCATCACACAGAGCTCCTATATATTCTTCTCAGCAGCACCCACAGGACTTCTAGTGTGTTAGTGGCATCACACAGAGCTCCTCTATTTTCTTTGCATAAGCACCCACAGGACTTCTAGTGTGTTAGTGGCATCACACAGAGCTCCTCTATTTTCTTTGCAGAAGCACCCATAGGACTTCTAGTGTGTTAGTGGCATCACACAGAGCTCCTATATATTCTTCTCAGCAGCACCCACAGGACTTCTAGTGTGTTAGTGGCATCACACAGAGCTCCTCTATTTTCTTTGCATAAGCACCCACAGGACTTCTAGTGTGTTAGTGGCATCACACAGAGCTCCTCTATTTTCTTTGCATAAGCACCCACAGGACTTCTAGTGTGTTAGTGGCATCACACAGAGCTCCTCTATTTTCTTTGCAGAAGCACCCATAGGACTTCTAGTGTGTTAGTGGCATCACACAGAGCTCCTATATATTCTTCTCAGCAGCACCCACAGGACTTCTAGTGTGTTAGTGGCATCACACAGAGCTCCTCTATTTTCTTTGCATAAGCACCCACAGGACTTCTAGTGTGTTAGTGGCATCACACAGAGCTCCTCTATTTTCTTTGCAGAAGCACCCATAGGACTTCTAGTGTGTTAGTGGCATCACACAGAGCTCCTCTATTTTCTTTGCATAAGCACCCACAGGACTTCTAGTGTGTTAGTGGCATCACACAGAGCTCCTCTATTTTCTTTGCAGAAGCACCCATAGGACTTCTAGTGTGTTAGTGGCATCACACAGAGCTCCTCTATTTTCTTTGCAGAAGCACCCACAGGACTTCTAGTGTGTTAGTGGCATCACACAGAGCTCCTCTATTTTCTTTGCAGAAGCACCCACAGGACTTCTAGTGTGTTAGTGGCATCACACAGAGCTCCTCTATTTTCTTTGCAGAAGCACCCATAGGACTTCTAGTGTGTTAGTGGCATCACACAGAGCTCCTCTATTTTCTTTGCAGAAGCACCCACAGGACTTCTAGTGTGTTAGTGGCATCACACAGAGCTCCTCTATTTTCTTTGCAGAAGCACCCACAGGACTTCTAGTGTGTTAGTGGCATCACACAGAGCTCCTCTATTTTCTTTGCAGAAGCACCCATAGGACTTCTAGTGTGTTAGTGGCATCACACAGAGCTCCTCTATTTTCTTTGCAGAAGCACCCACAGGACTTCTAGTGTGTTAGTGGCATCACACAGAGCTCCTCTATTTTCTTAGCAGAAGCACCCATAGGACTTCTAGTGTGTTAGTGGCATCACACAGAGCTCCTATATATTCTTCTCAGCAGCACCCACAGGACTTCTAGTGTGTTAGTGGCATCACACAGAGCTCCTCTATTTTCTTTGCAGAAGCACCCATAGGACTTCTAGTGTGTTAGTGGCATCACACAGAGCTCCTATATATTCTTCTCAGCAGCACCCACAGGACTACCGACTACAATGGCTGGAAGACCGCCAAGGGGAGGCAGAGCGTGCAGAGCCAAGAACACAGGGCAGGCAGGCTCTGTTTCTAGTGGACGTGGACGTGGACGTGGTCGTGCATCGTCATCAGCACGTGGCCATGGGACACGCGCGTCTTTGTTTTCGGCAGCTGGACATGTGGAGCCGCATCATGCTGAAGGCTTGGTAGAATGGATGACCAAGCCCTCCTCATCCTCCTCATCCTCTCTCACCCAGGCTCAGGGTACTGACAGAGCATCATCAGCCACCCCTTCCCTAGACCCACCATGTCCTCCTGAGGAGTCCCCCGAACTCTTTGAGCACAGTGTTGGGTACATGCTCCAGGAGGATGCCCAACGATTCGAAGGCTCGGATGACGATACCCAGCTTGAGGAATCTGGCAGTACTGTTCCACCAGCTGCAGCTTACTGCCAGGTTTGCTCTAGTGGTGAAGAGGGAGGGGATGATGAGGTCACTGACTCCACGTGGGTGCCTCAAGGGAGAGAGGATGAGGAGGAGGACGAGGAGGAGGAGGATGCGGCGTCACATGTCCAACGAGGCAGGATGCCCCCTGGAGGCCAGGTAGAGGCCAGCACAGCAACTGTACAACACCGCAGAGCTCCGCCTGTGCAGGGCGCTGCCTCTGCACGTTATCAGAAAAGTTCTTTGGTGTGGGCCTTTTTTGAGACGAGTGCAGCAGATCGCACCACTGCTATTTGCAATATTTGTCTCAAGCGTATCTCGCGTGGCCAAAACATCAGCCGCTTGGGCACGACAAGCATGACCAGACATATGGCGACCTGCCATGCAGCTCGTTGGCAGGCACACATAAAAGACCCACACCAAAGAACTAAGCGGACCTCTCCTTGCTCCTCCTCAGCTGGGATCTCCATCCCCACTACACCTTCAGTCCTCTCTGAAAGCTGCTCTGAGAGGACTGAAGGTGTAGAATTAGGTGCGTCACAACCAAGTACTTGCAGTACACCGACGTCCGATTGCAGCAGGCAAATTTCCCTGCCCCAGCTGCTGGACCGTAGAAAGAAGTACACTCCCAGCCATCCACATGCCCAGCGGTTGAATGCTAGCCTTGCTAAATTGCTAGCACTTCAACTGCTGCCTTTTCAGTTGGTAGACTCGGCCCCTTCCGTGAGTTTGTTCAATGTGCGGTTCCTCAGTGGCAGGTTCCCAAACGCCACTTTTTCTCGCGGAAGGCGATTCCGTCTCTCTACCGGCATGTGGAGGGCAATGTCCATGCCTCGCTGGACAGGGCGGTCAGCGGTAAGGTGCATATTACCGCTGACTCATGGTCCAGCAGGCATGGACAGGGACGGTACCTTTCTTTCACGGCCCATTGGGTCACTCTATTGGCAGCTGGGAGGGATGCAGGACAAGGTGCAGTAGTGTTGGAGGTTGTTCCGCCACCACGCCTCCAAAACGCGACTACTGCTACTGGTTGTGACACACCTCTCTCCTCCACCCCCTCCTCTTCTTCTTCCTCCAGTGCTCTGTCCTTGGAACCAGCGGTGCTCCGTAGGCGTACAAGGGGCTACGCAAGTACGCAGGCAAAAAGATGCCATGCCGTGCTTGCGCTGGTGTGTTTGGGGGACAGGAGCCACACTGGGCCAGAGGTTCTGGCAGCTCTGCAGGGGCAGGCCGAGAGGTGGTTGACGCCACGTCAGCTTAAGCCAGGAATGGTCGTTTCTGACAATGGCACCAACCTCCTCTCCGCCCTGCGACAGGGGCAGCTCACCCATGTGCCCTGCATGGCTCACGTCCTCAACCTGGTGGTGCAGCGGTTCTTGGGCAGGTTCCCAGGCTTACAGGATGTCCTGAGGCAGGCCAGGAAAGTCTGTGTGCATTTCCGCCGATCTTATAATGCCAGTGCTCGGCTGACTGAGCTGCAAAAGGAGCTGAACCTGCCCAAGAACCGCCTAATATGTGACATGCCCACCAGGTGGAACTCAACGTTGGCCATGCTGCAGCGACTGCACACGCAGCAGAGGGCCATCAATGAGTACCTTTGCGACTACGGCACCAGGACAGGGTCAGGGGAGCTTGGTTTTTTTTCCCCACGTCAGTGGAGCATGATCAGGGATGCATGCACTGTCCTCTCACCATTTGAGGAGGCCACGAGGATGGTGAGCAGTGACAGTGCATGCATCAGTGACACTGTCCCTCTTGTCCACCTGTTGGAGCATACGCTGCATGGGATAATGGACAGGGCACTTGAGGCAGAACAGAGGCAGGAAGAGGAGGACTTCCTTGCCTCTCAAGGCCCCCTTTATCCGGACAGTGTTCCTTCTGTCCCACCCATCACACAGGAAGAGGATGAGGAGGAGGAGGAGGGAGGAGGAGGAGGATTGTGTGAGCATGGAGGTGGAGCCTGGCACTCAGCATCAGCAGCAGCAGTCTTTTAGGGATGATGTACAGTCCCAACAAACCAGTGGACTTGTACGTGGCTGGGAGGAGGTGGCTGGCGATCATGTCATCCTCAGTGACCCAGAAGACTCCGGACCGAATGCCTCAGCTAACCTACGCTGCATGGCCTCCCTGATCCTGCAAAGCCTGCGGAAGGATCCTCATGTTCTTCGGATCAAGGAGAGGGACCATTACTGGCTGGCCACTCTCCTTGATCCGCGGTACAAGGGTAAGGTTGCGGACCTTATCTTGCCGTCGCAGAGGGAGCAGAGGATGAGACATCTCAGGGAGGCCTTGCAGAAAGGTCTGTGCAACGCGTTTCCAGAAACTGGGAGGCTACAAACTCCTGGTCCTGGGCGACGAGTTGCTGAGGCTTCGGTCAGTGGCAGAAGGAGCGGTGGGGAAGGTGGACGTCTGACCGATGCGTTCAGACAATTTTTTAGTCCGCAGCCCCAAGGTATGATCGGTTCCAGCAACCATCGCCAGCGTCTGATATACATGGTGCAGGAATACCTTGGGGCAAGGTCAGACTTGGACACCTTTCCCACCGAAAATCCTCTGGCTTACTGGGTCCTGAGGATGGATCACTGGCCAGAGCTTGCACAGTATGCAATTGAGCTACTGGCCTGTCCTGCCTCCAGCGTTCTTTCCGAACGCACATTCAGTGCTGCTGGAGGATTTGTGACTGATCATAGGGTGCGCCTGTCCACCGCCTCGGTTGATCGACTGACATTCATCAAAATGAATCAGTCTTGGATCACCACCAGCTACCAGGCACCTGAAGCGGATATAACCGAATAATTTTTAATGTCACATCCCTTCAAGACTGCCTATGCTGATGCTGAGTGACTGTCCTCTTATGTTCACTGACTATCCTCTTCCTCCTCCTCAATGATCCATGCCACCACACCAGTGCCTAAGGCACAATTTTTCAGCCCCTGTTTAACAGGGGCGTGTACTTCCAATTTTTTTAAAAAAATGCTTCGCAACACGTGTGACTGCTGTGCTCCAAGTACAGTATCTGTGAGGGCCGGGTTGCAGTGTTGTGGCACCAGCACCAGTGCCTAAGGCACAATTTTTCAGCCCCTGTTTAACAGGGGCGGGGTACTTACAATTTTTTAAAAAAATGCTTCGCAACACGTGTGACTGCTGTGCTCCAAGTACAGTATCCGTGAGGGCCGGGTTGCAGTGTTGTGGCACCAGCACCAGTGCCTAAGGCACAATTTTTCAGCCCCTGTTTAACAGGGGCGGGTACTTACAATTTTTTAAAAAAATGCTTCCCAACACGTGTGACTGCTGTGCTCCAAGTACAGTATCTGTGAGGGCCGGGTTGCAGTGTTGTGGCACCAGCACCAGTGCCTAAGGCACAATTTTTCAGCCCCTGTTTAACAGGGGCGGGTACTTACAATTTTTAAAAAAAATGCTTCGCAACACGTGTGACTGCTGTGCTCCAAGTACAGTATCTGTGAGGGCCGGGTTGCAGTGTTGTGGCACCAGCACCAGTGCCTAAGGCACAATTTTTCAGCCCCTGTTTAACAGGGGCGGGTACTTACAATTTTTTAAAAAAAATGCTTCGCTAAACGTGTGACTGCTGTGCTCCAAGTACAGTATCTGTGAGGGCCGGGTTGCAGTGTTGTGGCACCAGCACCAGTGCCTAAGGCACAATTTTTCAGCCCCTGTTTAACAGGAGCGGGTAATTACAAATCTTGATCTAATAGTTCACAGCAGGGCCCATTCCTGCGCCCACCAAGAGTAACTATGAGGGCCTGCAGTCTTGTGGCAACACCGTCCACCACCACCGCCAAAGGCCCAATTTTTCTGCCCTGTTCATCAGGTGCTTGCAATTACAAATCTTGATCTAATAACTCACAACAGGGCCCATTCCTGCGCCCACCAAGAGTAACTGTGAGGGCCTACAGTCTTGTGGCAACACCGTCCACCACCACCGCCAAAGGCCCAATTTTTCTGCCCTGTTCATCAGGTGCTTGCAATTACAAATCTTGATCTAATAACTCACAGCAGGGCCCATTCCTGCGCCCACCAAGAGTAACTGTGAGAGCTTACAGTCTTGTGGCAACACCGTCCACCACCACCACCACCCCCAATTTTTCTGCCCTGTTCAACAGGTGCATGCAATTACAAATCTTGATCTATTAACTCATAGCAGGGCCCATTCCTGTGCCCACCAGTCTTGTGGCTACACCAACATCTAATAGGGCAAATTTCTGCAGAGTATATACGCCAGGCCCCTACTTTCAAACATCCAACTTACAAACGACTCCTACTTGCAAATGGAAAGAGAAAACAGGAAGTGAGAGGAAATCTACCCCTAGGAAGGGAAATTCTATCCTGTTAGATTTAATTTGGGAAAAAGGTATCTCCTCTCTACTGATACTTTATCACCAATCCTTGTTTCAATTAAAACCCCACTTTTCCAAAAACATTTGTCATTGGGACGGAAAGTGAGGTGACATGTTCTGAACAGATGTGCAAAGACAGCAAATGTTACAGGGGTGATAACCCCTCCCTATGTTCTCCAAAAAGCTTAAAAATAGATTTTTTTGGGATGGAGCTACACTTCATAATGTACCTGTTCAGATTCTACTTAAGAACAAACCTAAAGCCGCAAGTGGTTTTAAATGGCTTCTTTTTTTCCTTTACAAATGTCATTTTGTGCAAGGACAGTTCTAAACACGGGAAACACATGCCACTTCACAGGCATACTTTAGACACCCCCCAGGTACCATATTTAAAGGAAAATTTCACTTTTTTTTTTTCACTTTATGCATCATTAAAATGACTGCTCCCGAAAAAACGTTAGTTTTTAAAAGTTCTTTTTGCATTGATATATGTCCCCTGGGGCAGGACCCGGGTCCCCAAACCTGTTTTATGACATTAACATGCATATTGGCCGTTGTAATTAGCACTTTTGATTTCGAACGTTCGCGTCCATTATAACGTATAGGGTTCGAAAATTCGTGCGAACTTTCGGTCCGTTCGAAGGTTCTGGTTCGAACCGAACCCGGGGGTGTTCGGCTCATCCCTAATCTCTTGTACAACTTTCCTTTAGACTTACCAAAACCATATAATAGGAGGTCAAACCTAAACACTTTCAATGTGTATGCAATCAGGCAGGCCCTTCTACTACATAGTTGATGGTAAATCTAAAGAAAATTGAATGTATGGTAGGAAGGTGTATGGCCAGCTTGGCGCTTGGTACCAGGTTCTCAGTGCAGCTGGCGCCGTGTAGCCCAATCCGCGGTTCACTTTGTACAGACAGATCCCTTCAACTTAAACATTTTATAATCAGTCGGCTGAGATGCTGCAGGTTCGTAATGGATGTTTCCGCGTTCTCGGAGATGGCGGAACATTCTGTACCTGGGATTTATCTGATGTAATGTAAACTCTGCTAAGACATCTGGCAGGTCATGTGTACGGCGAGGAGGATCAGAATTCCACAGAATTATCAATGATATTCCTCCGTGCTTTCTGAAAGGGTCATGCGTCATTTTTTTGCAACACAACCCACTTCTGTTGGACGGTGTGTTGAAATGCCGTTAAGAATGGCACTGCCGAGCACCAACGCGTTTAATGCGCATTGCAGTAAAGCGAGCGTTCTACGTGTGTTCTGCGTTCTACGCGTGTTCTGCGTTCTGTGCGTGTTCTGCGTTCTGTGCGTGTTCTGCGTTCTGTGCGTGTTCTGCGCCCTGCGCGTGTTCTGCGTTCTACGCGTGTTCTGCGTTCTGTGCGTTTTGCCCCAATGCCATCGTGTGAACGGGCCCTTATTAACAACATGTAGACCCATTACACTATTGTGTCGCGGGCTTTACTGCAACACGTGGCAGTGCTTTTGATTTTGGTTGGCACCCCAACACCCAGCGCCCAAGCCTTGAAGCACTCCAGCCAAATATAATATGATACAAATTAATATTTTTATTAAGGGATTAAGTAACAAAACCTTTTCTTTTGCTGCAAAATTCTGTTTCAATCCAGAGATTTCCACTGCAGTACTTTTTTCCTGCCACTAGATGTCACCAATCTCATGGCCAGCTTGGCCCAGGTCATCCCGGACCAGCCCCCAACCTGTGACTGGACAGTGAAAGGAAAAGCAGCCTAGTGATCAGGTTATCTCTCCTCCTGCCAGCATTGCTTTTTGTCAGTACTGATTGGCTTCTTGTGCTTCTTCTTCACCCTCCAGACGTGCTGTACAGGGACCGCAGGAGGCCAAAGCCTGGCTAGATTTGGGTGTATTCATAAAAAAAATCTGCAGAGCTATTCATTTCTTGTGAAACTGGAAGTACATACGTTTCATATGAATGCTGTCAAGATTAAATGTTATTAGCAGTGGAAGCTCCTGCTTTGGTGGTGTCACTGGAATGAACAATGTGGTGTTGCTGGTATGTGACAGGAGTGAAATACCACACTTTGGTCACTAGATGGACCACCATACTAAATGAGTATTTATTTCCTATGATCATCAGCTCCATCTAGTGGTAACAATGTGGTATTTTTCAGATTTACTCTATTCTTTATGAACATATAACATTCAACCTGGAGGGGGGAAATGCCTAATAACATTCAATTTTGCCCCCATTCATTCAGAACAAATGTACATGCCGTTTTGCAGGATGAAGAGCTCTGATTTTATTAGAATACACCCCATAATAATGTATTAACAATTACAGATTATCTTTTATATACCGGAGTTCAGCTTTAGATTACAATAAGTGTTATATTTTCTCATTTAGGGAAACTTGTTCCCCATAATCCTCCACAGATCCCTATAGGGTCCCACATACAGGGGCCCAGCCTACACTCTATTCTGCAGTGGGGGGGACCCCTACCTGTCAATGGCAGCGAGTGAGTAGATACAGTGGTGTGAAAAAGTGTTTGCCCCCTTCCTCATTTCCTGTTCCTTTGCATGTTTGTCACACTTAAGTGTTTCGGAACATCAAACCAATTTAAACAATAGTCAAGGACAACACACGTAAACACAAAATGCAATTTGTAAATGAAGGTGTTTATTATTAAAGGTGAAAAAAAATCCAAACCATCATGGCCCTGTGTGAAAAAGTGATTGCCCCCCTTGTTAAAACATACTATAACTGTGGTTGTCCACACCTGAGTTCAATTTCTCTAGCCACACCCAGGCCTGATTATTGCCACACCTGTTCACAATCAAGGCATCACTTAAATAGGAGCTGCTTGACACAGTAAGGTCCACCAGAAGATCCTAAAAGCTACACATCATGCCGAGACCCAAAGAAATTCAGGAACAATTGAGAAAGAAAGTAATTGAGATCTATCAGTCTAGAAAGGGTTATAAAGCCATTTCTAAAGCTTTGGGAATCCAGCGAACCACAGTGAGAGCCATTATCCACAAATGGCGAAGACATGGAACAGTGGTGAACCTTCCCAGGAGTGGCCGGCCGCCCAAAATTACCCCAAGAGCGCAGCGACGACTCATCCAAGAGGTCACAAAAGACCCCACAACAACGTCCAAGGAACTACAGGCCTCACTTGCCTCAGTTAAGGTCAGCGTTCATGCCTCCACCATCAGGAAAAGACTGGGCAAAAATGGCCTGCATGGCAGAGTTCCAAGGAGGAAAACCACTGCTGAGCAAAAAGAACATCAAAGCTCGTCTCAATTTCTCCACAACACATCTTGATGATCCCCAAGACTTTTGGGACAACATTCTGTGGACCGATGAGACAAAAGTGGAACTCTTTGGAAGGTGTGTGTCCAAGTATATCTGGCGTAGAAGGAACACTGCATTTCAGAAAAAGAACATTATACCAACAGTAAAATATGGTGGTGGTAGTGTGATGGTCTGGGGCTGTTTTGCTGCTTCAGGACCTGGAAGACTTGCCGTGATAAAAGGAACTATGAATTCTGCTGTCTACCAAGAGATCCTGAAGGAGAATGTCCGACCATCTGTTCGTGTACTCAAGCTGAAACGAACTTGGGTTCTGCAGCAGGACAATGATCCTAAACACACCAGCAAGTCCACCACCGAATGGCTGAAGAAAAACAAAATGAAGACTTTGGAGTGGCCTAGCCAAAGTCCTGACCTGAATCCTATTGAGATGTTGTGGTATGACCTTAAAAAGGCCGTTCATGCTCGAAAAAACCCTCTAATGTAACTGAATTAGGACAATTCTGCAAAGATGAGTGGGCCAAAATTCCTCCAGGACGCTGTAAAAGCCTCATTGCACGTTATCGCAAACGCTTGGTTGCAGTTGTTGCTGCTAAGGGTGGCCCAACCAGTTATTAGGTTTAGGGGGCAATCACTTTTTCACACAGGGCCATGATGGTTTGGATTTTTTTTCACCTTTAATAATAAACACCTTCATTTACAAATTGCATTTTGTGTTTACTTGTGTTGTCCTTGACTATTGTTTAAATTGGTTTGATGTTCCGAAACACTTAAGTGTGACAAACATGCAAAGGAACAGGAAATGAGGAAGGGGGCAAACACTTTTTCACACCACTGTAACTAGATAGGAGCTTTTTGTAGACATGTGCAATTTGTTTAGTTTTTTGTCGTCTTTTTTTCGTTATATTCGTTCATTCGTTATCGTACCAATGAACGAACGATTTGCTAAAAATTTTAACGAATAACGAATCGTTCGAATCGAACGAATCCGAAAAACAACGAAAGTCCGAAAAAAACAAATTAGAAACAACGAATCTACGAAAGAAGAAAATCCAAAAAACTAAAACAGGAACAACGAAAATCAAAATGAACGAAAAAATTTGTACATTCGTAACTTTTTTTTTTTTTGTTGAATTGGTAATTTTCTGTGTCCCTTACAATGGCGCTGCTTAACGTGCGTCGAATGGATTGAACGAAAAAATTCGTACATTCGTAACTTTTTTTTTTTTTTTTCGATTCGTAATTTTCAGTGTCTCTTACAATGGCGCTGCTTAACTTGCTTCAAATGGATTGAACGAAAAAATTCGTACATTCGCAACTTTTTTTTTTTTTTCGATTCGTAATTTTCCGTGTCCCTTACAATGGCGCTGCTTAACGTTCTTCGAATGGATTGAACGAAAAAAATTCGTACATTCGCAACTTTTTTTTTTTTTCGATTCGTAATTTTCCGTGTCTCTTACAATGGCGTTGCTTAACGTGCCTCGAATGGATTGAACAAAAAATTTGTACATTCGTAACTTTTTTTTTTTTTTTTTCGATTCGTAATTTTCCGTGTCTCTTACAATGGCGCTGCTTAACGTGCTTCGAATGGATTGAACGAAAAAATTCGTACATACGCAACTTTTTTTTTTTTTTTTCGATTCATAATTTTCCGTGTCTCACATTACATAAAATTATGAATTGTGCTCCAATTACGAATCTACGAATGTTACGAATGTTACGAAAGTACGAATAAATAGGAATGCGCCCGAATTTCGAATAAACGAATAAACGAAAATCAAACTAACGGAAAAACGAATCAACGAAAAAATAACTCTAACGAAAATACGAATCGTTACGAATACGAACACCGACGACTTACGAATTTACGAATCGTTACGAATCAACGGAAACGAAAAAAACGAAACGAAAATAAAATTTTTTTTTGTTGTGCACATGTCTAGCTTTTTGATCACAGACAGATCAACTTAATAATAGCACCACATCCCTTAATATATTATGTATAGAGAGAGGAAAATTGAATTTTTAAGGTGCAGATTAATTCAAAAAATTAACTAAATTATATAAGAATTTTAATTTTTTTTAGAAAAAATAAAAAATGTATTAAAAACACAGCAATTGGCAAGTACAAGTCAACAAGATAATATAGATATAGCATAGAAAGATAGAATTCCCAACATGTTTCACCCATATATCCGGCTTCTTCAGGGGATGCTGTCCAGCTAGAGGTACAAGCCTTCTATTAAAAAAAACATATACATACAATAATTACATTACAAATTAATTCATAACCATAGTATATGATGGTTTGATACTATGGTTATGAATTGATTGCTAATGAAATTATTGTATGTATATGTTTTTTTAATACAAGGCTTGTACCTCTAGCTGGACAGCCTCCCCTGAAGAAGCCCGATATATGGGTGAAACATGTTGGGGATTCTATCTTTCTATGCTGTATCCATATAATCTAGCTGATTTGTGCTTGCCAATTGCTGCGTTTTTAATAATTTTTTTATTTTTTCTAACATAAATTTTTTTTTCTTACATAATACATTTTTCGAATTAATTTGCACAAAAATCCCATTTTCCTCTCTCTCTATATACATAGATAACTATATAGTCCAGATGAACTGATTGGCTCCTTTCGGTCATATTAATATGATTTTGTAGCCTGGTGTCTGTTATGTCGCCTGCAATGTCCGTGGCGGGGGTCTGGGGTTTGGAGATATAACACATCCACAGCTCGGAGTAATCCCGGGATTAAGGCAGAAGAGAAACAAGTCAGACTCACCGGTATGGAGTTAATTTTTGCAGAACATTCCGTGACATCGCGCCAAAACTCTGATCTGTTGGCGTCCCACTGCCAAGTCCCGTTGTCGGTGCAGAGCCTGTACGCGTAGCCGGTGTTCCCTGCAACAAAGCATGCAGACACAGATGTAATCACCCCTAGAACTATTGCACCCCGATAATGTGACAGCAGAAAATCAGGACATCAAAGTGGACCTGTCATCAGAAACCTTTTCCATGTTTAGTGGAGCACAGTACCCCCCCCTGACATTGCCTCCATCTGATTTTACTTCCAGAAGGGCAGTGCCATATTTGTTCAGGCATCAACCAGGGTCACCACGATATGCGTGTGCACAGGGTGTGCCGGATGTGCCTGTGCACACCTTAATCAACCGTGCAGTACCAATTCCCCTACTTCCTGTCTCCCCTCTGCAATGCTGCCAGCTTTACTTCTCTCCTCTCAGGAGCGGTGAAGGGGCTGGTAAATATTTAATTAACCGACCCCTTCTTTTTCTGAATGAACACAGTGAGTGATCTGTACCAATCTCTCCTGTCTTCATTCTTAACTGAAACATAGTAAACCACAGAGAAAGGGACTGGGGAATCTATGTCTCAAAAAGTGAGACATCAGGGGCAGCGGCGGCCAGTCCATAAGGGGTAAGGGGTGCAGGGGCGCCGCCCCTCAAATCTCTAGAAAAAAGAAAAAAATATTGTACAAGATGATAAAAAAAAAATTGTTAAATTTTTTTTCTTTTAGGAACATGATTAGAGCCTGAGGCAAACAGTTTTTTTGCCCCCCCCCCCCCCTAAAAAAAATGGAGCACTAGCCACCACTGCCCCATAAAGGGGCCACTAAAAAAAATTAGAAAAAGTAATAAAAAATTTATAAAAATAAATAAATATTGTAAAGAATGATAAAAAAAAAACATTGTAAAAATTAATGAAAAAAAAATTAAAAATAAATATTGTACAAGATGATAAAAAAAATAAAAATAAAGGGGCCACTAAAAAAATGAAAAAAGTAATAAAAAATTCATAAAAATAAAAAAATATTGTAAAAAATGATACAAAAAAAATTGTAAAAATTAATAAAAAAATAAATTTAAAATAAATAATGCACAAGATGATAAAAAAATGTAAAAATTAATGAATAAAAAAACATTGTACAAAATGATAAAAAAAACTTAATTTTTTTTAAATTAATAAAAAAAAAAAATAAATATTGTACAAAATGATAAAAAAATGTAAAAAAATTATAAAAAAATTTAAAAATTAATAAAAATAAAAAAAAAACTCTGACACCATCCACTGCCCTACTGACACCAATCTTTGCTTTCCGGACACCGTACAGGCTATAGGGAAAGCCACTGACTGGAGCTCAAAGGTGGCTTTTTTTATGGTAAAAGGAGGAGCTTTGCTGCACAATGATCCTGTTGCTGTATATTGTGACCTGTCAGGGATTTTTTCATGATGACTTGTAAAATTGCTGACCGGTCCACTTTAGAAAGCATTCTGGACTTTCACACTTTTGCCAGTATCTATCAGAGATCTCAGCTTTGCCTACCGACCAAAACCTTGGCAAATAGATCTAAGCTTCTATTAATGATAATGCAGCAGAAGAAGTGAGACTTTCTTTCTTGGCGCCATGTGCCTGTGCTTTACCCCCTCTAGTGGCAGCTATGAGATATTAAGGGTAAGGAGTGGCTGCATTTTTTTTTAAATCCTCCCCCCTGTTTATGACTGTTGGAGGTATGGAGACCCCCAGGAACACAAAGTCGCCCCTCGTGTTACATTATCTGACCAGCCTATTATTTCCATCGCTCATCAGAACAGAAAACAATAAAAGATGCTTTCTGATTGGTCACTCTTTTGCCCGTGACGTGAATCTGTTGGATCTGCTGACAGACGAATATTCTGATGTCTCCATCGGAGAGCGAGGAATCCGTCATTGTGACATTTACTGATATTGCGGCTATTTGTCTGCCTGATGAAATGATCGCGGCGCCGGCCTCCCCCATTATGTATAATGAGCCGATCCATAGATATAGATTTCCTCATTTAGGCAGATAGGAAATATAATGTGTGTATAGAATGATTGTAACTCCGACGTGACCCACATCCCGATATCGCCCAATCACCGCTCACTGCAACCGCTCCGTCTGATGTGTAATATAACTTATATCTGGAGAGTGATGATGTCACTTGTGAAATATATAACTTATTTATATTGCCCTTGTTTCGTCACATATGGCGACCCATCACATTTGGCTACCCGCTGGAGTGCGCATGCGCGACGCTGCCCTATATGTTCCAACATTTCTAAAACTTTTGTTTGACAAAAACACTTTTAACACTTTTTATTTTAATATTTTTTAAACACTTTTAAAAAAGTGTTTAAAGTGACATAAAGTTTTATAAGTGTTGGAACGCATATGGCGGCGTCGCGCATGCGCACTCCAGCGGGTAGCCAAATGTGATGGGTCGCCATATGTGACGAAACACCTTCACAGGTTCATCTCTGGACTATTTATTGCTATAGAGCAGTGATCTCCAAACTGTGGCCCTTCGCCTGCTTTTATCTGGCCCTTGGGGCACCATTCCTCCCACTGACACCAATGATGGGGCACTGTTCCTCCCACCAATATCAATGATGGGGCACTATTCCTCCCACTGACACCAATGGCGGGGCACTATTCCTCCAACTGATGCCAATGATGGGGCACTATTCCTCCCACTGACACCAATGGCGGGGCACTATTCCTCCCACTGACACCAATGATGGGGCACTATTCCTCCCACTGACACCAATGAGGGGGAACTATTTCTCCCACTGACATCAATGATGGGACACTATTCCTCCCACCAATATCAATGATGAGGCACTATACCTCCCACTAATATCAATGATGGGGCACTATACCTCCCACTGACACCAATGATGGGGCACTATTCCTCCCACTGACACCAATGATGGGGCACTATTCCTCCCACTGACATCAATGATGGGGCACTTATTCTCCCACTGATACCAATGATGTGGCACTATTCCTCCCACCAATATCAATGATGGGGCACTATACCTCCCACTGACACCAATGAAGGGGCACTATTCCTCCAACTGATACCAATGATGGGGCACTATTCCTCCTACTGATACCAATGATGGGACACTATTCCTCCCACCAATACCAATGATGGGGCACTATTCCTCCCACCAATATCAATGATGGGGCACTATACCGCCCACTGACACCAATGATGGGGCACTATTCCTCCCACTGACACCAATGATGGGGCACTATTCCTCCCACTGGCACCAATGATAGTTCACTATTCCTCCCACTGATACCAATGATGGGGCATTGTTTACTCCCACTGACGCCAGAACATTTTCTTCTCCCACTGAGTCCAGCCCCCCTAAAGTCTGAAGGGCAGTAAACTGTCCCCTTGTTTAGAAAGTTTGGCGACCCCTGCTATAGATGACACATTGGCGCGGTGTAAACGTATTTCCCCGCTCAGACGTTTCCCGTGGCGGTGAAGTGATCGGACTCTCTATACATCTGGAGGACACGTGTCGTTTTCAGGATAAATATTTGATTTCCTCCTTTATGGAAATTTATGCCGCATGTAATTATTCTGTATGTGATGTCAGTGGGAGGTCGGCGGCTCAGGACACGGTCACATGATCCCCTGAAGGCAAAGGCTGGAAATCTCCGACCTTCAAACCTGAAGAGAGAACAAACATGGAATGTACACAGATGTGTCCATGTCACGGCGCCCACATCACACAACAGACGCATGCGCCATCGCCTGGCTCTCCTATGATTCGGGTCATTTATGGGGGCAGATCTACTAAACAAAACATTTGCATCATGGTGTTTCGTGTATCTAACTATTTTATTCATTTTTAATATTCAAAGCAAACTCACCCCTCCATCCATCCCTCCATCCATCCCTCCATGCTTTATTTTGTTGAGAAATTACTTTGATTCCCCCCCCCCCCCCCTTCAGCATTTCTGTCTGTGGCCATTTTGAGTAAGGGCAGATGATTCATGTAGCATTTGCTTCCTAGAATCCATCTACCCTTAGCTAAGGCATGCATGCAGGAGGGTGTGCTTATGAGTGTGCTTAGCTAAGAAATCCCCTCAGCCTCTCCTCCCCGCCTGAAGTCTCCCAGGACGTATGACGTCATTTGCCTAGGCAAGAAACCAGGAAGGGCACCCTAGGGATTAGGGCCCATAAAATAAGAAGAGGCACAGGGAACCGAGCTAGACAGGAATTGTATATAAAATAGAGAGAAAAAGGAAAGAAAGGGACAGTAAGAACAACTAAGCAATCGAAATAAGATGAAAATATAATTTGTTAAAAACGGAAGGATAATAACCTTGAATATCTGTAATAGTATAAATTGTATTTATTTTGTTGGTACTGTATCCCTTTAATGAAATAAATAAAGAATTAAAAAAAAAAAAAAAAAAAGAAATGTAAAAAAATAAAAAATTAAAATGAGTAAATACGATATATATATATATATATATATATATATATATATATATATACACATTGAAAAAAACAGCATGGGATCCCCCCCAAGTTAATTACCAAGCCCTTTGGGTCTGGTATGAATATTAAGGTGAAACCCGAACCAATAAAAAAAAAATTACGTGGGGGTCCCCCCAAATTCCATACCAGGCCCTTCAGGTCTGGTATGGATATTAAGGGGAACCCCGCACCAAAATAAAAAAAAATTGGCGTGGGGGTCCCCCCAAAAATCCATACCAGACCCTTATCCAAGCACGCAACCTGGCAGGCAGCAGGAAAAGAGGGGGGATGAGAGCGCCCCCCCCTCCTGAACTGTACCAGGCCACATGCCCTCAACATGGGGAGGGTGCTTTGGGGTAGCCCCCCAAAGC
Organism: Lithobates sylvaticus; assembly: GCA_028564925.1. NCBI lineage: Eukaryota > Metazoa > Chordata > Amphibia > Anura > Ranidae > Lithobates > Lithobates sylvaticus. The sequence goes on from CM053037.1 coordinate 177,850,243, forward strand.
ACCTTGTCCCCATGTTAATGGGGACAAGGGCCTCATCCCCACAACCCTTGCCCGGTGGTTGTTGGGGTCGGTGGGCGGGGGCCTATCGGAATCTGGAAGCCCCCTTTAACAAGGGGACCCCCAGATCCTGTCCTCCCCGCTGTGTGAAATGGTAACGGGTACAAATGTACCCCTACCATTTCACAAAAAAAGTGTCAAAATGGTAAAAAAAAAAGACAAGACACAGCTTGGGACAAGTCCTTATAAAAAAATGAAAAATGTCCCACGAAGTCCATGGCAATGACACATTAATGTGCCATTCTGGAGGAGTTGGGACGCCTGTGGAACCTCTATCGGGTCCAGGTATCACCTTATACTACCATTAGTGACACTGACCCTAGCCAAATGCAAAACGAGTGAAAAACAGTCAGAAAAGATGAGTAGGGGAAAAAATGTCGGTGGCCTCCACCTGTAAAACCATTCCTGTTTTGGAGGTTGTCTCATGGTTGCCCATCTAGTGCACCTGTTAATAATTTCATTGACACCAAAGCAGCTGAATAGACATGTGCACAACAAAAAAAATTTGTTTATTTTCGTTTTTTTCGTTTCCAAAAAAAAATCGTTTATTTTCGTTTCGTTTTTTTCGTTTCCGTTGATTCGTAACGATTCGTACATTCGTAAGAGTTATTTTTTTCGTTGATTAGTTTTTTCGTTAGTTTAATTTTCGGACGCATTCGTATTTATTCGTACATTCGTAACATTCGTAGATTCGTAATCGGAGCATAATTCATAATTTTATGTAATGTGTATGCTATTATTACATTTTAATAATTTACGAATCGAAAAAAAAGTTACGAATCGAAAAAAAAAAGTTACGAATCGAAAAAAAAGTTACGAATGTACAAATTTTTTTGTTCAATCCATTCGAAGCACGTTAAGCAACGCCATTGTAAGAGACACGGAAAATTACGAATCGAAAAAAAAAAAAAAGTTACGAATCGAAAAAAAAGTTACGAATCGAAAAAAAAAAGTTACGAATCGAAAAAAAAGTTATGAATGTACGAATTTTTTTGTTCAATCCATTCGAAGCACGTTAAGCAGCACCATTGTAAGGGACACGGAAAATTACCAATTCAACAAAAAAAAAAAAGTTACGAATGTACGAATTTTTTCGTTCGTTTTCGTTGTTCGGATTTTCTTCATTAGTAGATTCATTCGTTGTTTCTAATTATTTTTTTTCGGATTTTCGTTGTTTTTCGGATTTGTTCGATTCGAATGATTCGTTAATCGGATTGGTACGATTCGGACGATTCGTTCATTCGTACGAAAACGAACGAACGAAAATAACGAAAAAAAAACGAAAAACGAAAAAAAAACGAAACTAATTGCATATGTCTACAGCTGAAACTGATTAACAACCCCCTCTGCTACTTAACTGATCAGATCAATATTCCTGGCCTTTTGTGGACTTGATACTCTCATTAAAAAGTGTTCCTTTAATTTTTTTGAGCAGTGTGTATACAATGTAATCGGACATTAAATCACGCTAATTCACATAAAAAGATAGAAAAATTGATTAATAAACTGATCTGACTCATTTAGACTCCGTACCGTCATCCCTCAGGGGCAGATACCACGGACAGGCCACCGACACATTACCGGGAGGGGAGAACGGCCAGCAGGCGAACTGGTCAAATACCCCGTTGCAGTACACACCTGAAATGCATAAATAAAAGTTTAGTCATTGTTTGTGGGAAGGGATACAAAATGTTACCATCTAATTGCCACAATGTGATATCTATCAGAATCTTTTATTGATCCTCTAATGCCGCGTACACGCGGTCGGAATTTCCAATGGAAACAGTCCGATGGGAGCTCTTCATCGGATTTTCCGACCGTGTGTACGCCAAACGGTCTTTTTCTGTCGGAATTTCCGACGGACATTGGATTGAGAACCGGTTCTTAATTTTCAGACGGAAAACCTTTCTATCGGATTTTCCGATCGCGAGTATGCAATTCCGACGCGCAAAATTCTGACACATGCTCGGAAACAATTCGACGCATGCTCAGAAGTATTAAACTTCCCTTTTATAGTGCCGTCGAACGTGTTGTATGCCGCAGTGTTATTGACCGTCGGAATTTGGTGTGATCGTGTGTAGGCAAGACAGTTTGAGCGAAATTCCATCGGCATTCCGACGGGAAAACCATCAGAGCTTTTTCCAACGAGAATTCCGACCGTGTGTACGCGGCATTAGGGAAATTGTTAAAGTGTTAATAAACCCACAACAGTAAAATCAGTCTGTAAATATTACAATACGTCTACTAGATAGAGCTGAGGAGCAAAGGAAGAAGAATATATCTTTGTAGTAAGAGATACAATGTAACAATTCTTCAGAATATTTGAAAATACATTCATTTGAAATAATAAGGAAATAATAAGGAAATTTGAAAATAAGTGTAAACATTTAGTTACTATTATTTGATAATTCTCTCTAGATTTCTGTAGAATTGTTACATTGTATCTCATGGTACAAAGAAGTATGCTCTTCCGCTCCATCTAGTGGCCAAAACATGGTATTTAATATACTGTCCATAATAAAAGAATATTCCTCCAGAAGAGAAAACAGCCTAAAGAACATTCATTTTTGCCCATTTCACGCAGAACGAATGTACATGCAGATTCACTGGATGAATGGCTATGCTAATTTTTTTTGAACCACTTGCCGCCCCGTCACAGTACATTTACTGCGGCATGGTGGCAGCTGCAGGCACATATATATATATATATACGCGATTGTGCCTCCTCTGGGTACCGAGAGCGCTCCTTTTGGACAGAATTGCTGTTAGACATGTGCAATTCGTTTCGTTTTCGTACGAATGAACGAACGATTCGCTAAAAATTTTAACAAATAACGAATCGTTCGAATCAAACGAATCCGAAAATAACGAAAATAACGAAAATCCGAAAAAAACAAATTAGAAACAACGAATCTACGAAAGAAGAAAATCCGAAAAAAAAAAAAAACGAAAACAGGAACAACGAAAATGAAAATGAACAAAAAAATTCGTACATTCGTAACTTTTTTTTTTTTTGTTGAATTGGTAATTTTCCGTGTCTCTTACAATGGCGCTGCTTAACGTGCTTCGAATAGATTGAACGAAAAAATTCGTACATTCGTAATTATTTTTTTTTTTTCGAATCGTAATTTCCTGTGTCTCTTACAATGGCGTTGCTTAACGTGCTTCGAATAGATTGAACGAAAAAATTCGTACATTCGTAACTTTTTTTTTCGATTCGTAATTTTCCGTGTCTCTTAAAATGTAATAATAGCATACACATTACATAAAATTATGAATTATGCTCCGATTACGAATCTACGAATGTTACGAAAGTACGAATAAATACGAATGCGTCCGAATTTCGAATAAACGAAAATTAAACTAACGGAAAAACGAATCAACGAAAAAATAACTCTTAAGAATGTACGAATCGTTACGAATACGAACACCGACGACTTACGAATTTACGAATCGTTACGAATCAACGGAAACGAAAAAAACAAAACGAAAATAAACAAATTTTTTTGTTGTGCACATGTCTAATTGCTGTTATTGGTAACCGGGTATCATGTGATTGCTATGATTGGTCATAGCGATCACATGATAACAATATATTTCCATAGAAATTGCATGTGTATCATAAGCTGCGGGACTTTAAAGTGGTTGTAAACTCTCCCCCACAACTTTGTCGCATGTAAATCAGCATAAAAAACCCTAACGAACACTGCATGTAGATATCTCCTTACTTGCTTAGTATTGTTGTAATCCTTTTTGTTCTTTAGAATGACATCACTGAGCATGCCCAGATCTCCATTGATTTACGGCACACTCTGTGTACTTGTCTATCTATTATCAGGACTTCCTACGGCACACAACACTGAAATCCCAGGAGACTGCATAATCACTCAGAGCTTCTTCCTACACCTGTGACCATGTGACATCACATGCCGTGTAAACCAGGGCATCGGACAGCATTACTGCAGTCTTATCAGCTGAAGCTGATAAGACTGACACAGGCAAACGCTAGATAATCGGCACAAGTAAATACTATGAAATAAAACAAGTCAGCTGTGAACAGGGAAGCAGGGTTGCCATAGAAACGTTGGATTGAGAAGGAGGCTTGG
>CM053037.1:177854871-177872921 GCA_028564925.1 Lithobates sylvaticus
GTTCATTCACAGTCTACTATGCTTCAGGGATGAATGAACACAGGTACGATCACTCACTGTGTTGTTTCTGAAAAAGAAGGGGCCAGTAAATTATATATTTACCGGCTTCTTCCCTCATTCTCCAACCTGAAACAATCCCCTGCAGCAGCCGTGAGGAGGGAAGTCGGAGGCTCTGTGAGGGAGGGGACCAGAAGAGTACACAGGGCAGCAGAAGGAAGGGGAATCTTGACAAGAGGGGCGGCATTTACAGGAACCGATCCCCAGTATTTCCCTCCTGCAGCAGCTGAATGCCAGCGGAAGGGAGAGGAGGAGAAGCCAGCTTTCAGCTGCTGCCGGAGGAAAATAAAGATCAGTTCTAGTAAATGCTGCCACTGCTCTCCAGGTTATGGGGTTAGCAATGAAGGGACAAGATCGCTTGGGTTGAAGACCCCCGCTCTATGAAGTATTTAACCACTAGCCGATCAGACGCCGTCATACTGCGGCAGGTCAGCTCTCCTGCGCAAATCGTCGTAGCTGTACGTTGGCCATTTAAACAGCTATAGCAGGCATGCGCGCGCGCTGCACGACGCTTGGCTGGCGGGCGCGATGTCCGCCGGTCACATGCAATCGCGGGCGCAAGAGCCAGAACGGGGATGTGTGTGTGTGTAAACACGCACATCCCTGCTCTGACAAAAGAGGAGAGACAGAACGTCTGTTCCTACTAGTTAGGAACAGCGATCTGTCTCCTCCTTTAGTCAGTCCTATTTAGTCCTATTTAGTCAGTTAGAAACACACATGAGGGAACACATTTAACCCCTTGATCGCCCCCTAGTGTTAACCCCTTTCCTACCAGTAACATTTACACATTAATCAGTTCATTTTTTTAGCACTGATCGCTGTATAAATGTCAATGGTTCCAAAAATATGTCAAAAGTGTCCGATCTGTCCACCGCAATTTGGCATTCCTGCTAAAAATCACAGATTGCCACCATTACTAGTAAAAAAAAAAAAAAAAAATTATAAAAATGCCATAAATCTATCCCTTATTTTGTAGACACTATAAGTTTTGCGCAAACCAATCAATATACACCTTTTGCGATTTTTTTTTTTTTTTTTTTTTAGCAAAAATATGTAGAAGAATACATATCGGCCTAAACTGAGGAAGAAACTTGTTTATATTTTTTTGGGGAATATTTATTATAGCAAAAAGTAAAAAAAAATAGCTTTTTTTTGTAAATTGTCACTCTTTTTTTGTTTATAGCACAAAAAATAAAAACCGCAGAGGTGATCAAATACCACCAAATACCACCTGTCCCAGGGTCCAGCAATGCGGGGGATCGAAGCCTCGCTCGTCTCCCCCTCCGTTCGGCGGCGCTGGCATTGTAACTGTGGGCGCCCGGCTGTGGCTTCACAGCTGGGCATCCGCTGCGCATGCGCTAGCGGCGTCGCGTGCCGTGAGTGGCCAAGCAATCATCTGGGACCTGTCACGTGTCCCAGATGATTGACAAGACAGAGGGGGCGGAGCTGAGCCCTTCCTGCGCCCAGGGGAAGTGATGTCACCAGCCAAGGCACTGAAGGAGGCAGACTACGAGGGACCCCCTAGCAACAGCCATTTAGAGGTGAGTTAAAAAAAAATATATTTTCCATCTTTATTTTTTATTTTTTTTTTAGGAACATTAATGATTTTTTTTTTTTTTTTTTTTGGGTGCAACCCCACTTTTAGGGGGCAAATCCTTCCGGGGCTGAAGTGGTTAATGTAAAGTTTTTTAGTTTCTTTGAGTTAATTCATTTTTTCTATTGTTTTGTAAACAAAAGAAAGCTTCATTGTCATTTTCTTTGAGGTTTGAATCAATATTCATTTTAAACAGTTTTTACGGGGCCCTTAGGCTGGCCATACATTATGCAATTTTCTTATTCAAATTTACGTTTATATTTACCTTCAACTATGGTATGTAGTAGAAGGGCCTGCCTGATTCCATACAAATTGAAAGGGGTTTAGGCTTGACCTCCTATTATATGGTTTTGGTAAATCTAATGGTGAATTGAATAATAAAATTGTATAATGTATGGCCAGCCTTAAAGTGATATTAAAGGCATTTAAATAAAACACGTCATACTTACCTGCTCTGTGCAGTGGTTTTGCACAGAGCAGCCCTCATCCTCCTCTTCTCGGGTCCCCTACTGGCTCTCTTGGCCCGTCCCTCCTCCCGAGTGCCCCCAGAGCAAGCAGCTTGTAATGGGGGCACCCAAGCATGCTCGTTCACGAGCTGCGTGCTCTCCTCATTGGCTCACTGGCTGTGATTGAACGCATCGGGAGCAAATAGCTGTCTCAGCCAAAAAGGAGAGAGAGTCCCCGGACAGCCGAGGCTCTCATGCACATCACTGGAGGAAGATTGGGCTCAGGTAATTATTAGGGAGGGCAGGGGGGGGGGCTAAAATGCTTGAAAATAAAAAACCTTGAGCCTTCAGCCCTCGTTCACATTGGAGGGATTTGTCATGCAATTTGACAGGTCAAATCGCATGACAAGTCGCAGCCTGTTCCCGGCAATGGCACCATTCCAATCGGTGCGGCACCAACTTTGGGGTGCTGCACCGATTTGCAAAGGTAATTCCTTATTTTTGCCGATTTCAGGTGCGACATCAATAGACATCTGTGCATGAAAGAGGGAAAAATGGATAGCACCACGCTATGGACTAGTTATCAAAAATTACAAATTTGTGTGATAAGCTGCTGCCCCCCCCACTGAAACCAACCGCCAAAGCCGATGTCAGTTAGACATGTGCACAAAAAAAAAAAAATTTGTTTATTTTCGTTTCGTTTTGTTCGTTTACGAAAAAAAGTCATTTTTTTAGTTTCATTTTTTTTCGTTTCTGTTGATTCGTAACGATTCGTACATTCGTAAGTCATCGGTGTTCGGAATTCGTAACGATTCGTACATTCGTAAGAGTTATTTTTTCGCTGATTCGTTTTTTCGTTAGTTTAATTTTAGTTTTATTCTAAATTCGGACGCATTCATACATTCGTAACATTCGTAGATTCGTAATCGGAGCATAATTCATAATTTTATGTAATGTGTATGCTATTATTACATTTTAATAATTTATGAATCGAAAAAAAAAAGTTAGGAATCGAAAAAAAATAAGTTACGAATCGAAAAAAAAAGTTACGAATGTACACATTTTTTCGTTCAATCTATTCAAAGCACGTTAAGCAGCACCATTGTAAGAGACACGGAAAATTACCAATTCAACAAAAAAAAAAGTTACGAATGTACGAATTTTTTCTTTGTTCCTTTTTTTGTTTTTCGGATTTTCTTCATTCGTACATTTGTTGTTTCTAATTAGGTTTTTCGGATTTTCGTTGTTTTTCGGATTTGTTCGATTCGAACGATTCGTTCATTCGTACGAAAACGAACGAACGAATGAAAAAAACTAAAAAAAAACGAAAAACTAAAAAAAAATGAAACAAATTGCACATGTCTAATGTCAGTAGTGGATAGAAAACAAATTGTAAGGCCCCGTACACGCGAGCGGATTTTCCGTCAGAAAAATCTTGGATGTTTTTTCCGACGGAATTCCGCTCAAGCTCGGCTTGCATACACACGGTCACACAAAAGTTCGCTGAACTTTCGGCCGCCAAGAACGCGGTGACGTTCAACACTACGACGAGCCGAGAAAATGAAGTTCAATGCTTCCGAGCAAGTGTTAAATTGTTTGCGGGCATGCGTAGGAATTTTGCGCGTCGGAATTGCTACAGACGATTGGAAAACTTTTTCTGACCGGAAAAATGAGAACCTGCTCTCAATCTTTTACTGGCGCCAGCAAAAGTCCGATGGAGCATACACACGGTCGCATTTTCCGAACCAAAAGCTCTCATCGGACTTTTGCTGGCCGAATTTCCGACCGCGTGTACGCGGCATTAGAGTGGGTGCTGCTAATGAGATCATTTTGTCCAAATAGGCGTCAAGGCACTGAAATGCAGCTTTGAAATCGTGTGATTTCTGATGAAGTTTCACGATTTCAAAGTTGCGTTCAATGTGAACGTTTACAATAGTCATGTGCACAACAAAAAAATTTGTTTATTTTCGTTTAGTTTTTTTCGTTTCCGTTGATTCGTAACGATTCGTAAATTCGTAAGTCGTCGGTGTTCGTATTCGTAACGATTCGTATTTTCGTAAGAGTTATTTTTTCGTTGATTCGTTTTTCCGTTAGTTTAACTTTCGTTTATTCAAAATTCAGACGCATTCGTATTTTCGTAACATTCGTAACATTCGTAGATTCGTAATCGGAGCATAATTCATAATTTTATGTAATGTGTATGCTATTATTACATTGTAAGAGACACGGAAAATTACGATTCGAAAAAAAAAAAAAAAAGTTACGAATGTACGAATTTTTTCGTTCAATCCATTCGAAGCACGTTAAGCAGCGCCATTGTAAGAGACACGAAAAATTACCAATTCAACAAAAAAAAAAAAGTTACGAATGTACAAATTTTTTTAGTTCATTTTCATTTTCGTTGTTCCTGTTTTTGTTTTTCGGATTTTCTTCATTCGTACATTCGTTGTTTCTAATTAGTTTTTTTTTCGGATTTTCGTTATTTTCGGATTCGTTAGATTCGAACGATTCGTTATTCGTTAAAATTTTTAGAGAATCGTTCGTTCATTCGAACGAAAACGAAAGAACGAAAAAAAACTAAAAACGAAAAAAAAAACGAAACAAATTGCACATGTCTAGTTTACAACCACTTGGCATTTGGCCCATAAACTGGTGCCTACTCCACCTAGTAATCTGGCACTACCCACCACTGATCTGTATTTTGCAGCTATCCACACAGGTAGATAAATCATACCGATGAGACACTGATGACTCCGCTCTGGTATATGTGAGGTTGATTGCAAACCCTGGAATGGAGAAATATGTCTGGACTCTGAGCAGATGTAAGACATTTTATTTGGTCCATATGTGATACATACTTCTTATATAGAAATCTGTGGACCCCGGGCTGTGCGCAATTACTGGCAATCGTCTGTGTTAAATTCCTGTAACCTTCGAACACACCAGGTGAAATCTCAAATCAAGGACTAGTGGTACTTGTGCGGGGAGCAGGACAGGAGCACGGGAGACCAACACAAATTATATTGCATCATTTATATGCAGTGCCGGGTCATCTAAAGCCCAGGGCAGGGGCGGACTGACCATTCGGCCACTCGGGCACTTCCCGAGGGCCCCGGGCCACTAGGGGGCCCCATCAGGGTTGCCAGCCTCAGTAAAACCAGGGACAGTATGTAAAAATCTGTGTTTTTTTTACATCTGTCTCTGAAATGTCCCTTACCGACATCCTTTTGGTCTAAAAATCCAGAGATTATAGCTGCCCCACCTCTCCAGTACCTTCTCAGCCAATAGAAACATGTCTGTGTATACTGTGTGATTGTATACCGTGCGTGTATACTGTGTGGCCCCATAATCTCTGATTGCCTGGGGCCTTAATCTTCTATTGCCCGGGGGCCCCATGAGTTGTCAGTCCGCCCCTGGCCCAGGGTGAACATGCCAAATTGCACCAAAGATCTATGAGCATTATGTGTCAACAAAAATTCACCACCCTATAAGAATCGGGCTCTAATCTGCATGGCACAAATCCTCCCCCCCCCCGAAAAAAAATCCCCCCTCCAAGCACAAATCTTCTACACCTCAAATGTCCTCTCCGAGCACAATAACTCCTCCCCCCACTCCAAATCCCCCCCAGTACAATGCCCCCCCCCCCCCAAAGTTGCCTTACTAGCACAAATACCCCACAATTATCCATAATGGCACAACAAAACAAAAAAATTCCCCTCCTAGAGCAAATCCCTTTCCCCCTCTACTAGGTTGCCCTTTATAGCAGAACCTCCCATCCCCCTTCTAGCAAAAGTCCTGTGCCCCCCTCCCAACACAAATCTCTCCAAATCACCACTCATAGCACACCTCCCCAAATTTCCCAAGATAGGAAAGTATTTGTCGCTGCAGATGATAAATTTCCCCTTTTGGAACCATTCTTACCTTCTGCCCAGTGGCAGTTGGTGGTCTTTTGTTTGGGGAGGCAAGCAACCGCCCCCCCCAGTGACACCTCAAACCCCCCCTCGCTGTCTGAAGGTCCACCAGCACTTACCCCATTTAGGCGACGGGCACATCGGGCAGCGGCGGGGATTGGGCATCGGCGGGCAGTGGGCATCGGCGGGCACATCGGGCAGCGGTGGGGATCGGGCAGCGGCGGGCACATCGGGCAGCGGCAGGGATCGGGGCATCGGTGGGTACATCGGGCAGCGGCAGGGATCGGGGCATCGGTGGGGATCGGGCAGGGGCGGGCACATCGGGCAGCGGTGGGGATCGGGCAGGGGCGGGCACATCGGGCAGCGGCAGGGATCGGGGCATCGGTGGGTACATCGGGTAGCGGTGGGGATCGGGGCATCGGCGGGCATATCGGCAGTGGCGGGGATCGGGGCATCGCGGACATCAGGATGCGGCGGACATCGGGCAGCGGCTCCTGTGTCTTCTCCTCCTCGCTTCCGCAGTGCATCTCCTCCCCTCCTCCTAGGCATCCAATAGGATCGCCTGTCCTTCCAGCTAATCGGGTGACGGGTATCACGCCCACATCCCGACTGGCCGGGAGGAGGATCAGTGTTCAATATTCATTCACTATTGTAACACCTGGGTGGGCTCATCGCGCAATGCTCTGCACCACAAGCCCACCCTATTTTGAAGCCTATTAGAGCCTCTGCCTCTAATCAGGTGCTTCAAAAAACACTCCCGCTGCTGTAATTCATGCACACGGCGTCCTGAAAGGGGCCAGACGCATGAATAGGGGGTAGCGGCCGGGGACCATAGAGCAATAATCAGGATGTGGTGGCCATGGATAGAGGGGGCGGGGCCTGGGCACCCCTAATGAATGGGCAACCACTGTTTCTGCCGCCCTCCCAACACATATCCCCTACCCCCAATCTCCTTTGTAATGCCCGCCCACCTCACATGACACCACAGTGCCCAGAGCAGCCGCTCCCTCCTGCCCACCCCCTTGTCCCGGCCCTGTTTGTAAGATAGTGGTGCACAGGGGCGGACTGACAACTCATCGGGCCCCCGGGCAATAGGAGAATATTGGGTCCCCAGGCAATCAGAGATTATGGGGCCACACAGTATACAATCACACAGTATACAATCACACAGTATACACATACATGTACACACAGTATACACAGACATGTTTCTATTGGCTGAGAAGGTACTGGAGAGGTGGGGCAGCTATAATCTTGGGATTTTTAGACCAAAAAGATGTTGGTAAGGGACATTTCAGAAACAGATGCAAAAAAAACACAGATTTTTTACATACTGTCCCAGGTTTTACTTAGGCTGGTAACCCTGATGGGGCCCCCTAGTGGCCCGGGGCCCTCGGGCAGTGCCCGAGTGGTCGAATGGTCAGTCCGCCCCTGGTGGTGCATTATATGCATTGGTGTTGAGCAGGGCAGGCGTATCCGCAGCAACCAAAGAGGTCAGGCAGAGTTCAGCCATGGTTCCGGAGGCGGAGTTGGAGGTTTTTATATACAGTTTTAGAACAAGGCTCTTGTCTACAGTCGTACTTTATGTGCAGCACTTACACAACGATCGAACCCTCAATCAATACCAGTTACATTCCTGAAATACGTCCCCGCCAGCTGTAATAGGGATCGCCCTGACATTGCGCTCCATACATTTTTCGCCTGAATTGACACTCTAATCCTCGCCATGAAACCGTTAAGGAGGTAATTCATCTTGTTATGAAGTGACAGCCGCAACGGGCAGAGTGAGATGTAAATTCTCTAATCTCCGAGCTGCCTAATTATTTTACAGATTGATTTAAAGATGGATTCTACACACGCCAGACTGGAAGATTGGACGGCGTCCAGCAAAAACGTTTTCCTCTTACAGGGAATATCCAGGCTGAATAATGTAACGCATAAATTTGTAGAGCAATGGTCATAAAAATATCCGTCTAGATCTCCCTCTCTATTTATCCATCTACTGTATCGGATCATATTACATCCCGATCCATATGGAAACCCAATCAAACCACTTAAAGTGGAGGGCCACCCTAAAAAAAAAAAAAAAAATTGCATAAAAATGTTTCTAAAAATTTGGAGGAAAAAAAAATAATATATATATATATATATATATATATTTTAACCACTTTAACCACTTCAGCCCCGGACCAATTGGCAGCCAAAGGACCAGGCCCCTTTTTGCGATTCGGCACTGCATCGCTATAACTAACAATTGCACGGTCGTGCGACGTGGCTCCCAAACAAAATTGGCGTCCTTTTTTTCCCACAAATAGAGCTTTCTTTTGGTGGTATTTGATCGCCCCTGCGGTTTTTATTTTTTGCGCTATAAACAAAAATAGAGCAAAATTTTGAAAACAATGCAATATTTTTCGCTTTTTGCTATAATAAATATCCCCAAAAAATATATAAATTTTTTTTTTTCTCAGTTTAGGCCGATACGTATTCTTCTACATATTTTTGGTTTAAAAAAACGCAATTAGCGATTATTGATTGGTTTGCGCAAAAGTTATAGCGTTTACAAAATAGGGGATAGTTTTATAGCATTTTTATTAATATTTTTTTTTTTTACTAGTAATGGCGGCGATCAGCGATTTTTATTGTGACTGCGACATTATGGCGGACACATCGGACATTTTTGACACATTTTTGGGACCATTGTCATTTATACAGCAATCAGTGCTATTTAATGCATTGATTCCTGTATAAATGACACTGGCAGTGAAAGAGTTAACCACTAGGGGGAGGGGAGGGGTTATGGGCTGTGAATTGTGTGTTTTTTTTTAACATTAGGGGGCGGGGCTGACGTCTGACGTTATTGATCGGCTTTCCCGATGACAGGGAACAGCCGATCAATGACAGGCAGAGTAGAAAACGTGGGGAGAGGTTTGTTTACAGAGACCTCTCCCCGTTCTTCAGCTCTGTGACCCGATCGCGGGACACTAGCGGTGATCGGGTCCGCTGGTCCCGCGGCCGGGGTCACGGAGCTCCCGACCGGGTCACGAGCGCGCTGCTGGCGGCGTGCGTGCGACCCACGGCTAGGCAATTAAAGGGCCACGTACCTGTATGTGGTTTTTCCTAGCCGTGCCATTCTGCCGACGTATATGTGCAGGAGGCGGTCGGGAAGCGGTTAAGGACCAAGCCTATTTCTGACATTTGTTGTTTCCAAGTTAAAATGAGTATTTTTTGCTAGAACCCCCCAAACATTATATATATTTTTTTCAGCAGAGACCCTAGAGAAAAAAAATGGAGATCATTGCAATACATAGGGGTTTATTTACTAAAGGCAAATCCACTTTGCACTGCAAGTGCACTTGGAAGTGCAGTCGCTGTAGATCTGAGGGGGACATGCAAGGAAAATACGAAACAGCATTTTTGCTTGTACATGATTGGATGATAAAATCAGCAGAGCTTCCCCTCATTTCAGCTCTGCCCCTCAGATTTAAAGCAAGTGCACTTGTAGTGCAAAGTGGAGTTACCTTTAGTAAATAAACCCCTATGTATTGTAATGATCGCCTTTATGCCACACCGTATTTGCGCAGCGGTCTTACAAACTTAATTTTTTGGGGGGAAAATTATTTTTTTTTACATTCAAAAATAAGAAAACAGTAAAGTTAGTCCAATTTTTTTTGTATTATGTGAAAGATGATGTTACACCGAGTAAATTGATACCTAACATGTCATGCTTTAACCACTTTCAGACCGGACCGTTTTGCTGGCTTAAGACCAGACCACTTTTTGCGATTCGGCATTGTGTCGGTTTAACTGACAATTGCGCGGTCGTGCGACGTGGCTCCCAAACAAAATTGACATCCTTTTTTCCCCACAAATAGAGATTTCTTTTGGTGGTATTTGATCGCCCCTGCGGTTTTTATTTTTTGCGCTATAAACAAAAAAAGCAATCAGTGCTATTTAAATGCACTGATTCCTGTGTAAATGACACTGGCAGTGAAGGGGTTAACCACTAGGTGGCAGTGTAGGGGTTAAGTGTTCCTAGGGGCGTGCTACTAACTGTGGGGGGGCGTAGCTGTGATTTAGTGAACACTGATCTCTGCTTCAATCACAGGGATCAGAGATCGGTGTCACTAGTTGCTAGGCAGAACGGGGAGATGCTGTTTACTTCCGCATCTCCCCGTTAAGCCTTCCCGTGAGACGATCGTGGGTATCCCCACGGCGATCGAGTCCACGGGACCCGCGACCGGACTCACGGGGGTCCCGACCGGCGGCGCGCACGCGATGGCACGGCGGCAATCTTAAAGGGGACGTACCTCTACGCCCTTTTGCCTGCCCGTGCCATTCTGTCGACGCACATCGACGGGGAGCTTTAAATTATTATTTTTTTCTCCTATTTATTTTACTTTTTATTTTTATACCTTGTCCCTTGATGGACAGAGGTAAAGATGAACAGTTGATAAATGGACAAAGGATGGGGAATAAAAAAAAGTGGAGATAAAGGGGGGAATTACTAAAACCGGAGAGTGAAAAATCTGGTGCAGCTCTGCATAGAAACCAATCAGCTTCCAGGTTTTATTGTCAAAAATGAGTTGAAGTTGATTGGGTATAATGCACAGCTGCGCCAGATTCTGAGTGCTCCAGTTTTAGTAAATCTCCCCCAAAGTATCATTTGATGGATTGAGGGTGGGAGATTAAGAGCCACTGGATGGCTTGAGGATGAAGGATGATGAGTTACTGGATGGACAGAGGGTGGGGGGTGAAGAGCCTTTGGTTGGATAGAGGGAATGGGATAAAGACTCAGTGGATGAACAGAACGTGGACATGAAGGGTCGTTTGATGGACAGGTATTGGGGATGGAAAGTCATTGGGTGGACAAGGGTTGGAAATGAAATGTTGTTGGATGGACAGAGGATACGGGATGAAGAGTCATTGGATAGACAAAATGGGGAAATAAAATCGACACTGGATGGACAGAGGGTAGAGGACGAAAAGTCATTGGATGAATTGAGGGTGGAGGATTAAGTGTCATTGGACAGATTGAGGGTGTGGGGGATGGAGAGTCTTTGGATGGATTGAGGTAGATGGATGAAGACTAATTGGATAGACAAAGGGTAGAGATGAAGTGTCATTGGAAGGAAAGATGGTGGCAATGAAGAATATACAAAAGGTGGAGAATAAAGAGTCATTGGATGAATTGAGGGTGGGGGATTAAGAGTCATTGGACAGATTGGGGGTGTGAGAGATGGCAAGTCTTTGGATGGATTGAAGGTGATGGGGAAGAGTAATTGGATAGACAAAGGGTGGAGATGAAGAGTAATTTTATGGAAAGATGGTGGCAATGGAGAATAAACAAAAGGTGGAGAATGAAGAGTCATTGGATGAACTGAGGATAGGGGATTAAGAGTCATTGGATGAATTGAGAGTGGGGAAAAAGGGTCATTGGACAGATGGAGGGTGTGAGGGCCTTTGGATGGATTGAGGGTGATGGATGAAGAGTCATTGGATGGACAGAGGGTGAGAGATGAAGAGTCATTGGATGAATTGAGGGTGAGGAATTAGGAGTCATTGGATGATTTGAGTGTAGGGGATGAAGGGTCATTGAATAGATTGAGGGTGTGGGGAATGGAGATTCTTTGGACGAATTGAGAGTGATTTGTAAATAGTAATTGGATAGACAAAAGGTGGAGATGACGCTTCATTGGATGGAAAGATGGTGGGCAATGAAGAGTAAACAGAGGGTGGAGGAAGAAGAGTGCTTGGATGACTTGTAGGGTGGAGATGAAGGGTCATCGGATAGATTGAGGGTGTGAGGGATGAAGAGTCATTGAATGAAGTGGGGGTGTGGGATTAAGAGTCATTGGATGAAATGAGGGTGACGGATGAAGGGTAATTGGAAGAATTGAGGGGGGTGTGGGATTAAGTGTCATTGGATGAGTTGAGGGTGAGGGATAAGGAGTCATCGGATTGACAGAGGGTGAGAGATGAAGAGTCATTGGATGAATTGAGGGTGAGGAATTAGGAGTCATTGGATGATTTGAGTGTAGGGGATGAAGGGTAATTAAATAGATTGAGGGTGTGGGAGGTGGAGATTCTTTGGGCGAATTGAGGGTGATTTGTAAATAGTAATTGGATAGACAAAAGGTGGAGATGAAGCTTCATTGGATGGAAAGGTGGTGGGCAATGAAGAGTAAACAGAGGGTGGAGAAAGAAGAGTGATTGGATGACTTGTAGGGTGGGGATGAAGGGTAATTGGATAGATTGAAGGTGTGAGGCATGAAGAGTCATTGAATGAAGTGGGGGTGGGGGATTAAGAGTCATTAGATGAAATGAGGGTGACGGGTGAAGGGTAATTGGAAGAATTGAGGGGGGTGTGGGATTAAGTGTCATTGGATGAATTGAGGGTGAGGGATGAAGAGTCATCAGATGGATTGAGGGTGAGGGATGAAGAGTAATTGGATGATTTAAGGGTGAGGGATGAAGAGACATTGGATGAATTGAGGGGGTGAGGGGCTAAGATTCATTGGATGAATTGAGGGTGAGGATTGAAGGGCCATTGGATAGATTGAGGGTGTGGGGGGTGCAGAGTCATTGGATGGACTGAGGGTGATGGATGAAGGGTACGGTATTTGGATAGACAAACATTGGAGATAAAGTATCGTTGGACGTAAAGATGGTGGGCAATGAAGATATATTGAATGGCTAGAATATGGGGAATGGAGAGTTGATGGATGGACAAAGGGTGGAGATGAAGTGTCATTGGATGGATAGAGGGTGAGAGATTGAGTCATTGAATGGATAAAGAGTGGAAATGAAGAGTCACTGGATTGACATCGGGTGGAGGATAAAGTATTGATTCAATGGGAGGGTACTGAAGGACCGTAGAAGATCTGTAAGAAGATATTATTCTGGGCCCTACAATTTGGGGGTGGTGGGACCTTAAGCATCTGTTGGGGCAGAGATTGATAAAATAGAGGTGAAACTCTGGGACACAAGTCAGTCTGACCAGCAGAGATGGAGGCCGGAGTTGGATCTGCAATTTGAGAAGTTCATATTCACCGTTTTGAAATTGACTTGAGAACTTTGGCTCAGATAGGCCATAAACAAACTCAAGTTTTAGGACACCACACACACCGAATTGGTATTTGGCATAAAATCATCCTTAGTTGTAACATTGGATGTCACCACCCAAGCATCTTCTGCCAAGACGTTGTCCTATTGGCATGGTGTCACAGCGTCTGACGTTCAGCTGGTGTCACTCACTAACAAAACATCATTGTGACAAGTTATCCTTTTTCCCTTTTCAGTGAAAGAACATCCGATATTCCACTTTAGCCCTGGAAATGTTACACCGCAATGACCACAAACTAGACCCATAATTTATAGATGCAGATTCCAGGGAATGGCGGTTTAAACCCTTTCGCAGAATCCCGCGGGGTTTCTCCCTGTCATGGTACAGACAGTGGAGTAGGTGTTCATTGAAGGGTCATGGAAGAGGATTTGGAAGAGGCGAGCGCTGGGGAAGTTCAAAGGGAGGAGTGGGGATGTCCAATGATAAATGGTTTTTCTGGCAGACCGATGACGATAATGTTTTGTGGGTTTCCAGCTGTGATCGGGGTGAAGACATCAATCTGTCTGTCTGCATTTGCCGACTTTATACGCCAGATAATGTATCACGTTATTTGCTTCATCCCACATGTACTTACTCATCTCCTGGAGCAGAAATTTCCACTTAAAGGGAACCTACGGGCATTCCAAAACTGGTGGGATTTACTAACACCGGAGAGTGCAAAATCCAGTGCAGCTCTGCGCAGAAACCAATCAGCTTCCAGGTTTTATTGTCAAAGCTTAATTGAATAAGCTGAAGTTCAATGCTGATTGGCTACCAAGCACAGCTGCACACAGTTTTAGTAAAACTGTGTCACAAAGCTCCAATCATCTCACCACTGGACAATGAGGTCACTGTACTCCAATGGCCTCCACACTCACCACATCTCATCCAATAGAGCAGGGGCGGCCCGTGCATTGCGGGCGCACGTGCACCGCCCCCCCATCCATGCACCTCTTTCAGGGCGCCGGACGCATGGATTCCTATGGCGGGGACGGTACTTTTTGAAGCACCTGATTAGGGCCAGAGGCTCTAATAGGCTTCAAAATAGGGTGGGCTCGGGGTGCAGAGAGTGCGCCCTGATCCCACCCAATTGTGTGACGATAGCGAATTCATCTTTTGCGATTTTCACACTAATGCTCCTCCCCGCCATTCAGGGTTTCCCCCGATTGGCCAAAGCGCCAGGGCATCCTATTAGATCGGTGGGCACAATGGCTGCATATGATGGGCACAAGTGGCTGCATTTGACGGGCACAAGTGGCTGCATTTGATGGGCACAAGTTTGCTGCATTTGACGGGCACAAGTGGCTGCATTTGACGGGCACAAGTGGCTGTATATGATAGGCACAAGTGGCTGCATATGATGGGCACAAGTGGCTGCATTTGAATAGCAAAAGTGGCTGCATATACTGGCTACAAGTGCCTGCATTTGATGGGCACAGTGGCTGCATTTGATGGGCACAATGGCTGCATTTGATGGGCACAATGGCTGCATATGATGGGCACAAGTGGCTGCATTTTACGGGCACAAATGGCTGCATTTGAGAGTCACAAGTGGCTGCGTATGATGGGCACAGTGGCTGCATATGATAGGCACAATGGCTGCATATGATGGGCACAAGTGGCTGCATTTGTGGGGCACAAGTGGCTGCATTTGATGGACACAAGTGGCTGCATTTGATGGGCACAAGTGGCTGCATATGATGGGCACAAGTGGCTGCATATACTGGGCACAAGTGGCTGCATATACTCGCCACAAGTGGCTGCATTTGATGGGCAAAGTGGCTGCATATTATGGGCACAAGTGGCTGCATTTGAGGGGCACAAGTGGCTGCATATACTGGCCACAAGTGGCTGCATTTGATGGGCACAGTGGCTGCATTTGATGGGCACAATGGCTGCATATGATGGGCACAAGTGGCTGCATATGATGGGCACAAGTGGCTGCATTTGACGGGC
Source organism: Lithobates sylvaticus (assembly GCA_028564925.1). Taxonomy (NCBI): domain Eukaryota; kingdom Metazoa; phylum Chordata; class Amphibia; order Anura; family Ranidae; genus Lithobates; species Lithobates sylvaticus. The sequence goes on from CM053037.1 coordinate 177,869,938, forward strand.
ACAAGTGGCTGCATTTGAGGGTCACTAGTGGCTGCGTATGATGGGCACAGTGGCTGCATATGATAGGCACAATGGCTGCATATGATGGGCACAAGTGGCTGCATTTGTGGGGCACAAGTGGCTGCATTTGATGGACACAAGTGGCTGCATTTGATGGGCACAGTGGTTGCATATGATGGGCACAATGGCTGCATATGATGGGCACAATGGCTGCATATGATGGGCACAAGTGGCTGCATTTGAGGGTCATAGGTGGCTGCGTATGATAGGCACAGTGGCTGCATATGATGGGCACAGTGGTTGCATATGATGGGCACAGTGGTTGCATATGATGGGCACAGTGGCTGCATATGATGGGCACAGTGAGGCTGCTGGGGCGGTTTCAGTATTTTTCAATTTGTTTGCGCCCCCCCCCAAAAAAAATTTGGGGGGGGGGGCAATAGAGCACCTTTGGGATGTGGGATGTGGTGGAACGGGAGGTTTCGCATCATGGATGTGCAGCCGACAAATCTGCAGCAACTGCGTGATGCCATCATGTCACTATGGAGCAAAATCTGAGAAATGTTTTCAACACCTTGTTGTATCTATGCCACCAAGAATGAAGGCAAAAGGGGGTCCAACCCAGTACTAGCAAGGTGGATCTAATAAAGTGGCCGGGGAGTGTACACAGAAACAGTGTGAAAGGCCTGCTGAATTTGTTGTGTTGAATCAAGTCGCAAGTCGCATAAAGGGCAAACTAGCAGTTTTTTTCCCTGCTGAGGATACATTTAGCATCTCTAGTTGCTAGTAAGGTTCCATTTCCAGCGTGACTTTTGATCTGACTGCACTCTCTGGATCAAAGTCGCATCAAAGTAGTGCCGGCACCTTTTCAAAGTCGCTGCAACTTTAAGTCGCACCAATACGACTGGCTGCCATTGATAAGAAACAACTGCGACTCGAGTGTCTAAAGTCGCATGACAAGTCGCACAAGTGTGAATGTTTTTCCACGTTTTTCCCGGAGTCTCTCTTCATTCTTTTGCAGATGAGATGAAATTGGAGGTGCTGTTTTCGTGGCGCCGTCTTGTCAAGCCGCCGACGAGATCGCAGAAACCGATGCAGAAAAAATAATAATTCTGCGAATGAAAACAGAAATAAACAGATAAACTAGCGCCCTGCGGCGTTCTGCGCGTCATGTGCCGCCGCAGCCCCGTCCATAGACGGACCACACAGGGAGCGGCGTTCGCGTATCCATGGCGCGGCCAGCCCCGGATCTGAGCGGTGCGCAACGGATCGTCTCAAGAGCCGCAATCGGTTTTTGTATATGCAATAAATATAAAACGTTTCCTAAACACGCTCAGCAGCTGCGAGGGGCCATGACGAGCGAACGCGGATATTCATCACTGCATGAGGACTGGATTGTGTATATGTGTCAGGATCATCCCCCACTTCCCTCCCTCCTCCTTCATTAACCCATTGTATCCCTCTATTTCTATCTCTCCCTCTCCCCCTCCCCCACATTGCACTTGATCTCCACCCCAGATTTCTCTTGCTCTTCTATAGCCTTCTCTTCTGTCTCCTCCCCCCATCTTGCCTCTTGCCTTTCCCAATCTTTCCCTTCTGCCCCCTCCACCCTCTCTGTCTTGCCCCTTGCTGTCCCCCATATCACTCTTCTGCCCCTTCCCTATCTCTCTTTCCTTCCCCTCCCAATCTGTCTTGCCCCTAGCTCTCTCCCACCTGTCTCTTCTACTCCTCCCCCCTCTGTCTTGTCCCTAGCTCTCTCCCACCTGTCTCTTCTGACCCCTCCCCCTTCTGTCTTGCCCCTAGCTCTTCCACCTGTCTCTTCTGCCACCCCTCTGTCTTGCCCCTAGCTCTCCCATCTGTCTCTTCTGACCCCTCCCCCTCTGTCTTGCCCCTAGCTCTCTTCCACCTGTCTCTTCTGCCACCCCTCTGTCTTGCCCCTAGCTCTCCCATCTGTCTCTTCTGACCCCTCCCCCTCTGTCTTGCCCCTCTCTCTCTCCCACCTGTCTCTTCTACTCCTCCCCCCTCTGTCTTGCCCCTAGCTCTCTCCCACCTGTCTCTTCTACCCCCTACCCCCTCTGTCTTGCCCCTAGCTCTCTCCCACCTGTCTCTTCTGACCCCTCCCCCCTCTGTCTTGCCCCTAGCTCTCTCCCACCTGTCTCTTCTGACCCCTCCCCCCTCTGTCTTGCCCCTAGCTCTCTCCCACCTGTCTCTTCGGACCCCTCCCCCCTCTGTCTTGCCCCTCTCTCTCTCCCACCAGTCTCTTCTGACCCCTCCCCCCTCCCCCCTCTGTCTTGTCCCTAGCTCTCTCCCACCTGTCTCTTCTGACCCCTCCCCCCTCTGTCTTGCCCCTAGCTCTCTCCCACCTGTCTCTTCGGACCCCTCCCCCCTCTGTCTTGCCCCTAGCTCTCTTCCACCTGTCTCTTCTGCCACCCCTCTGTCTTGCCCCTAGCTCTCCCATCTGTCTCTTCTGACCCCTCCCCCCCCCCTCTGTCTTGCCCCTCTCTCTCTCCCACCTGTCTCTTCTACTCCTCCCCCCTCTGTCTTGCCCCTAGCTCTCTCCCACCTGTCTCTTCTACCCCCTCTGTCTTGCCCCTAGCTCTCTCCCACCTGTCTCTTCTGACCCCTCCCCCCTCTGTCTTGCCCTAGCTCTCTCCCACCAGTCTCTTCTGCCCCCTCCCCCCTCTGTCTTGCCCCTAGCTCTTCCACCTGTCTCTTCTGCCACCCCTCTGTCTTGCCCCTATCTCTCCCATCTGTCTCTTCTGACCCCTCCCCCTTCTGTCTTGCCCCTAGCTCTCTCCCACCAGTCTCTTCTGACCCCTCCCCCTCTGTCTTGCCCCTAGCTCTCTTCCACCTGTCTCTTCTGCCACCCCTCTGTCTTGCCCTAGCTCTCTCCCACCTGTCTCTTCTGCCCCCTCCCCCTCTGTCTTGCCCCTAGCTCTCTCCCACCTGTCTCTTCTGCCCCCTCCCCCCTCTGTCTTGCCCCT
>CM053037.1:177873421-177890308 GCA_028564925.1 Lithobates sylvaticus
GAGTATCCATAGCGCAATACTGTTGCTTTAAAATTTATTGTGTATAAAAACCATATTACACTTACATTAAGCATGTAGTCAATAGGCCAGTGTTTAAAAACAATCACGAGCCGGCCGGCTCTCTCTCTCTCGCAGCCCGTCGCTTCCTGGATGGACGGGGAATGGAGGTGACGTCAGCACGCCGCTCACCCTACGTCGTTTCGTCACAGAATGACTTCTTCCTGGGGCACGGGCGGCGTGCTGACTCACCGCCTATTGTACACAGTGCCGTCCTAATCCCGCCCTTTCCTGAGCTCCCGGTCGCCATATTTGAATAGGGCAATTGCCCTTTCTCTTGTTATTTGGCTTGCTAGGGAATATGGGCGGTGTGTCAGGCAGTTAGTGTATGCGAACGCCATATTGGAGTAGGGCAAATGCCCATAACTCCACTAATAGGTCCGTTAAAATATGTGGGCAAAGCCATAAATTTGTCTTAATATATGGCCGTGCGCGGGACGAACAGAACCAACGCAGAGACATCCGGTTCTCTGCTTCTGTTCGATCCCCCAATAGCGATAGAAACTCCTCCCTCCTCATAAATAAAGGACGGGGAGATTATTTCCATTCATATATGTATGTAAGACTATGGGAATATATACAAGGCCATCATCATTAACCCCGCGGTCTCCCGGGAGCTATGTTAACCCTCAATTGCCCTTTGTGCATAATGTAGTACAGCGCAATTAAGGGGCCTTTTTACTAGAGACATCAGTTTAAGCCGATGTCCCCAGCATGTATCCATATATAAATGCTAAAAACGGTATCTGGAAATCCTCACCTTATACTCCAAAAACGCATTACAACTAAAAAAGGAGAAAAAAAAAGAAAGAAATGCAGCCTTTCAAAGCCCTGATTTGCGTAAGAAACACTTGTAGGGCTGAAACCTGACTGCATTCCCTGCTCTAAAACCGAGGAAAAATCTGTTGTAGATTGGAGGTGATGGTGGTCTTTTGATGGTATTAATAGGTCACGTATCTAGTGGACCCATCTAATCCTTATAACTAAACTATATATTCGATGTTACTTCCCCCAACCCCCCCTCGGGTGGGTCACTACCGGACAGGGAAAATGTGAGATATTGTCGATGGATAAAAATCGCATATCTTTCGTGCCAATGTGGAATAACATGCTTATCTTGATGTTAACCTCTTTTTTTGTTTTTTCTGAGTGAAAATAATTATTTTGTCAAGTAACGTAATCTCCCATTATATGTCCCCCCTATTCTTGGCCCCCGGGAGCTCAGAGTAGGTTTACAATGTTATATCATTTAACTATTGTCAATAAAAGCATTCAAATCCACATCTACGTTGAGGCCGTAGGGGGTGTAGCAACGTACTTTATGGATCCAAGACATCTCAGCTCTAGACAGATCCCTCACTAGTGGGCTCCCTCTCCAGTGAGCACTAAATTTATCTATTCCTAAAAACAGTGTGCCTGAAGGATTACGGTCGTGGTGCTGAGCGTAATGTTTGGGCACTGAATGGAACCTGTACCCACTCTTTATATTCGTAATATGCTCACCCAACCGTACTTGCATAGTTCGCTTTGTTCTGCCAATATACTGGAGCCCGCACGGGCATTGCAACAGATATACTACCCCTTTGGAGCTGCAAGTAATAAAGGGTTCAATTTTATGTTCCCTGGAAGTGCTAGTAGATACAAATGTTAGTGTCTTCTTCTGTCTGCTCTTATTCAGTGTGCAGATTTGGCACCGGCGACATTGATGGTAACCAGATATTTGTTGAAAAAAAGACACTTTCTTGGTAGGTGGATCTACCACATTGGGTGCTACCCTATCCCTAAGGGAAGGGGCTCCCCTAAAGACCAGCTCTGGGTTAGTGGGGAGAAAGGTGTTAATAATTCTATCATTCCCCAGTATATGCCAGTGTTTTCGAAGCATTTTTTTGATGATCAGATAGTGCTGCGTTGAGAAGGAGGTGACAAAAGGGACTGTAGGTCTGTCCCTTGTTCTAGTCTGTCCCTCTCTCAGCAACACAGCCCTATCAGTCTCCGCTATTTCCTCAATTAAGGTGTCCATAAGGCTAGCGTCATACCCTTTTTCCTCCAACCTTCCCTTTAAGACATTAGCCTGCAGCCTATAGTCACCAATGTCAGAGCAGTTCCTCCTCATTCTGACAAACTGGCTTCTAGGAATGGACTTTAGCCAGGGAGCGTGATGACAGCTTCCCATCGGTATAAACGAATTTCTGTCTGTCTTTTTGAAATATGAGATAGTTTTAAACGCGCCTTCACTCTTGGTGATTGTCAGATCAAGGAAATTCACACTCTCCTTGCTGGCTTCCATGGTGAACCTGATGCCCCTGTCATTGGTATTAATACTTGAAAAGAATTCTTCAAGTTGCAGCAAGGTTCCCTCCCATAGGAGGAGGACGTCATCAACATATCGCGCCCAAAACGACAGAAATGGGCTGCGATCCTTATAGATGACGTCCTCCTCCCACTTCGCCATAAATAAATTCGCCAGGCTTGGGGCGTATTTTGCACCCATTGCCACACCGCGTACTTGCTGGTAGTATTGTTGTTCAAACCAGAAATAATTGTGGCCTGCTGCGTATTCTAACAGATCCATAATGAAATGTTGCTGTTGCTCTGGCAAAGTGGAAAGCGTATTAAGATAATACTTGACTGCCGCGGTTCCCAAATGGTGTGGGATAATAGTATACAATGCAGTGACATCTGCTGTCACTAATAAAGTATTTTCTGTGGGTTTAAGATTTGACAATAGATTAATCACATGTCGTGTATCCTTCAGAAAAGATGGCATTTGTTGCACCAACGGTTGGAGGAAAAAATCTATATACTTGCCCACCCGGGACGTGATGGAATCGATACCACTCACTATGGGGCGTCCCGGGGGGCAAGTGAGACTTTTGTGTATCTTAGGCAGATAATACAGTACTGGTGTCCTCGGAGCCTTAGGGATAAGGAACATTTTCTCTTTCTCGCTAAGGATCTTTGATTCAAAACCCCTATCCACCAGTGCCTTTAATGTTTTTTTATACTGAGTAACGGGGTTATCTGGCAACACAACATAAGTATTTTTGTCATCCACTATATTGTGCATCTCTTTGAGGTAGTCGGCCCGATCTAAGATAACTATGCCCCCCCCCTTATCAGCGGGGCGAATAATCAAATTTTTGTTATTACAGAGGGAGTCCAACCCTTCTTCAAGGTGCTTATCCATTTTATGGCTAGTAGTCCGTACAAGCTCTAAGTCCCGGAGTAGGACATCCTTAAAGACTCTCAGTGAAGGAGCCAGGATTCCAGGGGGGTTAAAGGTTGACGCATTAGATAGCCCGGAATGTACAATAGTTTGTTGTGTTGATACCTCTTTCTGAGTTGAGGTAACAGCAAAGTGCCTTTTGATGTTGACCTTACGGACAAATCTATGAATGTCTATGTAAGTTTGAAACTTATCAAGTTTCTTCGGGGGTGCAAACTTAAGCCCCTTATTCAAAATTGCAGTTTCCGATTTCGTGAGGGTTTGGGAACTAAGGTTAAAGATTCCTTCTCCCCTTATTTCTTTGACTTTTTGCGATTGTGCTCTCCTCCCCCCTCTGACTCCTCTTTGTTTTCTACGGGTCTTTTTAGTCCTTGGGTGGCCCTGGGAAAACCCCAATATTGTTGTTCTTGGCCTCCGGTATTAGGCCTAACATTTGGGGTTCTAGGTGGACCTGACCATCGTGGGTCTAGTTCCCTCCCACCAGCTGTATGGTCACCGAAGGTTCCGGATGGCGGACCCTCTCTGTCTCTCAAAGGAAAAAAACGGTTGTGTGTATCTACTCTATTGCTATAATCATCTAGATCCCTAGACCAGTAGGGTTGACTACTGTATTGTGAACCTTGATTGTAGGGCATAGAGTACCCTCCGTTACCCTGTTCAGATCTCTCAGGTCCCCGATTCGATCAAAAAAATGCTTCGAAAACACTGGCATATACTGGGGAATGATAGAATTATTAACACCTTTCTCCCCACTAACCCAGAGCTGGTCTTTAGGGGAGCCCCTTCCCTTAGGGATAGGGTAGCACCCAATGTGGTAGATCCACCTACCAAGAAAGTGTCTTTTTTTCAACAAATATCTGGTTACCATCAATGTCGCCGGTGCCAAATCTGCACACTGAATAAGAGCAGACAGAAGAAGACACTAACATTTGTATCTACTAGCACTTCCAGGGAACATAAAATTGAACCCTTTATTACTTGCAGCTCCAAAGGGGTAGTATATCTGTTGCAATGCCCGTGCGGGCTCCAGTATATTGGCAGAACAAAGCGAACTATGCAAGTACGGTTGGGTGAGCATATTACGAATATAAAGAGTGGGTACAGGTTCCATTCAGTGCCCAAACATTACGCTCAGCACCACGACCGTAATCCTTCAGGCACACTGTTTTTAGGAATAGATAAATTTAGTGCTCACTGGAGAGGGAGCCCACTAGTGAGGGATCTGTCTAGAGCTGAGATGTCTTGGATCCATAAAGTACGTTGCTACACCCCCTACGGCCTCAACGTAGATGTGGATTTGAATGCTTTTATTGACAATAGTTAAATGATATAACATTGTAAACCTACTCTGAGCTCCCGGGGGCCAAGAATAGGGGGGACATATAATGGGAGATTACGTTACTTGACAAAATAATTATTTTCACTCAGAAAAAACAAAAAAAGAGGTTAACATCAAGATAAGCATGTTATTCCACATTGGCACGAAAGATATGCGATTTTTATCCATCGACAATATCTCACATTTTCCCTGTCCGGTAGTGACCCACCCGAGGGGGGGTTGGGGGAAGTAACATCGAATATATAGTTTAGTTATAAGGATTAGATGGGTCCACTAGATACGTGACCTATTAATACCATCAAAAGACCACCATCACCTCCAATCTACAACAGATTTTTCCTCGGTTTTAGAGCAGGGAATGCAGTCAGGTTTCAGCCCTACAAGTGTTTCTTACGCAAATCAGGGCTTTGAAAGGCTGCATTTCTTTCTTTTTTTTTTCTCCTTTTTTAGTTGTAATGCGTTTTTGGAGTATAAGGTGAGGATTTCCAGATACCGTTTTTAGCATTTATATATGGATACATGCTGGGGACATCGGCTTAAACTGATGTCTCTAGTAAAAAGGCCCCTTAATTGCGCTGTACTACATTATGCACAAAGGGCAATTGAGGGTTAACATAGCTCCCGGGAGACCGCGGGGTTAATGATGATGGCCTTGTATATATTCCCATAGTCTTACATACATATATGAATGGAAATAATCTCCCCGTCCTTTATTTATGAGGAGGGAGGAGTTTCTATCGCTATTGGGGGATCGAACAGAAGCAGAGAACCGGATGTCTCTGCGTTGGTTCTGTTCGTCCCGCGCACGGCCATATATTAAGACAAATTTATGGCTTTGCCCACATATTTTAACGGACCTATTAGTGGAGTTATGGGCATTTGCCCTACTCCAATATGGCGTTCGCATACACTAACTGCCTGACACACCGCCCATATTCCCTAGCAAGCCAAATAACAAGAGAAAGGGCAATTGCCCTATTCAAATATGGCGACCGGGAGCTCAGGAAAGGGCGGGATTAGGACGGCACTGTGTACAATAGGCGGTGAGTCAGCACGCCGCCCGTGCCCCAGGAAGAAGTCATTCTGTGACGAAACGACGTAGGGTGAGCGGCGTGCTGACGTCACCTCCATTCCCCGTCCATCCAGGAAGCGACGGGCTGCGAGAGAGAGAGAGAGCCGGCCGGCTCGTGATTGTTTTTAAACACTGGCCTATTGACTACATGCTTAATGTAAGTGTAATATGGTTTTTATACACAATAAATTTTAAAGCAACAGTATTGCGCTATGGATACTCGTTTGTCTTTCATGTGAACGTTTGTGGAGGAGAGCAAGGACCACCCTGACAGGATTTTCAGGTGTATCCACACACTGTGAGAGATACTTGGAGGAATCTGGATAGAGACCCGGGCAGGGGGATATGCCACAGGCCCTTTTTGATCTCTCTAACACAGGGATCAAAGTAGCTGGTAAGCGGCAGTCTTTTAGTTTGGTGGAGGATCCTTCTTTCCTTTTCAATCACTCCTTTCTGAGGGTGTCGAATATAGGAACACCACGAGGACTTTAATAACAGGATTACAATACCCTGTGTGGACTGTCCTGTACAATAATTTATTGTTATTCATTTATGATCTTTCTTTATTATTATGATCTAAAGGTTTTTTTTGCACTGCATTTAAAAGATAATTCATAGAAGTTATTATATGCGTTCTTGTTCACGATTATATGTTCACTAGCACTGCAACTGTGTATAAACTGGGTGGTGTAATCTGCATATCGGCTATTTGGGCCAATCAGATTGCACCCATACACTGGTATTGGTTCAGGGTAGAACCGAGTTTCACTAAATTTTTTTGTCACTATTGGTAATCAATATATGTAAATTTCCTTTTTGGGCCAATCTGACTGCACTCACATACTGGTTACTGGTTCAAGACAGAACCGAGTTCCACTAAATTCTTTGTCACTATTGGTATTCAATATATGTAAATTTCCAGCGCAGCTACTTTTTTTGCATTTGTACTTTGTGTGTGTATCTCACCTCAAGTTGCGGCAGGAAATTTTGTTTGTTTTATTTATTGATTTATTTCTTATTACATCCTTTTTATATGGGATTAGTTATTTCTGTGCATATACACATCAATTGGGTAGCACATTCAGACTTTATCACATGAGCCAGACAGCGCTGTTACTCCAATATATAGAAATGAGTACAAGGTAACAGATGGGGTGGGGGGGAGATAGGAAGGTGGGAGAAAATTAGGAGAGGTAGAGGAGATGAGGAGAGAACCTTAGAAATAAGAATGGGGAGGAGATAAGAAGAGGTCTGTGCTCTTTGTAATACACCAGATATTAAGTAGGCAGGGCTGACACCACTTACACTTATTTGCGTCACTAGGGTTGGTGTCACCCCCCCCCCCCACCACCAACTATAGTCCCCCCTCAGTACAGTCCCCTCCCTCAGTATAGACCCTACCTCAGTACAGTCCCCCCTTCAGTATAGATCCCCCTCAGTATAGACCCCCCCTCAGTATAGATCCCCCCTCAGTATAGACCCCCCTCAGTATAGACCCCCCTCAGTATAGACCCCCCTCAGTATAGACCCCCCCTCAGTATAGATCCCCCCTCAGTATAGATCCCCCCTCAGTATAGATCCCCCTCTCAGTATAGACCCCCCCTCAGTAAAGATCCCCCCTCTCAGTATAGACCCCCCCCTCAGTAAAGATCCCCCCTCTCAGTATAGACCCCCCCTCAGTAAAGATCCCCCCTCTCAGTATAGACCCCCCCTCAGTATAGACCCCCCCTCAGTATAGACCCCCTCAGTATATATCCCACCTCAGTATAGTCCCCCCCTCAGTATAGATCCCCCCTCACTATAGACCCCCCCCCCCCATCAGTATAGACCCCCTCAGTACAGACCCCCCCCTCAGTATAGACCCCCCTCAGTATAGATCCCCCCCTCACTATAGACCCCCCCCTCAGTATAGACCCCCTCAGTATAGACCCCCCCCCCCCCCCCAGAATAGACCCTTACACTGGGGCACACCACCAGTTATTTTTCTGTACTTGCAACTTGTGTAAAGAGATAAAACATGGAGAATGTGCTCGTATAATAGAGATGCACGGAATTCGTTTTTTTTTGTGACATTTTTCCTTGACAGGCTCCTTAAATAGCTCAGACACAACCCCGGAATCTGCTGTTTTCTTTTAAATAAATTTCAGTGGATAAATATTTCTTTTTTTAGCTTTAGGTCATCTATAAACACAAATGTACTAACTGGTGAAGGCCAAATGGAAAGTGTAAAAAATAAAATCTGCGCTGTTTCTTTAAGGGACGTCTATATGACAGCGAGGGGGGCGGCGAGGAGCTCCTTGTAATCAACCTCCAGAGAAGACATTCGCACGTTCCTGTATAACATCTATTAGGATATAATAAATATTATCTCCATCCAGTAAATGTTTAACAGGTCGGGATAAAGAGCGGCGGTGGTCGGATGAAGGCAGAGCGATCGGCGGCGGCGGATGTGTTGTACTCCACGGGGAAAGTTTTGACAGTTGATGAAATAAAAATGTATATAAAATGTATATACACATCATTGTATAGAAATCCTTTATTATCTTAGAGACGCCGAGACTTTCACACGTTCTCCTTCCTTGCTGCACGCAATACAATTTTATGTCGGATTTAATAAAGCGCGGTCGGGTTTTAAGGTCGTAGTAAAGGCGTATTTTTTATTTATACCTACAGGTTAGCCTATAATAAGACTTCCTTGTAGGCGCAGGAAATATCTCCTAAACCTGCACCGTTTATTTACATTAGCAGCGCTGGTGATGTCACTGACGCATGCGCACTACACTCTAAATGGACCGTGTCGCATCCATAGAGAGATCCGCATAGCGGCCGTGATGTCGGCCCGGGAACCCGGAAGACCGTGCAAAGATGGAAGCCCTGTCAGCGGTGACAGCGCGCCGCTGGAAGGCTTCGTTTTCAGGTAAGCCCCCCATACACACGGTGGGAAATTCCGACCACAAAATCTGTCAGATTTTTTCAGACTAATTTTGTCCGACACTGGTGTTGCATACACACGGTCGGACAAAGTTGTCGGAAAATCCGATCATTCTGAACGTGGTGACGTTCGTTGCGTAAGACGGAACTACGTAGAGGCTAGTAGCCAATAGCTTTGGTCTCGTAATTTGGTCTGAGCATGCGTGGCACTTTGTCAGTCGGAATTCTCTACACACGATCGGAGAAAGTCCGATCGGATTTTGTTGTCGGAAAATTTGAGAGCAGGATCTCTAATTTTTTCCGTCGGAAATTCCAATGGAAAAAGTCCGATGGAGCCCACACACGGGGAGCGGATTTTTGGACAACATGGACCGATCGGACATTTTCCGTCTGAATTTTCGACCGTGTGTATGGGGGGCTAAGTCTTTTATAATGTGCTAGTATGCAATGTATACTAGCACCTTATGCCATTAATTTTTAGTAGTTATATTATACAAGAGTGACATCACCGCTCTCCAGATACAAGTTATATTATACAGGAGTGACATCACCGCTCTCCAGATATAAGATATATCATACAGGAGTGACATCACCGCTCTCCAGATATATGTTATATTATACAGGAGTGACATCACCACTCTCCAGATATATGTTATATTATACAAGAGTGACATCACCGCTCTCCAGATATAAGATATATCATACAGGAGTGACATCACCGCTCTCCAGATATATGTTATATTATACAGGAGTGACATCACCACTCTCCAGATATAAGTTATATTATACAAGAGTGACATCACCGCTCTCCAGATATAAGATATATTATACAGGAGTGACATCACCGCTCTCCAGATATATGTTATATTATACAGGAGTGACATCACCGCTCTCCAGATATATGTTATATTATACAGGAGTGACATCACCACTCTCCAGATATAAGATATATTATACAGGAGTGACATCACTGCTCTCCGGATATAAGTTATATTATACAGGAGTGACATCACCACTCTTCAGATATAAGTTATAGTATACAGAAGTGACATCACCGCTCTTCAGATATAAGTTATATTATACAGGAGTGACATCACCACTCTCCAGATATGTTATATTATACAGGAGTGACATCACCGCTCTCCAGATATAAGATATATTATACAGAAGTGACATCACTGCTCTCCAGACATGTTATATTATACAGGAGTGACATCACCGCTCTCCAGATATGTTATATTATACAGGAGTGACATCACCGCTCTCCAGATATAAGTTATATTATACAGGAGTGACATCACCACTCTTCAGATATAAGTTATATTATACAGGAGTGACATCACCACTCTCCAGATATAAGTTATATTATACAGGAGTGACATCACCGCTCTTCAGATATGAGATATATTATACAGGAGTGACATCACCGCTCTCCAGATATAAGTTATATTATACAGAAGTGACATCATCGCTCTCCAGATATAATGGATAAGGCCCCTTTCACACTTATACGACTTGTCCCACGATTTGGGACTGCAAAGTAGCATGACAAGTCTTTCCTCATGATTTCCAATGACAGCCATTCATATTAGTACGACTTCAAGTCGTTCCGACTTCAAAGTAGTCCCTGCACTACTTGGTCCGATTTTTGATGCCACTTACACAGGCAGTCCTTGAAATCGCGGCAAAATCGCGCGACTTTGAAGACGCAAAAGTGTGAAAGGGGCCTAACTCAACTGTTGGATAAATCCTTGTTTGTAGATTTAGCAGCCAACAAGTGATTTTAGCTTAGCAAAGTCTCTGCCACAGACTTGGTTGTGAAACTTTAGATGAACACAAAAGTCTCCCACAGGAACTTAGTTGTAACTGAAGGATAAGGTTAGGAACTTTTTTTACAGTACCAGTATCTTGCAGCCGGTCCAGCGATACCGTAAGAAATGCGGATTCAATTAGTGTCCTTGCAGCTCATCTTCCAGGCTCTTACCAAACAGCCAGCCTCGTGTGTGGCCCTCCTCCGAAGAGTCCTCCCCTGGTTGCATGTGGAGTTGCTGGGCCTCTCCAAACCCGAGACGGCACCGGAACACCTTAGAATCCTCCCTCCAGTTACTGCGCCTCGAACTAGCCAGTTCCGAGGCTCGGAGACGGATGGATCCGCACCCCAGGCCATGAGGGCCTCCGTGGCTGGTCAGGAGGACCAGGACCATGTAGTCAGCAACAACTTCTGGACCGGAACCCCGAACCCAGGGCTGTTTTTAAGGCAGGGCAAAAGGGGCAGCTGCCCTGGGCCCTGTCATTGTTGTGGGGCCCAAAGCAGCTGCCTCATACTTGACAACTATCCTGGTTTAAATTCCCTCATCCCTTGAGGTTTTAGTCCCATGCTGTGTCCCAATATCTCAGTGTGAAGTGCTGCTACTAATGCTGCCCAGCTCTGCCCTACAGTTGTGTACAGATGACTCACCTGCAGACCCTGTGTTTACATGTAAATTACTGGTATTCAGATGTAAATAGCGGCAGCATTGATACGTAAATAGCGGAAGCCAGCAGCATTCATATGTATATCACACCCCCCTGAGGTCATATTTACAGTAATCTCTAGCAACCAATCAACAAGCAGAAATCATGTGCTGTAACCTCTAGCAACTAATCAGTGAGCCGTAATGTGTGCTGTAACCTCTAGCAACCAATCAGTGAGCGGTAATGATACACTGTAACCTCTAGCAACCAATTGCTATAGCTGTCTGATCTGATTCAATAAACTGATTTTGAGTCTAGCTGCTATTTATTGTATGTCTCAGAGCAGGTGGAGAGCAAAACTGCATGGGGGCCCCAAGAAAAGTTTTGCCCAGGGTCCAATCAATATTAAAGACGGCCCTGCCCGAACCACATGACTTCGGTACCTTAAGTACCCCTCTCCCGGAATACACAGCGGAACAAACGCGCCCACTGATTGGCTCCGAGAGAAGATTGGTACCCAATGCGTCCAACCAGGCTGCATTCTAAAGCCTGTCAGAGGTGCTCACCCACCTATGACCAGGCAGAACCTCAATACAGCCCAGCCAAACGGATGCCAAAGCATAATTTAGAATACTTCACCCCAAAACTCAACTACAGTCTTGGGCAAAAATGAAATTTAAATACATAGCACGTACTAAAAGTACCAGCGCTACAGATATGTTACTGTATGTCTTGGAGGAATAATACGTTTTTAATGATATTAAATCAATGTGACTTTGCTGCTCTGCATGTTGAAGATGCAGATTAATGTTGCCGTGATCTCGGGCTCTCGGGACGTGCTCTGTGTCGTGTATTTAGTAGCAACGCTCTCATTAATCTCCTATAAACACTTGTGTCGTCTGGCAGGTCCGGGGCGCTGTCCTGGAGGGCGTGCTGAAGAAGTGGACTCAGTACAGACAGGAGTGTATGGACAGGCTGGATAAGGAGAGGCCTCTGGCGAATGGTAAGTCCACCCCCCCACCCCCCCATTACACTGGAGGATGCCACTTATTATTATCATACAGTATTTATATAGCGCCAACAGTTTACGCAGCGCTTTACAATATAAAAAGGAGACAATAGAGTTATAATACAATAAAATACAAGAGGATTAAGAGGGCCCTGCTCAGAAGAGCTTACAATCTAATAGGGTGGGGGAGGTGGTACAAAAGGTTGTAGCTGTGGGGAATGAGCTGATGGGAGTGGTAGAAGATTAGTTGGAGACGTGATAGGCTTTCCTGAAGAGATGAGTTTTCAGGGATCGCCTGAAGATAGCAAGAGTAGGGGATAGCCGGACCGCTGGAGGTAGCGAGTTCCAGAGGATGGGAGAGGCTCTGGAGAAATCCTAGAGATGAGCATGGGAGGAGGAGACGAGAGAGCTTGAGAGTAGGAGGTCTTGAGAAGAGCACTTCCTATCCATGAATAGAAGACATCTGCTTAGCATCCTCTCTGCTCCCTCCAACTATCTAAACCTAAAAGGGGAACATTTTAAGGCGTTATATTGGGGGTAAAAAAGCCGATTAGAACATTCGCAGGCTGTGCAAACAATACATTTTTCTTTGGAAAGCATCACTCAGTTAAAGTTTAAATTTTGGGCACAAAAGTTTTCATTTAAATATACTACTCGTTAGCCACAAAGGATGTAAAGCCACTTGGTGTGCGCCAAACACCTTTGCAAACACAGGCATTACCTTGTAAAAGTAGAAGTTACATCATCACTGGGCTGTACGTAGCCTATGCAGACAGCAGAGCGGTGGGAGGGGCCTGGCAGGCTCCACCCACTACATAAATTGACAGGAAGGGGTGGAGACAAGATCAGTCACCCTGCACAAGGAGAGAGAGCAGCAGTGACCGGTCTTTATTACAGGAAGTCTCACACTGGATTACATCACCTTACATCAGGGTCCCCAGAGATCCCCCCTTACATCAGAGTCCCCAGAGAGCCTCCTCCTTGCATCAGGGTCCCCAGAGAGCCCCCCTTACATCAGGGTCCCAAGAGAGCCTTCTCCTTGCATCAGGGTGCCCAGAGAGCCCCCCCTTGCATCAGGGTCCCCAGAGATCCTCCCCCTTGCATCAGGGTCCCCAGAGATTTTCCCCCTTGCATCAGGGTCCCAAGAGAGCCTTCTCCTTGCATCAGGGTGCCCAGAGAGCCTCCCCCCTTGCATCAGGGTCCCCAGAGATCCTCCCCCTTGCATCAGGGTCCCCAGAGATTTTCCTCCTTGCATCAGGGTCCCCAGAGAGCCCCCCTCTTGCATCAGGGTCCCCAGAGAGCCTCCCCCTTGCATCAGGGTCCCCGGAGAGCCTCCCCCTTAAAATCAGGGTCCCCAGAGATTTTCCCCCTTGCATCAGGGTCCCCAGAGATCCCCCCTTACATCAGAGTCCCCAGAGAGCCTCCTCCTTGCATCAGGGTCCCCAGAGAGCCCCCCCTTGCATCAGGGTCCCCTGAGAGCCTCCCCCTTGCATCAGGGTCCCCAGAGAGCCTCCCCCTTAAAATCAGGGTCCCCAAAGAGCCCCCCTCTTAAATTCAGGGTACCCAGAAAGCCTCCCCTCCCCTTGGGGACCCCTGCAGAGACTCTGGGCTATGGGCCCCAGATTCAGGGCTATAGCCCCAAGAGTTTTAGTAAGTCAATCCTTTTGGGACATATTTATAAAGCAGTGAATCTGACATTCAGCAAACGTTCAGTGCAGGTGAATCCTCCAGGTAAATTGACAGGAAGGGGTGGAGACAAGACCAGTCACCCTGCACAAGGAGAGAGAGCAGCAGTGACCGGTCTTTATTACAGGAAGTCTCACACTGGATTACATCACCTTACATCAGGGTCCCCAGAGATCCCCCTTACATCAGAGTCCCCAGAGAGCCTCCTCCTTGCATCAGGGTCCCCAGAGAGCCCCCCTTACATCAGGGTCCCCAGAGAGCCTCCCCTTGCATCAGGGTCCCCAGAGAGCCCCCCCTTGCATCAGGGTCCCCAGAGAGCCTCCCCCTTAAAATCAGGGTCCCCAGAGAGCCTCCCTCTTAAATTCAGGGTACCCAGAAAGCCTCCCCTCTCCTTGGGGACCCCTGCAGAGACTCCGGGCTATGGGCCCCAGATTCGGGGCTATAGCCCCAAGAGTTTTAGTAAGTCAACCCTTTTGGGACATATTTATA
The DNA here is from genome assembly GCA_028564925.1 of Lithobates sylvaticus. Classification (NCBI taxonomy): domain Eukaryota; kingdom Metazoa; phylum Chordata; class Amphibia; order Anura; family Ranidae; genus Lithobates; species Lithobates sylvaticus. The sequence continues at coordinate 177,887,685 of CM053037.1, forward strand.
AAGCAGTGAATCTGACATTCAGCAAACGTTCACTGCAGGTGAATCCTCCAGGTACGTGTTTTAAATAGTAGTGATTGATTCACCACCAGAGAATGTTTGTCGAAAGTCACATTCGCTGCTTTTTACATAGATCCAGTTGTGTTGAAGGGTTCCTGGCCCTTTAAGGCTGACTCGTATTTTGGCTATTAGTGAAAACGGATGAATGTTAATTTCTCGGTAAATCGTGCGGTGCAATCCGGGCCGGCACCTGCTCCTAGTGGGAGTTGTACAATAAAATAGGAAAAAACAAACTCATTGCGGCGAGATTGGATGTCTGGCAGGCCTCCCGGACAGTCAGACTTGTTTTTCTTCCCTCGACAGATCACCCGCCGCATATCGGGGAAGAAAAAAAAAAAAAAAAAAACTGGAAAGTACAAAAAGGGCTGAAAAGCACCTAAAAATAACAATTCTTTCCTGCTGGTGGTAAACTATCCAGTGCCTAACACCATCGCAAACCCTGTGCTGCCGCTATTACTCTGATGGTGCATCTGGTGCGGGTCCTGATGAATCATGGGAACGATGGAGAGCTGTCCCTGCCGGGAGAACACGCTGGCCGCTAGCACTAATCGCATGCTGATAATATGACATGCTGGTTGGATCAATGGATCGACTTGGGCACAATCAGCCTGCCCATATATGGTTTGTATCTTGGACAGTCCCTGTCAAATGGGCTGAGAGTCGAACCATCTATGGCCGGCTTTCCCCCCATCCCCTTTGTTATGTTTATATGTCTTGCATTGTTTGCACAGCACATGGCATTTTACTCACTCACTCACCCAATTAGTAGGGTGTAGGTCCCTGGGCTTGCCTTGAAAGTGATTGTAAAGGTTTGCTTTATACCAAACATGTTATACTTACCTGCTCTGTGCAAGGATTTTGCACAGTGAAGCTCCAATCCTCTTCTTCTGGGGTGTCCCTCTGCTCTTCTGGCTCCTCCCCTTCATCGGGCGCCCCCACAGAAAGCCGCTGTCCATGAGGGCACCCATGCGGGTGCGCTCCCAAGTCCCGCTGCTGCGTCCACTGACACAGACAGCGGGACCCCGGCCCCCGCTCCCTGTCACTGGATTTGATTGACAGCAGCTGGACCCAGCAATCAGTCTGTCCAATGAGGATAGAGACAGTGGCTGGAGCGCTCTGATGGCCGCATCGCTTCTGCCAGAAGCGATCAGCCAGGAAACTGTGAGCCCAGTCCGCCCCTGCTCCACACTCGCCCTCCGCTAATTTCCACTCACCAAATGCAAGCAGGAGAGTAGAAATTTTGAGGGCTGCATGTGCGGACACCCCCCTTGCACCCCCTTGTGGACGCCCATGGGTGACGTACCCCTGGCAGCGGCATGAATGGGAGAGGTGATGTACCTCTTGCAGAGTCATGGATAGAAGGGGTAATGTATGTCTGGCAGAGTCATTGATGGAAGGAGTAATGTACATCGGGTAGACTCATGGATGGAAGGAGTAATGTATGTCTGGCAGAGTCATGGATAGAAGGGGTAATGTACGTCTGGCAGAGTCATGGATGGAAGGAGTAATGTATGTCTGGCAGAGTCATGGATAGAAGAGGTAATGTATGTCTGGCAGAGTCATGGATGGAAGGAGTAATGTATGTCTGGCAGAGTCATGGATAGAAGAGGTAATGTATGTCTGGCAGAGTCATGGATGGAAGGAGTAATGTACGTCTGGCAGAGTCATGGATAGAAGGGGTAATGTACGTCTGGCAGAGTCATGGATGGAAGGAGTAATGTATGTCTGGCAGAGTCATGGATGGAAGGAGTAATGTATGTCTGGCAGAGTCATGGATAGAAGGGGTAATGTACATCTGGTAGAGTCCTGGATGGAAGGAGTAATGTATGTCTGGCAGAGTCCTGGATGGAAGGAGTAATGTATGTCTGGCAGAGTCATGGATAGAAGAGGTAATGTACATCTGGTAGAGTCCTGGATGGAAGGAGTAATGTACGTCTGGCAGAGTCATGGATAGAAGAGGTAATGTACATCTGGTAGACTCATGGATGGAAGGAGTAATGTCTGTCTGGCAGAGTCATGGATAGAAGAGGTAATGTATGTCTTGCAGAGTCATGGATGAATGAATTATTGACTTGTATAGTGCTGCAAATGTGAACTGAAATCGCCTCAAGGTGCTTGATCCGACCTGCGTTGACTTCCTTCTTAAAAGAGGTAGGTCTCGAGTTTTTTCCTGAAGGTCCAATGGTTTCCTTCCAAGCGGATGTTCATGGGTAGAGCGTTCCATAGCCGTGGTCCTTGGACTGCGAATCTTCGTTCTCCCCTTGATTTGTACCGGGACTTGGGTATGAGGAGGAGGTTTTGGTTAGTTGATCAGAGGTTGCGATTGGGAGTGTAGTGTTTTATTTTTTCGCATTAGTATTGCGGAGCGTTTCCTTGTGTGCATTTGTGGGTCAGGCAGAGGGTCTTGAATGTGATCCGATCCAATGGGAGAGCTGATGTAACTCCGGCAGAATCATGGATGTGAAAGGTAATCGTCTACCTCAGGCAGCGTCATGGATGAGAGAGGTGATTTACTGATGGCAGACTCATGGATGAGGCATGACCTTCAACAGAGTCATGGATAGAAA
>CM053037.1:177890628-177901540 GCA_028564925.1 Lithobates sylvaticus
ATATCAGATCTTATTATACAGGAGAGGCTCATCCGTTCTCCATGATATAAAGATATATTATTACAGGAGTGACATGTCACCACTCTCCAGATATAAAGATATATTATACAGGAGTGACATCACTGCTCTCCCGGATATAAGTTATATTATACAGGAGTGGACATCACCACTCTTCAGATATAAGTTATAGTATACAGAAGTGACATCACCGCTCTTCAGATATAAGTTATATTATACAGAGAGTGACATCACCACCTTACAGATCTGTTATATTAATGTCAGGAGTGAACATCACCGCTCTCCCAGATATAAGATATAATTATACAGATAGTGACATTCACTGCTCTCCAGAAATGTTATATTATACAGGAGTGACATCACGCTCATCCAGATATGTTATATTATCACAGGAGTTTAGATGAAATCACCGCTCTCCAGATATAAGTTATATTATATACAGGTAGATGACATCACCATCTTCAGATATAAGTTATATTATTACAGGAGTGACATCACCACTCTCCAGATATAAGTTATATTATACAGGAGTGGACATCACCGCTCTTCAAGATATGTAGATATATTATACAGGAGTGCGACATCACGCTCTCCAGATATAAGTTATATTATACAGAAGTGAAAATCATCGCTCTCAGATATAATATGGCTACTGGCCCGTTTCACACTTATACGACTTGTCCCACGATTAGCTGGGACTGCAATTTAGTAGCATTGACAAGTCTTTCCTCATGATTTCCATGACAGCCATTCATATTAGTACGACTTCAAGTCGTTCGACTTAAAGTTGTCCCTGCACTACTTGGTTCCGATTTTTGATGCCACTTACACAGGCAGTCATTGAAATCGCGGCAAAATCGCCGCGACTTTGAAGACGCAAAGTGTGAATAGGGGCCTAACTCAACTGTTGGATAAATCTTGTTTGTAGATTTAGCAGAGCAACAAGTGATTTTAGCTTAGGCAAAGTCTCTGCACAGACTTGGTTGTGAAAAAACTTTAGATGAACACAAAAGTCTCCCCACAGGAACTTAGTTGTATAACTGAAGGATACATGGTTAGGAACTTTTTTTACAGTACCAGTATCTTGCAGCCGGTCACGCGATACCGTAAGAAATGCGGATTCAATTAGTGTCTTGCAGTCATCTTCCAGGCTATTACAATACAGCAGCCTCGAGTGTGAGCCCTCCTCCGAATGAGTCCTCCCTGGTTGCCATGTGGAGTTGCTGGGCCTCTCCAAACCCGAGACTGGCACGGCACCGAACACCTTAGAATCCTCCCTCCAGTTACTGCGCCTCGAACTAGCCAGTTCGAAGGCTCGGAGACGGATGGATCCGCACCACCCCAGGCATGAGGGCTCCGTGGCTGGTCAGGAGGACCCAGGACATGTAGTCAGCAAAAAACTTCTGGACCGGAACCGAACCCAGGGCTTGTTTTTAAGCAGGGCAACAAAGGGGACAAGCTGCCAGGGCCTGTCATTTGTTGTGGGGCCCAAAGCAGCGGCCTCATACTTGACAAACTATCCTGGTTTAAATTCCTCATCCCTTGAGGTTTTAGTCCGCATGCTGTGTCCAATATCTCAGTGTGAGTGCTGCTACTAATGCTGCCCCCGCTTGCCTACAGTTAGTGTACAGATGACTCACCTGCAGGACCCTGTGTTTACATGTAAAATTACTGGTATTCATATGTAAATAGCGGCCCCCAGCATTGATACGTTAAATAGCGGAAGCCTAGCAGCATTCGATATGTATATCACACCCCCTGAGGTCATATTTACAGTAATCTCTAGCAACCAATCAACAACAGTAGAAATCATGTGCTGTAACCTCTAGCAACTAATCAGTGAGCCGTAATGTGTGCTGTAACCTCTAGCAAAACAATCATGTGAGCGGTAATGATACACTGTAACCTCTAGCAACCAATTGCTATAGCTGTATGATTGATTCAAATAAACTGATTAGTGAGTCTAAGCTGCTATTTATTGTATGTCTCAGAGCAGGTGGAAGAGCAAAAAACTGCATGGGGGCCCCAAGAATAAAGTTTTGCCAGGGTCCAATCAATATTAAAGACGGCCCTGCCCGAACCATCATGCATTCGGTACCTTAAGTACCCTCTCCCGGAGTACACAGCGGAACAAACGCGCCCACTGATAGGCTCGAGAGAAGATTGGTACCCATTGCGTCCAAACCAGGCTGCATTCTAAAGCCTGTCACAGGTGCTCACCCACCTATGACCAGGCAGAAAGAACCTTCAATACAGCCCAGCCAAAACGGGCATGCCAAAGCATAATTTAGAATACTTCACCCCAAAACTCAACTACAGTCAATTGGGCAAAAATGAATTTAATTACATAGCATCGTACTAAAAGTACCAGCGCTACAGAATATGTTATGTATGTCTTGAGAGGAATAATACGTTTTTAATGATATTAATCAATGTGACTTTGTGTGCTCTGCTATGTTGAAGATGCAGAATTAACTAATGTTGCGTGATCTCGGGATCTCGGGACGTGATCTGTGTCGTGTATTTAGTAGGAACGCTCTCATTAATCTCATATATAAACTCACTTTGTGTCGTCTGGCAGAGTCCTGGGGCGCTGTCCATGGAGGGCGTGCTTGAAGAAGTGGACTCAGTACAGACAGGAGTGTATGGGACAGGCTGGATAAGGATGAGGCCTCTGGCGAATGGTAAGTCCACCCCCACCCCCCCATTACACTGGAGGATGCCACTTATTATTATCATACAGTATTTATATAGCGCCAACTGTTTACGCAGCGCTTTACAATATAAAAAAGGAGACATAGAGTTATAATACAATAAAATACAAGTGTGGATTAAGAGGGCCCTGCTCAGAAGTGCTTACAATATAATAGGGTGGGGAGTGGTACAAAAGGTTGTAGCTGTGGGGAATGAGCTGATTATGGGCGAGTGGTAGTGAAGATTAGTGGATGAAGAAAGAGAGCAAGTGATAGTAGTAGTGAGAGTTCCAAAAAAAGTGAAATGAAAGATGCAAATAGTTTTCAGGGATCGCCGAGAAAGGATAAAGAGTGTCAGAAGATAGCAGTTGAAGAGTAGGAGAGAAGAGTGTGATTAGACTAGCAGCGGAGTCGTGGATACACATGGAGTGGTAGCGTTGAGTTAAGAAGTGGTCCAGAGGATGTTGGAGAGGCTAGGCTGGAAGAAATCCTAGTAGAGATGAGCATGGGAGCTGGAGGTAGAGTTCGAGGATGGAGAGCTTGTAGAGTAGGAGCATGGGGAGGAGGAGGACGAGAGCGCTTGGAGAGTAGGCGGTCTTGAGAAAGAGCTCTTCCTATCCATGAATAGAAGACAGTTGCTTAGCATCCTCTCTGCTCCTCAAACTATCTAAAACCTAAAAGGGGAACATTTTAAGGCGTTATATTGGGGTAAAAAAGCCGATTAGAACATTCGCAGGCTGTGCAAACAATACATTTTTCTTTGGGAAAGATCCACTCAGTTAAAGTTTAAATTTTGGGCACAAAAGTTTTCTTTTAAATATACTACCTTTCCGTTTAAGCCACAAAGGATGTAGCAAGCCACTTGGTGTGCGCCCAAACACCGTTTGGCAAACACTAGTGCATTACCTTGTAAAAGTAGAAGTTACATCATCCACTGGGCATGTACGTTAGCCTATGCAGACAGCAGAGCGGTGGGAGGGGGGGCTGGCAGGCTCACCCACCACTACATAAATTGACAGGAACGGGGTGGAGAACAAGATCAGTCACCCTGCAAAACCCAAGGAGAGAGAGCAGCTAGTGACCTGGTCTTTATTACTGGAAGTCTCACACTGGATTACATCACCTTCATCAGGGTCCCCAGAGAGCCTCCCCTTACATCAGGGTCCCCAGAGAGCCTCCCCTTGCATCAGGGTCCCCAGAGAGCCTCCCCCTTGCATCAGGGTCCCCAGAGAGCCTCCCCCTTGCATCAGGGTCCCCAGAGAGCCTCCCCCCTTGCATCAGGGTCCCCAGAGAGCCTCCCCCTTGCATCAGGGTCCCCAGAGAGCCTCCCCCTTGCATCAGGGTCCCCAGAGAGCCTCCCCCTTGCATCAGGGTCCCCAGAGAGCCTCCCCCTTGCATCAGGGTCCCCAGAGAGCCTCCCCCTTGCATCAGGGTCCCCAGAGAGCCTCTTTCAGGGTCCCCCCTTGCATCAGGGTCCCCAGAGAGCCTCCCCCTTGCATCAGGGTCCCCAGAGAGCCTCCCCCTTGCATCAGGGTCCCCAGAGAGCCTCCCCTTGCATCAGGGTCCCCAGAGAGAGAGCCTCCCCTTGCATCAGGGTCCCCAGAGAGCCTCCCCTTGCATCAGGGTCCCCAGAGAGCCCCCCCTTACATCAGGGTCCCCAGAGAGCCTCCCCTTGCATCAGGGTCCCCAGAGAGCCCCCCTTGCTTGCATCAGGGTCCCCAGAGAGCCTCCCCCTTGCATCAGGGTCCCCAGAGAGCCTCCCCCTTGCATCAGGGTCCCCAGAGAGCCTCCCCCTTGCATCAGGGTCCCCAGAGAGCCTCCCCCTTGCATCAGGGTCCCCAGAGAGCCCCCCTTGAGAGCCCCCCCAGAGAGCCTCCCCCCTGCATCAGGGTCCCCAGAGAGCCTCCCCTTGCATCAGGGTCCCCAGAGAGCCTCCCCTTGCATCAGGGTCCCCAGAGAGCCTCCCCCTTGCATCAGGGTCCCCAGAGAGCCCCCCCTTGCATCAGGTCCCCAGAGAGCCTCCCCTTGCATCAGGGTCCCCAGAGAGCCCCCCCAGAGAGCCTCCCCCTTGCATCAGGGTCCCCAGAGAGCCTCATCCCCCCAGAGAGCCCCCCCCTGCATCAGGGTCCCCAGAGAGCCTCCCCTTGCATCAGGGTCCCCAGAGAGCCTCCCCCCTTGCATCAGGGTCCCCAGAGAGCCTCCCCCCTTGCATCAGGGTCCCCAGAGCCTCCCCTGCATCAGGGTCCCCAGAGAGCCTCCCCCTTGCATCAGGGTCCCCAGAGAGCCCCCCCTTCAGGGTCCCCAGAGAGCCTCCCCCTTGCATCAGGGTCCCCAGAGAGCCCCCCTTACATCAGGGTCCCCAGAGAGCCTCCCCTTGCATCAGGGTCCCCAGAGAGCCTCCCCCTTGCATCAGGGTCCCCAGAGAGCCTCCCCTTACATCAGGGTCCCCAGAGAGCCTCCCCCTTGCATCAGGGTCCCCAGAGAGCCCCCCCCTTGCATCAGGGTCCCCAGAGAGCCTCCCCCTTGCATCAGGGTCCCCAGAGAGCCTCCCCCTTGCATCAGGGTCCCCAGAGAGCCCCCCCCTTACATCAGGGTCCCCAGAGAGCCTCCCCTCCCCTTGCGAAAGTCACATTCGTGCTTTTTACATAGATCAGTTAATTGTTGAAGGGTTCCTGGCCTTTAAGGGTGACTTCGTATTTTGGCTATTAGTGAAAAACGGATGATGTTAATTTCTCGTAAATTTTTTTTTGTTAGCGGTGCAATCTGGGCCGCGCACCTGCTCCTAGTGGGAGTTTTGTACACTAAAAATAGGAAAAACCAAACCTCATTGCGGCGAGATTGGATGTCTGGCAGGCCTCCGGACAGTCAGACTTGATTTTTCTTCCTCGACAGATCACCCGCCGCTCATCGGGGAAGAAAAAAAATAAAAAAATGGGAAAGTACAAAAAGGGCTGAAAAGCACTAAAAAAACACTTCTTTCCCTGCATGGTGGTAAACTATCCAGTGCCCTAACACATCGCAAACCCTGTGCTGCGCGTATTACTCTGATGGTGCATCTGGTGCGGGTCCTGCATGAGTCATGGGAAACGATGGGGAGTTACTGTCCCCTGTCTTGGAGAACACCTAAGGACACCTGCTTGTACTTGATCTGAGATCTTGGTGGTCATCGCCTGGACATCTAAGGAGTGTGCAACAATTGTCGCTCAGGAAATATATACACCAGGATTGATATAAAAACACATTTTTCTTCTCTTTCTCTGATACACAGTTTGGCTTTTTCATTGTTTTTATATATATATATTTTTTATTATTAAAATATATTTTCTATATTCGTCTGTACATCACATCCTCATACATTTCAATAACCAATGACACTATTGGTGGGGCCAGTACTCTCTCCAATGGTGGCACCTTGTGATCTACAGAAAAACACTGGATATGTGTCCCCCCTATTTTTGCACCTTGCTTTCTTATATCGGTTAGGATGTATCTCATTAGCATTGGATACAAATAACGAAAAATTTGATTATAAAAGTTTTTTCTTACCGGTAACTAAGAGATGCAGGTCTAAATATTCATCTAACGATTTTGTACGACAGGTGTACTCAAGCAATCATCATTACCCTGCTGTCCCCCTATGGGTGACGATCCCTCTTCTTATTGAAGAAATATATAGGATTTTTTATTATAGGAAGAAATTAAAGAAAAGAAATTAAAGAAATTAAAGAAAATAATTTTTTATTATTTTTTTTCCTCATTATACATTATGAATATATACATTTGTATGACTCTCGAGTTTCAAATGTTTAATAATCCTTCCTAAATGAGGATTCCTTTGTTTTACCTGTTTTTAGGTAAATTTTTAACATTTTTTACTTTGTCCTATTATACTTTTAACAGTACTAACATACCCAGTAACCAATTATCTCTCTAACACTGAGGTGGTTTCAGGGATCCTTTACGAGTGAGGACTTTCTGCCTTCATTTGTTAGATACAGACATACTTTCTACAACTAACAATTAAACTGGATAAATCACACTGTGCTTAATCTAGTACATTTTCCTGTTTCATATTCAGTAATCGCCTTATTTGGCGATTGCCTGGGATTCTGTTTTGTTTTTTGTTACACTTAATGTGCTAATACGAATGAACGTCCTTACGGGCTAATTAACATCCTCTTTTGGCTTGTGGGCTATTTTGCCAAGGTCCAAAATGGCGGATTTGTGACGACGTACCAATACTTCAGAACTGGGCGTCCTCCATGTATGTATGCTATTTAAGGTGGTGAGTCAGCACGCTGCCCGTGCCACTGGAAGACGTCATCTGTGACGAAACGGCATAGGGAGGAGCGGCGTGCTGACGTCACCACATTACTGCACTAGACCCGGAAGCAACAGGCAGTGATACACGAGCCGGCCGGCTTTACTATTTACGCGCCTTGTATATCTACTTTTGCGTAAGTGCGATTCTTTTTTCTTCATTAAACCGTTTTTAAAGTGATACACTATGGAGTTTCTTTATTCTTATTCCTGCATGATGCCTGATTATAACTTGTGAGGGAATCTGCCTTAACATCCAGTGGACAACATTCTACCTGCCCCTGAGACCTGTGGCTGGGGGAACAAGCCAAAGGCTCTTAAGATCTCTGTGACAGGAGATCTTATCGTCCGGTAAGAGACAGTACTTTCGATGGTGGAGGTCTTTTCTGTTGGGCCACGTTTTCTCTTCGGGTGCAATATGTATGCTGTCACCAGCGGGATTTTCACATAATTATATGGACATTGTGTGACCATTATATACATCCTTTTTTTTGATGTGCTCTTATGATTCCTTTTTGTTTATTATGATCAATTTAGGCACGATTACAAGTGGATAATGTGTTTACACTGATTGTTGTTAATTTAATGTGCATAAGCCTTTTACTCAGGTTATACCACTTCTCAACTCACTTAGTATTATTTTCGCATTCATAATATACTACTTTTCTGGTGTATATATATGCTCATGTATTTAACACTTTTTTTTGGTGAGTTCAGTTCACACCATTAGCAGCGCAGTCATTTCTATTTTATTAGTTGATCAGCCATGGAAACAGTGAGCCCAGTCCGCCTGTTCAACACACGCCCTCGCGTAATTTCACTCACCATAATTGCCAAGCAGTGAGAGTAGAAAATTTGAAGGGCTCATGTCGCGGAAACCCGTTGCACCCTTGTGGAGGCCTTATGCGGTGACATACCGCTGGCTACAAGAAGGCATGAATGTGGAGGAGGTGATGTAACCTTCTTTGGCAGATGTTGATGGATAGTGAAGGGGTATAATTCGTACGTCTGACAGAGTTAAGGGATAGCAGGAGTCATGTACGTCTGGCAAGAATGAATGGATGGAAGGATGGTAATGTACGTCTTGGCAGTGTCTCTGGATAGAAGACGGATAATGTATTTCTGGCAGATGTCCCTGAACGGGAGAGGTGATGTACTCGTTGGAGACTCATGGATATGAAGGGAGTAATGTACATCTGGTAGATGTCATGGATGATAGACGGGGTAATGGTAAGTCTGGCAAGAGTAATGGATGGAGCGAGGTGATGTAATCTTGCGAGTCATGGATTAGTAAGGGGTAGAATGTTATGTTTTCGAGGCAGTAGGTAGTCATGGATAGAAGGGGTAATGTTCGTCTGGCAAGAGTTCATGGATAGACGGGGTACTGTATGTCTGCAGAGTATCGAATGGGAGAGCGTGATTGTACCTCTTGCAGAGTACTATGGCTTTTGAAGGTTGGTAATGTACCATCTGGTAGCGTCATGGATAGAAGGGGTAATGTATGTGTCTGGCAGAGTCAGTGGATGTTGAGAGGGTGATTTACCTCTAAGCCGCGTCAGTGGATTGAAGGGGAAAATGTAAGTCTCGTTGCAGGAGTCATGGGATAGATAGGGGTATGTTCATTTGGGTAGAGATCTATCGAAGGGGAAGTGAGGTAATGTACGTCTGGCCGGAGTCATGGATAGAACGGGTAATGTACGTCTGGCAGGATTTCATGGATGTTGTAAGGAATAGTATTGTACAAGTATCTGGCAGCGTCATGGAATTCGAAGGTGGTAAATGTACCTTGTTTAGAGTCCTGGATGGGAAGGCAGTACTGTATGTTGGGCCGAGTCATGGATCGTATAGAAGGGGTAATGTATGTCTGGCAGAGTCATGGATGAATGAATGAATGACTTGTATAGTGCTGCAAATGTGAACTGAATTTGCCTCAAGGTGCTTGATCCGACCTGCGTTGACTTCCTTCTTAAAAGAGGTGGGTCTTGAGTTTTTCCCTGAAGGCCCAATGGTTTGCTTCCAATCGGATATTCGTGGGTAGAGCGTTCTATAGCCGTGGTCCTTGGACTGCGAATCTTCGTTCTCCCCTTGATTTGTACGGGACTTGGGGATGAGGAGGAGGTTTTGGTTAGTTGATCGGAGGTTGCGATTGGGGTGTAGTGTTTTATTTTTTCGCATTAGTATTGCGGAGCGTTTCCTTGTGTGCATTTGTGGGTCAGGCAGAGGGTCTTGAATGTGATCCGATGGGAGAGCTGATGTAACTCCGGCAGAATCATGGATGTGAAAGGTAATCGTCTACCTCAGGCAGCGTCATGGATGAGAGAGGTGAATTACCTGATGGCAGACGCTAATGGATGGTCGGATTGACCTTTCAACATGAGTCTGGAAGTAGAAAGGGTAGATAGACCTAACCTTAAATGAGAGCCATGTGGTTGCGAACATTGCCATCTAGTGGTGGTGGGCCTTGCCTAGCTATCCTAGCCAGCAAGTAGGGGCCTCGACAACCCAAAATTAGATGAGTGCTGCCACCATGTGCCCCCCAAAAAGGCACTGTCTTTTTGCGGTTTGCATCTGTAGCACGGATGCGCCACATCTTAATCAGGCTGCCGCTGGAGTGTTATCACAGTCTCAATTGGAGAGGGGGAGTTTATAACTTCTTAGCTGGACGCTTGTGGGTAAGTGTTGGGTGCACTGCAGTTACACTGTACTCATAATACTGCTATTTATACTCATCATATTCATCCATTCTGTCCTCCCCCTCTCCAGTTCTTTCATAGACCCTTCACAATAGTTCCTTTCACATTTCAGTTTTATGCCGGTTAAATAGGAATATGCAAATTTTTTCTGAATCCACAGAGTGCAGGAAAGAAACTTTGAATTGATTCCATCAACACAGACGAGTGGTGACAGGGGAAAAACTTCCTGGCCCATGCATAATTGTCATTCTCCAACAACACAGTCATTATCACTAGGTGGTTATAGCAACCACTAGTGATAATCATAGTATGAATGAGTGAGGTGGTTGTTCCAATTTGCTCGACGCAACTTGGGTAACTATTCCGCTGCTCCATTAATGTGTTCAAAACCTTCAACCAGCTGTAGATTTAAAATGCCTATGTGCTGATTAATAGCACTCAGGCAGTCCATACATTGATCACTTTTTTCATTTAAAATAGTAGGATTAGCATGAAAAAAAAATAGAATGCATCAATTCTTCCATCTCATTTCATTATAGGGTGAATGGGGGATGAAGAATCCTTGTCGCTGTAAGTGGACCAGTGGTGGAACTCCACCAGGGATTGATGTCCTGGGTATTCGACAGCGTGGTTATCTGTTCCATGTGAGCAGTGGATGGGACATTGGAAACCCAGTGCTATGGTTACTTTATGGGGCTCAATGTACAGGAGAGCCAGCCAATTTGTTGTTATGTGATATGGGCAGGACATGTTACAAAATCCACTATGCCCGAGCCGGTCAGGAAGCTCCCACAAATGCACTTGGGCTACATCACAAGCAGTGAGAACATTTCTGAGTCGCAGCTCTGTCTAACGCTCCAGGGCATGTCTCTCTGCCTTGTGGAAATAGCCGATGATGCTGTTGTCGGATTCTGGCTTTGTGGGATTTCACGGCAAGAGAGAGGATTTCACATACACCGCGCCTCTGTTTAATGGTAGTAGATGTAGACTAGTTGTACCTCTGCAGGATTGTTCTTAGCAGCATGTGGACGCCTACTCTGCCTTTATGCTGATCGTGATGCAATCCATAGGTGATGCTCTAGTCATAACCTTTATGTGTTAGAAGATATATAGTGGATTTTAAGATGTATCAAAGTCCAGAGACTTACAGGCCTAGAGCCCACACCTTACAGGCATAGAGCCCACATG
>CM053037.1:177902040-177934740 GCA_028564925.1 Lithobates sylvaticus
GGGAGTGACGTCATCGCCACTCCAGCGAATCACAGCGCTGGAGCGGCGAGACCCGGAAGTCACTCCGGCTCTGGATGGCGGCGCAGAAGATTGTGGATGTAGACCGCTATGGAGGCTTCGTTCTCAGGTAAGTCATTAATAATGAGCTAGTATGCTATGCATACTAGCTCATTATGCCTTTGCCTTGCAGGTTCCTATTTAAAAAAAATAAACGCTTTACTTCCTCTTTAACCCCAACACTGCCACCCCCTGGTTAACCCCTTCACTGCCAGTGTCATTTACACAGGAATCAGTGCTTTTTATATAAGTAGCACTGATTGCTGTATAAATGACAATGGTCCCAAAAATGTGTCAAAAATGTCCGATGTGTCCGCCATAATGTCGCAGTCACAATAAAAATCGCTGATCGCCGCCATTACTAGTAAAACTATCCCCTATTTTGTAAACACTATAACTTTTGCGCAAACCAATCCAATTTTTACCAAAAATATGTAGAAGAATACTTCAGCCTAAACTGAGGAAAAGAAAATGATTTTTTTATTTATCAAAAAAAGTAAAAATAATGCGTTTTTTTCAAAATTGTCGTCCTTTTTTTTATTTATAGCGCAAAAAATAAAAACCGCAGAGGTGATCAAATACCACCAAAAGAAAGCGTTATTTGTGGGTAAAAAAGGACGCCAATTTTGTTTGGGAGCCACGTCGCAAGACCGCGCAATTGTCAGTTAAAGCGGCGCAGTGCCGAAATCGCAAAAAGGGGCCTGGTCCTTTGGCTGCAAATTGGTCCGGGACAGTAAAAAAAAAACTTTTTCGGCCGCTAGTGGGGGCTAAAAGTGTCCAGCTAGCGGCCGAATAGCGCCGATAAAACGACGGTAAAGCTCCGCTACAAATAGCGGCACTTTACCACTGACGCCTCAGTGTGAAAGTAGCCTAATAGTTGTCCTGTGGACAGATTCTCCCCCCTGAGCTGTGGATCTCTGCAGAGTTACCATGGACCTCTTGGCTGCTTCTCTGATGAATGCTCTCCTTGTCCGGCCTGTCAGTTTAGGTGGACGGTCATGTCTTGGTAGGTTTGCAGTTGTACCATACTCTTTCCATTTTCAGATGATGGATTGAACAGAGCTCCGTGAGATGTTCAAAGCTTGGGAGATTTTTTTTTATAACCTAACCCTGCTTTATACTTCAACTATACTCCACAACTTTATCCCTGACCTGCCTGGTGTGTTCCTTGGCCTTCATGATGCTGTTTGTTCATTAAGGTTCTCTAACAAACCTCTGAGGGCTTCACAGAACAGCTGTATTTATACTGAGATTAAATAACACACAGGTGGACTCTATTTATTAATTAGGTGGCTTCTGAAGGCAATTGGTTCCACTAGATTTTAGTTAGGGGTATCAGTGTAAAAAGGGCTGAATACAAATGCACCCCCCACACTTTTCACATATTTATTTGTAAAAAACTTTGAAAACCATTTATCATTTTCCTTCCACTTCACAAATTATGTGCCACTTTGTGTTGGTCTATCACATAAAATCCCAATACAATACATTTACGTTTTTGGTTGTAACATGACAAAATGTGGAAAATCTCAAGGGGTATGAATACTTTTTCAAGGCGCTGTATTAGATTGTAACTGTGTGGCCAGGGATCTAATGCCTCATTTTCTGTGATATACGATGGTGTATATAGTGGTTACAACACACCATAGCTCATAGCTCATAGCAGATTTACTCTCTTATGCCCCGTACACACAGTCGGATATTCCGACGGAAAAGGTGCGATGGGAGCTCGTTGTCGGAAATCCTGACCGTGTGTAGGCTCCATCGGACATTTTCCATCGGAATTTCCGTTGCACAAAATTTAAGATCTGGATCTCAAATATTCCGACAACAAAATCCGTTCACATAAATTTCCGATCGCGTGTACACAATTCTGACGCACAAAGCGCCACGCATGCTCGGAATCAAGCAGAAGAGCCGCACTGGCTATTGAACTTCATTTTTCTCGGCTCGTCGTACGTCACTGCATTCTTGGCGTTCGGAATTTCCGACAAGATCTGTGTGACGGTGTGTATGCAAGACAAGTTTAAGCCAAAATCCGTAAAAAAAAAACAAAAACATGGATTTTGTTGTCGGAAAATCCTAATGTGTGTGTACAGGGCATTATAGTCAGAGAGTGATGGGGGGGGGGGGGGGGGGAGTGATTGTTATTGGTTACTGCATATTGGTCATTTATTGAATTTAATTGATTAGAAGATGAATTTTCAGTGACATTGAGGTGGTGAACTGCGAAATCAACTGACACCGCGGGCACTTTACACTGAGCAAAGTCAGACATTCAGAACAAGGCCCAGCATGTCCAATACTAGTAGTCCTACAGGTTTTAGCATTCCCCCTGCTGCCTCACACATTTCCATAGAACTACAAGTCCCAGCATGTCTCCATTCTGTCTCACCAATTTCTATATAACTGGAAGTCCCAGCATGTCCCCATTCTGCCTCACCTGTTTCTAAAGAATTACAAGTTCCATCAGGTCCCCCTGCTGCCTCACGCATTTCTACAGAACTACAAGTCCCAGCATGTCTCCATTCTGTCGCACCAATTTCTATAGAACTACATGTCTTAGCATGCCCCCCCCCCCTCCTTCATTTTTATACAACTAAAAGTCACAGCTTGCCCCCATTCTCGCTCACCCATTTCTATAGAACTACAAGTCCCAGCACATCCCCCCCCCCAAATCTATAGAACTACAAGTTCCAGCATGTCCCCATTCTCTCTCACCCATTTCCATAGAACTACAAGTCCCATCATGTCCCCATTCTCTCTCTTACCCATTTCTATAGAACTACAAGTCCCAGCACACCCCCCAAATCTATAGAACTACAAGTCCCAGCACATCCCCACCCCCCAAATCTATAGAGCTATAAGTCCCAGCACATTCCCACCAAATCTATAGAACTACAAGTCCCATCATGTCCCCATTCTGCCTCACCCATTTCTATAGAACTACAAGTCCCAGCACATCCCCCCCCCCCCAAATCTATAGAACTACAAGTCACAGCATGTCCCCATTCTCTCTCACCCATTTCCATAGAACTACAAGTCCCATCATGTCCCCATTCTCTCTCTTACCCATTTCTATAGAACTACAAGTCCCAGCATATCCCCCCAAATCTATAGAACTACAAGTCACAGCATGTCCCCATTCTGTCTCACCAATTTCTATAGAACTACATGTCTTAGCATGCCCCCCTCCTTCATTTTTATAGAACTACAAGTCACAGCTTGTAGCTCACCCATTTCTATAGAATTACAAGTCCCAGCACATCCCCCCCCCCCCCAAATCTATAGAACTACAATTCCCAGCATGTCCCCATTCTCTTTCACCCATTTCCATAGAACTACAAGTCCCATCATGTCCCCATTCACTCTCTTACCCATTTCTATAGAACTACAAGTCCCAGCACATCCCCACCCCCCCCCAAATCTATAGAACTACAAGTCCCAGCACATCCCCACCAGATCTATAGAACTACAAGTCCCATCATGTCCCCATTCTGCCTCACCCATTTCTGTAGAACTACAAGTCCCAGAACATCCCCCCAAATCTATAGAACTACAAGTCCCAGCACATCCCCACCAAATCTATAGAACTACAAGTCCCATCATGTCCCCATTCTCTCTCACCCATTTCCATAGAACTACAAGTCCCAGCACATCCCCCCCAAATCTATAGAACTACAAGTCCCAGCACACCCCCCCCCCCCCCCCCAAATCTATAGAACTACAAGTCCCAGCACATCATCACCTCCCCAAATCTATAGAACTACAAGTCACAGCATGTCCCCATTCTGTCTCACCAATTTCTATAGAACTACATGTCTTAGCATGCCCCCCTCCTTCATTTTTATAGAACTACAAGTCCCAGCTTGTCCCCATTCTCGCTCACCCATTTCTATAGAACTACAAGTCCCAGCACATCCCCCCCCCAATTCTATAGAACTACAAGTTCCAGCATGTCCCCATTCTCTCTCACCCATTTCCATAGAACTACAAGCCCCAGCACACCCCCCCCCCCCCAATTCTATAGAACTACAAGTTCCAGCATGTCCCCATTCTCTCTCACCCATTTCTATAGAACTACAAGTCCCATCATGTCCCCATTCTCTCTCTCATCCATTTCTATAGAACTACAAGTCACATCACTCATTTATATAAGATTACGAGCCCCAGCATGGCCCCTTCCCCATTTCTACAGAACTACAAACCCTCAGGAGTGTCTCTCTCCTCTCTCCCCATTTATATCCCCATTTCTATATACTGGGTGTCTTCACTGGCTGCATGCTTGTTTCGGTTCTGTGAGTCAGTAAGCAATGCAGGAGGGATGACAAGCCTGGAGCAATGGCTGCTCCCATCATCCTGTCCTGTGCTTTGTGCTTTGAAGACAGCAAACAGAGATGGGGAGTTCAAGGTCTGGTCACGGTGAAGGTGTGTGTGTGTGGGGGGGGCGTCAGACAATCGGAGCCCCGCACTGCGCCTCCGTCCACTCTCAGTTTCCATGGTAACCAGCAGAATGTTTGGTTGCACGACACGAAATTTCAGGTTGTGCATAGCCATCGAGTGTGAGTGTGAACAGTTGTCAGATCTCTGGCGAATAAGAAGCCAGCTTTGTGCCAGCAGGGAGAAGCTGGATTCTGATTGGCTGATGTGCTCGAAGTCCCTTTTGGGCTCACTGAAAATGTAGTGATGCACCGATACTTTTTTTTTTTTTTTAGTACTCGCCGATACCAATTTTTTTTAACATTTTGAGCTTTTTTCAATGTGAAATGTGTAAATATATATTAAAGGTGTAAAAATATTAATGTACAAAGCAAAAAAAAAAAAAGTTTTAATTATTAATAGTTTATAAAATAGAAGTGAACAAAAAAAAAAAAAAATCACAGGAAAATAATAATTACATGGAGGAGAATAAGGAGTTAATTAACCACTTTAAGCCCCGGACCAATTTGCAGCCAAAGGGCCAGGCCCCTTTTTGCGATTCGGCACTGCAATCGCTTTAACTGACAATTGCGCGGTCGTGCGACGTGGCTCCCAAACAAAATTGGCGTCCTTTTTTTTCCCACAAATAGAGCTTTCTTTTGGTGCCATTTGATCGCCCCTGCAGTTTTTTTCATTTTTTGCGCTGTAAACAAAAATAGAGCGACAATTTTGAAAAAAATTCAATATTTTTTTACTTTTTGCTGTAATAAATATCCCCAAAAATATATAAAAAAAAAACTTTTTTTTTCCTCAGTTTAGGCCGATACGTATTTTTCTACATATTTTTGGTTAAAAAAAAAAAATCGCAATTGGTTGATTGGTTTGCGCAAAAGTTATAGCGTTTACAAAATAGGGGATAGTTTTATAGCATTTTTATTAATATTTTTTTTTTACTAGTAATGGCGGCGATCAGCGATTTTTATTGTGACTGCGACATTATGGCGGACACATCGGACATTTTTGACACATTTTTGGGACCATTGTCATTTATACAGCAATCAGTGCTATTTAAATGCACTGATTCCTATGTAAATTACACTGACAGTGAAGGGGTTAACCAGGGGGTGGGGAGAGGTTAAGTATGTCCTGTGTGTGTTTTTTTTACTGTGGGGGGGCGTGGCTTGGCATGTGACGTCACTGATCGTCTTTCCCCATGACAAGGAACAGACAACCAGTGTCAGTCTAACTAGGAAGCACGGGGAGAGGTTTGTTTACACTTACCTCTCCCCGTTCTTCAGCTCTGTCACCCGATCGCGGGACACCAGCGGCGATCCGGTCCGCGGGTCCCGTGGCCACGGTCACGGAGCTCAGGACCGGGTCGCGCGCGCGACCCACGGCTGGGCTCTTAAAGAGCAACGTACCTGTACGTTGATGTGCCCAGCCGTGCCATTCTGCCGACGTAAATTTGCAGGAGGCGGTCCTTAAGTGGTTAAGGCTGATTCAAGTAAATTAAGGGTTGATAAGAAGTTAAACAGAGGAATATTTAATTAAAAAAAAAACACAATTTTTTTTTTTTTTTTTACTTTACAGGTTGCTTTAAACTGACTTCATCTGCAGATGAAGTTCATCTCTTTGATCTGTAGATGAAGAAACAGAAAGATACAAAAAGAAACAATGTTTTTTTTTATCTTAGTGTTTCAGGGGCTGAGCAATGTTGTTGATAAACATTGCCTGGCTGTTTTTTTTTTTTTTTTTGACAGCTCCAATTGCTGGCCTTCTTTAACACTTCAGCTGTCAACAGGGGAACCCCACTGACAGCCGAATGAGTCATCAGTTGTTAACCACTTTCAGACCGGACCATTTTTCTGGCCAAAGACCAGACCCCTTTTTGCGATTCGGCACTGCGTCGATTTAACTGACAATTGCCCGGTCGTGCGACGTGGCTCCCAAACAAAATTTGCGTCCTTTTTTTCCCACAAATAGAGCTTCCTTTTGGTGGTATTTGATTACCTCTGCGGTTTTTATTTTTTGCGCTATAAACAAAAAAAAGAGCGAAAATTTGGAAAAAAAAGCTATATTTTTAACTTTTTGCTATAATAAATATCCCCCAAAAATGTATAAGTTTAGGCCGATACGTATTCTTCTACATATTTTTGGTAAACAAAATCGCAGTAAGCGATTATTGATTGGTTTGCGCAAAAGTTATAGCGTTTACAAAATAAGGGATAGTATTATGGCATTTTTATTAATAATTATTTTATTTACTAGTAATGGCGGCGATCTGCGATTTTTATTGTGATTGCGACATTATGGCGGACACGTCGGACATTTTTGACACATTTTTGGGACCATTGTCATTTATATTTTTTCTAGGGCTGTTACTGATTAAAATTTTCCTGTTCGATTAATCGATTTTTTTTTTATCGATTAATCGACTAATTTTCGATTAATTATAACGCACATACAGATCCAACTACTTTTAGCTGATCTCCTTGCATTGCAACTCTGCATTAGTCAGTGGTAAATTTGGTATACACTATATACAATCACCCGACACTAGTTAGTTTCCACAATCCATGACTTAACTTCACAGTTCACACAAATACGTTTTAAATTCAAACTGTAGCACTGACGTAAGTAATTTTTTTCCCACAGTAGCGTGCAGGGGCGGACTGACCATTCGGCCACTCGGGCATTGCCCGAGGGCCCCGGGCCACTAGGGGGCCCCATCAGGGTTGCCAGCCTCAGTAAAACCAGGGACAGTATGTAAAAATCTGTGTTTTTTTTACATCTGTCTTTGAAATGTCCCTTACCGACATCCTTTTGGCCTAAAAATCCAGAGATTATAGCTGCCCCACCTCTCCAGTATATTGTGTGTGTGTATACTGTGTGGCCCCATAATCTCTGATTGCCTGGGGGGCCCATAATCTTCTATTGCCCGTGGGCCCCATGAGTTGTCAGTCCGCCCCTGGTAGCGCGACAATCCCTCCACATCCGGTCTAACTAATCACTCTCACCTTATGGCATGGACCCCTGTGCAAACAGGTGGTCATGCAAACGGGTATCAAAAGGGTTAACACGGACCATAAACTTCTCTCATGTCTCCTTAGATCTCAGCAAGGACGCAGGTCATGGGTAGAAAGAAAAGAAAGTGCTCACCGCTTAAAGTGGTGTTGCCACAAAAAAAAAAAATTTGCTTAAAAATCATAAAAAAATAAAATAAATAATAATTGGGAAAAAAAAAAATGTATTTACTCACCTATTAATGCCTGTTGCTAGGGGGTCCCTCGTAGTCTGCCACCTTCAGTGCCCGGGCACTGACATCACTTCCCCTCGGCGCCGACCTGTCACGTGTCCCAGATGACTGAGTGTCATATCACGGCGCACGGCGCCGCTCACACATGCGCAGTGGGTGCCCGGCTGTGAAGCCACAGCCGAGTGCCCACAGTAAGAATGCGGAGCGGGGAACGAGGGGGGGCTTCGTTCCCCCGCATCGCTGGACCCTGAGACAGGTAAGTGTCCAATTATTAAAAGTCAGCAGCTGCAGTATTTGTAGCTGCTGACTTTTAAAACATTTTTATTAGTGGAGTCCGGTGACGTCAATGTCCGGTGACATCACCGGACTCCTCCCCCCTTTCCTTCGTTAGCAGACGGAGGCACTTGGGGAAGGGGGGAGGAGTCCGGTGACGTCGATGTCCGGTGACATCACCGGACTCCTCCCCCCTTTCCTTCGTTAGCAGACGGAGGCACTTGGGGAAGGGGGGGGGGGGTGGAGTCCGGTGACGTCGATGTCTGGTGACATCACGGGACTCCTCCCCCCTTTCCTTCGTTAGCAGACGGAGGCACTTGGGGAAGGGGGGAGGAGTCCGGTGACGTTGATGTCCGTTGACATCACCGGACTCCTCCCCCCTTTCCTTCGTTAGCAGACGGAGGCACTTGGGGAAGGGGGGGAGGAGTCCGGTGATGTCGATGTCCGTGACATCTCCGGACTCCTCCCCCCTTTCCTTCGTTAGCAGACGGAGGCACTTGGGGAAGGGGGGGAGGAGTCCGGTGACGTCGATGTCCGGTGACATCACCGGACTCCTCCCCCCTTTCCTTCATTAGCAGACGGAGGCACTTGGGGAAGGGGGGAGGAGTCCGGTGACGTCGATGTCCGGTGACATCACCGGACTCCTCCCCCTTTCCTTCGTTAGCAGACGGAGGCACTTGGGGAAGGGCGGAGGAGTCCGGTGACGTCAATGTCCGTGACATCACCGGATCTCCGACGGAACTCCCTGAAGACCTGGAAAAGCCGGCGGAGAAGTGAGTACCGATCAAAAGAATTTTAATCGATCAAAAAAATTAGATAGATCAAAAAAATTAACGATTAATCGAGGAATTAATCTTTAATTTTCACAGCCATAATTTTTTCCGCTGTAAATGACAGATCCCTGGGTCTTGCGGTAATGTAATCACACAACGCCGGGGATTCCAGGTGACGTTATCGGCCATATTTGATCAGTAATATTTCCCGGGATCCCCGGCTGTTTGTTAGTAACAAGGATGCGTTTTTTTTTTTTTGGCAGGCGCATCTCTGTACTGGGCAACTCACTTACGAGTGATTTGTATGTAAAACCCACAGATCGTAATAAGTTATTGCAGTTTTCTTGTTTTCCATCCACCAAATGTCTCTAAATCTATTCCCCGGGCGCAGATTGAAAGAGTCTCTAAGATTGTAAGTGATGAGAAAAAATAACAGGAGGAGTGGTTTGGGGAAATGAAAAGGAAATTAACGGAGAGAGAGTGGTTATCCAAAGAACGAGAGCCGAGTGTAATGGATCGGGGTTAATGGGTCTCATCTCGTACCAGGCATTAAATCCAAATGTATTCCTTTTCTATCAGATTTTCCTCATACAATTTTTTGCTTATATTAAAAAAAAAAGAAATTGGTAAATCCTTTCTGAGAATTATCCAATTATTCCCGAATTTACTGCACCACCGAAGCAAGCTGGCCTCCAATTTCACCTATTAGGCGTCCTTGGTTCCAAACATACGGGTTCTTTTCACAGTTTGTCTTGTGTTCTTTGCAACAAAAAGAAAATTAAGGGAGAAACTTAATCATCCTCATAAAAGTTATAAGATCCTAAAAATCGGAGCTCAGATTAAATACCGTATATACTCGAGTATAAGCCGAACCGAATATAAGCCGAGGCACCTAATTTTACCGCAAAAAAATGGGAAAACGTATTGACTCGAGTATAAGCCTTGGGTGAGAAATTTGCAGCTACTGTAAGTGGAAAAGAGGGTCAACAATGCCCATTTGCAGCCTCACTGTGCCCATTTGCAGCCATCGGTCCCCCAAACTTCAAACTCAGTAGTTAAAAAGGAAGTAAAGCCTCTTTAAAAAAAAAAAAAAAAAAAAACGGAACCTGCAAGGCAAAGGCATAATGAGCTAGTATGCATAGCATACTAGCTCATTATCAATAACTTACCTGAGAACGAAGCCCCCGAAGCGGCCCTCGTCCTCCACCGCTGCCATCAATTCCGGAGTGACTTCCGGGTCTCGCCGCTCCAGCGCTGTCATTCGCTGGATCGGCGATGACGTCACCCCCGCGCATGCGCACGAGAGCGGCATATCGCCGTGATCTCGGCATGCGCAGTGCGCCTGCGCGCCGCTGTCTGCGGCGCTTGCGCCGTAGACAGTGATGCCTCTTTTTTTCTAAATATCTCCTAAACCATGTAGGTTTAGGAGATATTTATTGGACCTACAGGTAAGCCTTAATCTAGGCTTACCTGTAGGTCAAAGTGGTTTGTAAGGGTTTACAACCACTTTAAAGAGGTGTATCCCTAAAAAAAAAAAATTTAAAGTCAGCAGCTACAAATACTGCAACTGCTGACTTTTAATAATCGGACAGTTACCTGTTCCAGGGTCCAGCGATCCGCTCGGCGGCGCCAGCATTGTAACTGTGGGCACCCGGCTATGGCTTCACAGCCGGGCACCCACTGCGCATGTGCGAGCGGCGCCGCGCGCCATGATTGGCCGCACAGTCATCTGGGACACGTGACAGGTCCCAGATGACTGGGGAGCTCTTCCTGCGCCGAGGGGAAGTGATGTCACCAGCCCAGGCACCGAAGGAGGCAGACTACGAGGGACCGCCTAGCAACAGGTATTTAGAGGTATGTCAGAAAAAAAAAAAAATTCAATGCAAGGGGGGCCTCAGGTACATGGCCCTCGTGACAAACAGCCAACATAAACAGTATGCTAATCCACATCTAGTAACTTATAGCTGACACCTAAAAGTGATCTAATTAACATGAACTAATTAACAACTAGTCATCTAGACCAGTGTTTCTCAACTCCAGTCCTCAAGGCGCCCCAACAGGTCATGTTTTCAGGATTTCCCTCAGATGAAACAGCTGTGGTAATCAGGGCCGTCTTTAATATTGATTGGACCCTGGGCAAAACTTTTCTTGGGGCCCCCCCCATGCAGTTTCGCTCTCCACCTGCTCTGAGACATACAATAAATAGCAGCTAGACTCAAAATCAGTTTACTGAATCAGATCAGACAGCTATTGCAATTGGTTGCCAGAGGTTACAGTGTATCATTACCGCTCACTGACTGGTTGCTAGAGGTTACAGCACACATTACGGCTCACTGATTAGTTGCTAGCGGTTACAGCACATGATTTTTGCTTGTTGATTGGTTGCTAGAGATTACTATGAATATGACCTCAGGGGGGCATCATATGAATGCCGCCGGCCGCCGCTATTTACATATGAATGCCACCACTATTTACATAGGAATGCTGGTAATTTACATGTAAACACAGGGTCTGCAGGTGAGTCATCTGTAAACAATAGGGCAGAGATGGGCAGCATTAGTAGCAGCACTTCACACTGAGATATTGGGACACAGCACAGGTTTAAAACCTCAAGGGATGAGGGAATTTAAACCAGGATAGTTGGCAAGTATGAGGCAGCTGCTTTGGGCCCCACAACAATGACAGGGCCCAGGGCAGCTGCCCCTTTTGCCCTGCCTTAAAAACGGCCCTGGTGGTAATTACTAAGGCAGTGAAACTGATCAAATCACCTGTGAAAAATAATGGAAAGCCTGAAAACATGACCTGTTGGGGCGCCTTGAGGACCGGAGTTGAGAAACACTGATCTAGACAAGCCTAGGTGACTCAGGTCATTGTCCACCCAGACAGTTGGGCACCAGTATTCAAGAAGATCCAGTGCTGTCCAAATCTCATTAACCAGCCTTCTTTTCACATACATCTTCTCACGGAGTTCCAAGTTGGCAGAGACCATCATGGCTTCCTTGACTGTTAAATGTAATATGGTCATCTTATATTATATAACAGGACATCTTCCTGAATGCTTGTAGCTCCCTCAAATGCCAGGGCCCATAGTCAGTAGGCAAGAGGCTACCCTGCAGTCCCCTCCAAAAGCCCCCTGCCCCGGTTGGATTTGTCACAGTGACCCCTTGCATTGCTTTCTAGTTCCAAACAATCCACTGTAGAGGAGAGCGGTCTGTAATCAACGGGAACCGTCTGCCCACATGGTAATACATCAAAGACTCTATTGCCTACTTCATGACCAGACACCCCTTTTTTCCACTAATAAATAATTCTGCAGCCGTCATATTTTCGGACTGAGGTATGCTCCTCGGTGTTCTTCCCTATTAATTTCCCTGGACAAGACTTCTTCCAGGCCAACATCAGAGAGGCATCTGTTTGTACAAGAAATTCTTCACTGAAGTTGGGGGTGGTTAACAGTGGTCCCTTATACAATACTGCCTGGTGGGCTTTAGTCCTCTGTTTCATCTGTTGGGCAACTAAAGCAGAACTCCAGGCGAACCCGTTACTGTACTGTTGTTGTATTGGCAGAGGTAAACCATGCACGGAATAGGGACACCCAGGAGCAGCCTCTTCTCTTTTGCAAGGCAGCAAGCGAAGTTTGATGCAGAAGGACTTTGTACAGCAAGTCCATGGATAAAGAAAATCAGCTTGTAGAGCCACTAGCTAAACTCAGGTCAGTCCCCGACTAACAGGCAGGGTGGGGACAAGGGGTGGGCGGCAGCCCTGGGCGCAACGGTTTACTGTAATACCGCGTACACACGGTCGGAATTCTCGTCAGAAAAAGCTCTGATGGTTTTCCCGTCGGAATTCCGACGGAATTTCGCTCAAACTGTCTTGCCTACACACGGTCACACCAAATTCCGACGGTCAATAACACTGCGACATACAACGTGTTCGACTGCACTATAAAAGGGAAGTTTAATGCTTCTGAGCATGCGTCGAACTGTTTCCGAGCATGCGTCGGAATTTTGTGTGTCGGAATTGCATACACACGATCGGAAAATCCGATAGGAAGGTTGGAAAAATGAAGAACAGATTCTCAATCCAAAGTCCAAATTCTGACAGAAAAAGACCGATGGGCATACACACGGTCAGATAATCCGATGAAAAGCTCCCATCGGACTGTTTCCAATGGAAATTCCGACCGTGTGTACGGGGAATAAGGATGGGGGTGCCATCCTTCTGTTACAAGGCTGAAAGGAGTAGTGACAGCGGCAGTGATTTTGACAAGCGTGTGACAGCTCGGTGTATGGGGGGGGGGGGGGGCAGGTTGTCATCTTTGCCCTGGGTGCTGGATGACCTTGTCCCATTATTAGGCCCCCCAATACAAACAGGCAGCTTTTGTACCTTTTTAGTCTTCTGTCAGCAGCCAGCCTTTTCACCCAGAAGCAGAGAGAGAGAGAGAGAGAGAGAGTCCTGAGTCAGCTCACATATGCAAAGGCCTGTGGTCTGTCTCTAAAAAGCCTTCGGGGTCCAGGAATCTCACAGCAGAGAGAGTGTCCTGTGCACCAGTCAGTTAATATACCGTATTTATCGGCGTATAACACGCACTTTTCCCCCCTAAAAATCGGGGGAAAGTCGTGGGTGCGTGTTATACGCCGATCCCCCAAGAAAAAGTGCCAAAAAAAATTAAACGGCGTCGAAAAACAGCGACTGCTGCAGAAAAAAAAAGAGCGCCGCCAAAAAAAAAAAATGAGCGCCGCGGAAAAAGACCGATCTGTCTGTTCGGCTCCGCTCGCAGTCCCGCCTCCCTTTCCCCCGACTGCGAGCGGAGCCGAACAGACGGCTCGGGCTTTTCCAGCTTCGCTCGCAGTCCCGCCTCCCTGCGCTCACCTCTGAAACAACAAGGAGGCGAGACTGAAAGCAGAGCCGAACAGACGGCTCGGGCTTTTTCACCGGCGCTCGGTCTTTTCAAGGCGGCAAATTTAAAATGTGGGCAAGCTGCAAATGACGCTGACAAGCTGCAAATCACACTGGGCAAGCTGCAAATGACACTTAAATGTAAGTGTTTTTTTTCCCTAAACTTCCCTCCTAAAACGTTTTTTCCTTAAAATGCCCTCCTAAACATGGGGTGCGTGTTATACGCCGGTGCGTGTTATACGCCGATAAATACAGTATACTAAATTACCAAATGTATTGGGACACCTTCCTTTACACGCACATACACTTTAATGGCATCCCAGTCTTAGTCTGTAGGGTTCAATATTGAGTTGGCCCACCCTTTGCAGCTATAACAGCTTCAACTCTTCTGGGAAGGCCGTCCACAAGGTCTAGGAGTGTGTCTATGGGAATGTTTGACCATTCTTCCAGAAGAGCATTTGTGAGGTCAGGCGCTGATGTTGGATGAGAAGAAAAATTTCCGATCGTGTGTATGCAATTCCGACGCGCAAAATTCCTACGCATGCTCGGAAACAATTCGACGCATGCTCGGAAGCATTGAACTTCATTTTCTCGGCTCGTCGTAGTGTTCTACGTCACCGCGTTCTTGACAGTCGAAAGTTCGGTGAACTTTTGTGTGACCGTGTGTATGCAAGCCAAGGTTGAGCGGAGTTCCGTCGGAGAAAAAAAATATTTTTTTCTGACGGAAAATCCGCTCGTGTGTATCATTTCCTTCGTATCATTCCGAAACCAGTCTGCCCATTCTCCTCTGACATCAACAAGGAATTTTCCTCCACACTGCCGCTCGCTGGATATTTTCTCTTTTTTGCACCGTTCTCTGTAAACCCGAGAGATGGTTGTGTGTGAGAATCCCAGTAGATCAGCAGTTTTATAGAGATACGGGGCCCCAAAGTCGGTTCGGAAAATGTCATTCTCTGCTGCAGAAAAGTGCTTGACATTTTCCAACCCGACTTTGTGGACCCCGTATCTCGGGGACACTTGGTGCTAGGAACCCCAAATTCGGTATTCAAACCCAGTGGAACTCGCACTACACCATGTCCGATGGGGTTCCTAGCACCAAGTGACCCTGAAATTCAGGGCCCCAAAGTCGGTCAACTGTGTCCATCTGCAGCAATGTCATTTCGGGACCCTTCGGGTCCAGAGACCCCAAATTTTGGCTGCAGATAGGGGGCATTTAGGAACCCTTAAAGCGGTTGTATACCCTCAATTACAACTTGTACCTACAGGTAAGCCTAGATTAATTAGGGGTGCAACGGATCGTCTCCTATCCGTGATCCGAACGGGTCACCCATTTCGGATCGGCACACCCCGCGACCGCGGAGCGCTCCGCGGCCCTCGGCCTTAGGAAAGGCCGCGGCGGCGGCCTAGCTCCGGAGCGGCGGCCATCTTGGTACACCCGGCCGCTGTTTAGAATGTGATCGCTCCGTCAAATGACGGAGCGATCAGTTGTAAACAAACTCTGCATTATCCATACCCTGCCAATACTCTGCCTTACCCATTCCCTGCCAATACTCTGCATTACCCATACCCTGCCTCTGCATTATCCCCTGCCAATACTCTGCATTACCCATACCCTGCCAATACTCTGCATTACCCATACCCTGCCAATACTCTGCATTACCCATACCCTGCCAATACTCTGCATTACCTATACCCTGCCATACTCTGCATTACCCATACCCTGCCAATACTCTGCATTACCCATACCCTGCCAATACTCTGCATTACCCATACCCTGCCAATACTCTGCATTACCCATACCCTGCCAATACTCTGCATTACCTATACCCTGCCATACTCTGCATTACCCATACCCTGCCAATACTCTGCATTACCCCCTGCCAATACTCTGCATTACCCATACCCTGCCAATACTCTGCATTACCCATACCCTGCCAATACTCTGCATTACCCTACCATACCATGCCAATACTCTGCATTACCCATACCCTGCCAATACTCTGCATTACCCATACCCTGCCAATACTCTGCACTGCATTACCCATACCCTGCCAATACTCTGCATTACCCATACCCTGCCAATACTCTGCATTGCCAATACTCTGCATTACCCATACCCTGCCAATACTCTGCATTACCCATACCCTGCCAATACTCTGCATTACCCTGCCAATACTCTGCATTACCCATACCCTGCCAATACTCTGCATTACCCATACCCTGCCAATACTCTGCAATACCCATACCCTGCCAATACTCTGCGATACCCTGTCAATATTACAGTGGGGGAGATGACGTGGATATTACAGTGGGGGAGATACGTGGATATTACAGTGGGGGAGATACGTGGATATTACAGTGGGGGAGAATGACGTGGATATTACAGTGGGGAGATGACGTGGATATTACAGTGGGGGAGATGACGTGGATATTACAGTGGGGG
The DNA here is from genome assembly GCA_028564925.1 of Lithobates sylvaticus. Classification (NCBI taxonomy): domain Eukaryota; kingdom Metazoa; phylum Chordata; class Amphibia; order Anura; family Ranidae; genus Lithobates; species Lithobates sylvaticus. Next base: position 177,918,161 of record CM053037.1, read on the forward strand.
AGATGATGTGGATATTACAGTGGGGACTATATGGTGGCGGAATTTTCACAGGTTTTTGCAAATTCAATTATCATTTGCTGATCCGAAAAATGATCCGATCCGTGACTCTGATCCGAGGATCGATCCGATCCGTGAGTTTTTTGATCCGTTGCACCCCTAAAGGTAAGTGATGCATAATGAGCTAGTATGCTAGTCATACTAGCTCATTATGACTTTGTCTTGCAGGTAGTTTGCAAAAAAAAAAAAAAAACGGGTATACAACCGCTTTAACTACCAAGTTTGAAGTTTGGGTACCTATGGCTGCAAATGGGCACAGTGAGGCATGCAAATGGGCACTGTTGGCCCTCTTTTCCACTTACAGTAGCTGCGCATTTCTCACCCTAGGCTAATACTCAAGTAAATAAGTTTTTCCCAGTTGTTGGTAGTAAAATTAGGTGCCTCGGCTTATATTCGGGTCGGCTTATACTCCAGTATATACGGTAAATCCCCTTTCTTCCCCATTCTGATGCTCGGTTTGAACTTCAGAAAGTGCGTCTTCACCACGTTTAGATGCCTAAAATGCATTGAGTCGCTGGCCATGTAATTGGCTGATTAGCAATTTGTGTTACCAAAGCAAGTGAACAGGCTAATAAAGTGTCCGGTGAGTGTATCTTTATTACAGTATACAGTCCACTCCTCTGATGAACACTTGCTGGGCTTTTAGACTGATGTAGAGAGAGAATTTCCGTGCTTGGTGCTTTCTTGTATCACGCAGTGTCCCGGGAGATGGAGATGTTGGCAGCTACACAATCACACACTCACACACACACACACACACACACACACACAGTACACACTCCCCCCTCCCATGTTTGCACATCATAGGGGGCGTCATCTCCATCCGTGCTCTGGCTGTGCTCCTGTGTGACTGGCCATGTTTGGCAGTCAGGACCCGAAATATGCAGACAACATAAATAATTCCTTTTTAGAACTTGCTGAACAAGACACAGCAGAGGCGGCTGCAAGATAGCAGAAGAGGAGCGCCCAACTTATATACAGAGCGTTACAGCTGTGCTGTATACATCTCTATTATAAAGCGTTATATATACAGTGTTACAGGTTTTTTTGTATATATCTTAAGAGTGTTACAGCTGTGCTGTATACATCTTCTGTGTATAGTCTTATATACAGAGTGTTACAGCTGTGCCGTATAAATTGCTTGTATACAGTGTCATACACAGAGTGTTAAAGCTCTGCCACATACATAGGCGTGCGCACAGGGTTTGCCGGGTGTGCCTGGGCACACCCTATATACCTAGTACATATTAGTAGACATGTGTACACTGAAATATTTTGTTTCGGGAATTTCATTTTCTTCCGAAAAATGTATTTATTTAGTTACTGCCGAAATTAACCGCTTAACCTCCTGCCGACCGCCCACTGTCAAAAGACGGCGCAGCGGTGCGGCTCTCGTGGCGGGTCGCTGTCATATGACGGCGCTACCATTTTGGCCACTAGGGGGCGGGCGAGCGCCGCGGGAGGCGCGCACGTGCCCGCCACTTCGCTGGGGACCCGATGCGCGTGCCCGGCAGCCGCGATGTCCGCCGGGCACCCGCGATTGCCCAGTAACTGAGCAGGACGTGGATCTGTGTATGTAAACACACAGATCCACGTCCTGTCACTGGAGAGGAGACCAATGTACATAGGGACACCGATCGGTCCCCTTCCCCAGTCAGTCCCCTCCCCCCACAGTTAGAATCACTAATATAGGGAACATATTAACCCCTGCAGCGCCCCCTAGTGTTAACCCCTTCCCTGCCAGTCACATTTATACAGTAATCAATGCATTTTTATAGCACGGATCGCTGTATAAATGTGAATGGTCCCAAAAATGTGTCAAAAGTGTCCGATATGTCCGCCCCAATGTCGCAGTCACGATAAAAATCGCAGATCGCCGCCATTACTAGTAAAAAAAAAATAATAATAATGTCATAAATCTATCCCCTATTTTGTAGACGCTATAACTTTTGCGCAAACCAATCAATATACGCTTATTGCGATTTTTTTTTTACCAAAAATATGTAGAAGAATAGGTATCGGTCTAAACTGAGGAAAAAATTTGTTAATAAAAAATAAAAAATTGGATATTTATTATAATAAAAAGTAAAAAATATTATGTTTTTTTAAACTTGTCCCTCTTCTTTTGTTTATAGCGCAAGAAATAAAAACCGCAGAGGTGATCAAATACCACCAAAATAAAGCTCTATCTGTGGGGGAAAAAAAAAAATGATAAATTTTATTTGGGTACAGCGTTGCATGACCGTGCAATTGTCATTCAAAATGCGACAGCGCTGAAAGCTCAAAAATGGCTTGGTCAGGAAGGGGGTGTTCGTGCCTGGTAGGCAAGTGGTTAAAGAGGAAGTAAAGCCTCTTTAAAAAAAAGCAAAAAACTGAACCTGCAAGGCAAAGGCATAATGAGCTAGTATGCATAGCATACTAGCTTATTATGAATAACTTACCTGAGAACGAAGCCCCCGAAGCGACCCTCGTCCACGACCTCCGCCGCCGCCATCAATTCCGGAGTGACATCCGGGTCTCGCCGCTCCAGCGCTGTCATTCGCTGGAGCGGCGATGACGTCACTCCCACACATGCGCACGAGAGCGGCAGATCGCCGTGATCTCGGCATGCTCGGTGCGCCTGCGCAACGCTGACAGCGATGCCTCTTTTTTTTCTAAATATCTCCTAAACCATGTAGGTTTAGGAGATATTTATTGGACCTACAGGTAAGCCTTAATCTTGGCTTACCTGTAGGTCAAAGTGGTTTGTAAGGGTTTACAACCACTTTAACGACCGCCTCCTGCACATATAGCAGTCAGCAGAATGGCACGGCTGGGCACATCAACGTACAGGTATGTTGTCCTTTAAGAGCCCAGCCGTGGGGCGCGCGCGACCCGGTCCTGAGCTCCGTGGCCGTGGCCGCGGGACCAGCGGACCTGAGCGCCGCTGGTGTCCCGCGATCGGGTCACAGAGCTGAAGAACGGGGAGAGGTAAGTGTAAACAAACCTCTCCTCGTGCTTCCTAGTGACACTGTCACCGATCGTCTGTTCCCTGTCATAGGGAAAGACGATCAGTGATGTCACATGCCAAGCCACGCCCCCCCTACAGTAAGAAAACACACACACACAGGGCTCACTTAACCCCTCCCCGCCCCCTAGTGGTTAACTCCTTCACTGCCAGTGTCATTTACACGGGAATCAGTGCATTTAAATAGCATACAAATGACAATGGTCCCAAAAATGTGTCAAAAATGTCCGATGTGTCCGCCATAATGTCGCAGTCACAATAAAAATCGCTGATCGCCGCCATTACTAGTAAAAAAAAAAATATTATTAAAAATGCTATAAAACTATCCCCTATTTTGTAAACGCTATAACTTTTGCGCAAACAAATCAATAATCACTAATTGCGATTTTATTTTTTTTTTATTTTTTTTATTTTTTTTTACCAAAAATATGTAGAAGAATACGTATCGGCCTAAACTGAGGAAAAAAATAGTTTTTTTTATATATTTTTTGGGATATTTATTATAGCAAAAAGTAAAAAATATTGCATTTTTTTCAAAATTGTCGCTCTATTTTTGTTTATAGCGCAAAAAATAAAAACCGCAGAGGTGATCAAATACCACCAAAAGAAAGCTGTATTTGTGAGTAAAAAAAGGACACCGATTTTGTTTGGGAGCCACGTCGCACGACCGCGCAATTGTCAGTTAAAGCAACGCAGTGCCGAATCGCAAAAAAAGGGGCCTGGTCCTTTGGCTGCAAATTGGTCCGGGGCTTAAGTGGTTAATTTTTTTTAAATTTTGTTTCGTTAAAAAAATGCATTCGTCCTAAAAAAATCCGAAATAATTAAGGTCGAATCTGTCATTAAAGGCTTATGGTGTCTGTCGAATGTTCTAAGAAGATTCGATGGAGCAGCTAAACTGTACGACGCCGCAATCGTACATTTCCGGTCGAATGTTCCGCCTACAAACTATATTAGAATTCTAATGTTGTATGACACTAGTAATAATTATATTTTATTAATTATTATTACTAGTCAACCAACATTAGAATTCTTCTATAGCCTATGGGCGGAGCATTTGACCATAAATGTCCACTCGTGGCGACTGCTTCGTCGAATCTTCGTGTCGAATCTTTTCTCTCTATGTCGAAATAATCTTGGACTAATAGAGTTAGGTTAGGCACATTCAACCTTTTTTTGTTATTGTCTCTATAATGTCGAATCTTTTCTCTCGATGTCGAATCTTTTCTCTCTATGTCGAATCTTTTCTCTCTATGTAGAATAATCTTGGACTAATAGAGCTAAGGTTAGGCACATTCGACCACAGATTCGATGGACACAGATCGCTATTGTCAGCATCATGTCGAATCTCCTATCTATATTGAACTGTTGTCACAGCGAAAACGAAAATAAAGCATTTGTTTATGTCGGATCTTTCGGTTTTTGGATTCTGCACGTTCGTTATCGTTTGTTAAAACGATAACAAAAATACCCGAAATTCGAATGAAAACTAATGTACATGTCTACATATTAGCATTATCGCTCTGTGTGACAGTGGGGAGATGGGAAAGATCTCTTTTTTGGGGATTATTGGCATTTATACAGCGATCAGTGCTATAAAAATGCACTAGGGGGCGATCAAGGGGTTAAATGGTGTTTCCTGGGAGGTGTTTCTAACTGTGGGGGGGGGGGGGGGTGGGACTGACTGGAGGAGGAGAGAGATCGCTGTTCCTAATCACTAGGAACAGCAGATCTGTCTCTCCTCCCCTGTCAGAACAGGGATCTGTCTGTTAACATTGACAGATCCCCGTTCTGGCTCTCGTTCCCACGATCGCGGGTATCGCGTGGTCGCGTGGTCATCTCAAGCACCGGCCATGCGCATCGGGGCCTCCACCACGCAGCGCGTGCGCACCTGCTATGGCTCTTAAAAGGAGCCGACGTACAGCTATGGCGATTCGCGGGGAACGAGCCGACCTGCCGCAGTATAATGATGGCGGCTGGTCGGCAAGTGGATTAATGATAGAGACAGAATATTAACCAAAAATCCAGAAAAAAAAAAAAAAAAAACACATGATACAAATGTTATAAATTGAGTTACAGTTCAGTGAGTAAAATAAGTATTTGGCCCTTTACCAACCAACAATAATTCTGGCTCCCACAGACTGGCTACAGTAGGTACTCATGTGGTACACAGATTAGTCCTGTCAATTTAAGAAGGTGCTCCGAATGACAACTCGTTATGTGTATAAAAGACACCTGTCCACAGAATCTCTTCCATTCAAACCTCACCATCATAGGCAAGACCAAAGAGCTGTCAAAGGACATCAGAGACAAGATTGTAGACCTGCACAAGGCTGGAATGGGCTACAAGACCACCAGCAAGAAGCTTGGTGAGAAGGAGACAACTGTTGGAAGGAATATTCGCAAATAGAAGAAATACAAAATAACCAACAAATAATCAATCGCCCTCGGTCTGGAGCTCCATGCAAGATTTTGCCTCATGGGGTGAGGATGATCATGAGAAAAGTGAGGGATCAGCCCAGAACTACACAGGAGGAGCTTGTGGATGATCTCAAGGCAGTTGGGACCACAGTCACCAAACCAACCACTGGCAACACAATACGCCGCCATGGATTGAAATCCTGCAGCGCCCGCAAAGTCCCCCCTCCTCAAGAAGACACATGTACAGGCCCGTCTGAAGTTTGCCAATGAACATCTAAATGATTCAGAGAAGGATTGGGAGGAATTGTTGTGGTCAGAGGAGACCAAAATTTAGCTCTTAACTCATTAACTCGACTCGCCGTATTTGGAGGAAGAAAAATGCTGACTATGACCCTAAGAACACCATCCCTACGGTCAAGCACGGAGGTGGAAACATTATGCTTTGGGGCCGTTTCTCTGCTAAAGGTCCAGGCCGAATTTGCCACATTTTACACACGGGTCGAATGTTGGCCGGCATCGGTCTGTTCAATAGAAACCGGCCGTCATTCGGCCCGTGTGTATGGCAGCTAGTCTTATGCCCCGTACACACGGTCGGAAATTCCGACCACAAAATCCGTCTGATTTTTTCCGACGGATTTTGTCAGACACTGGTGTTGCATACACACGGTCGGACAAAGTTGTCGGAAAATCCGATCATTCTGAACGTGGTGACGTTCGTTGCGTACGACGGCACTACGTAGAGGCTAGTAGCCAATAGCTTTGGTCTTGTAATGTGATCTGAGCATGCGTAGCACTTTGTCCGTCGGAATTCGCTACACACGATCGGAAAAAGTCCGATCGGACTTTGTTGTCGGAAAATTTGAGAGCAGGATCGGAATTTCCGACGGAAAAAGTCCGATGGAGCCCACACACGGTCGGATTTTCCGACAACATGGTCCGATAGGACATTTTATATTGGAAATTCCGACCGTGTGTACGGGGCATAACAGAAGCCAGCTTCTGTCAGAGGCTCATGACCGAAAAAGTTCTGCCGACCGGCTCCCGATCACTGCTCTCAGCCAATGGTTGAGATCGCTGACTGGAGTGTTCTGGCAGGGCCGTACCCCTTGTCAGAAGGCAATAGAACAGAAGGGAAGATCACTATACTAACATCGGATTGTTAGTTAAGCGGCTCCGAACTGAGCTTTCAGGGTTTTTTTTGTTCAACTCAGCGGGTGTGTGTAGTGGTGTGTACTAGGCTTAAGGCTGGCCATACATTATTCAATCTTCTTGTATAATTTTCCTTTAGATTTACCAAAACCATATAATATGAGGTCGAACCTAAACTCTTTTAATTTGTATGCAGTAAGGCAGGCCCTTGCACTACATAGTTGAAGGTAAAATCTAAAGGAAATTGAATTGTATAATGTATGGCCAACTTAAGTATTAGTCCATTTCTTAGCCATACTGTATATTTGCTTCGATAGAGATTATGGACTTACATTTTAATATGGATCATGGTATATACACAGAGTAAAGGGTACACAGAGTATACATAGTATGCCAAGGGAAAGTATACATTGTTGCATCAATTCAGCAACAAATCATTTCAGTACATTAAGCACAATGAGCAAAATGCCCCAAAAGTACACTGAGCATAATCCATCAAATAGCAAAAATGCAAAAGATGAAGTTAGCTAGAACCCATGATTCATTGTTATAGTTAGATCAGGTTAGGGTCAGGGATGGATTTAGGTCAAATTTTACATCAAAAGTTGGATTGGTTTAGGTTAAGGTCAAGTTTGGCTTAGGTTTCGGGTCAAAGACAGTATCAAGGATGGGTAAAGATCAGAGTGATGGTTGGGTTGGGTTTAGAGCTGCACGATTCTGGCCAAAATGAGAATCGCAATTCTTTTGCTTAGAATAAAGATCACAATTCTCTCATGATTCTCAAAAAACTGTCAAGTTTGGCTTAGGTTTTCTTTTTGGGTCAAAGACAGTATCAGGGATGGGTCAAGATCAGAGTAATGGTTGGGTTAGGGTCAGAGGTGTGTTCAGGTCATAGTATCGGGGTTAGGTTCAGGTTATGGTTATAGAGACTTGGCTTTTCACGCAGGTGTCTCCTGCGTAGTCTCTTTTTTCTACCCTTGTGCTGCTTCTGGTCCCTGGGCCCCTCTTTCCAGGATCTTTGCTATGCGAGTCGGGACCCTTCGGGGTAAGACCGCGCTATATTAAGATTCCTCTCAACTCAACTCTCAACTCATGTCAGTATCACAGATTGGGATGGGTTGGAGTCATGGTTGATGTTTAGTGTTTGGGTTGTGGTTAAGATCAGGGTTTGGTTAGGGTCAGGGTATGGTAAGGTTAAGTTTGGGTCAGTATTAGGACAAAGATTGGCTAAAGGCTAGAGTTGGGTTTAAGGTCATGTTCCACATCAAGGGTAGGGTAGGATTGGTCTAGGGTTCTGGTTGGTGTTGCGTCACTTATGGTTCAGCGTCACTTATGGAAGAAACTGCGTCATGTTTCTTGGGTGTATGCAAGATATATTGAAACATTTTCTACAAATTTGTACTAAAAACAATTCACGTGTGATGGAATTTGGGCTTTTGGGTTACAGGGCTGGATTCGATCATGATGTTTTGGCACTAAGGTCTAGTGAGTAGCACTCTCGCCTAGCAGTAAAAAGGGTCGTTGGTTCGAATCCCAGCCACGACACTACCTGCCTGGAGTTAGCATCCTCTACCTGTGCCTGCATGGGTTTCCTCCGGGTACTCCGGTTTCCTCCAACACTCCAAAGACATGCTGGTAGGTTAATTGGCTTCTGTCCAAAATTGGTCCTAGTATATGAATGTGAGTTGGGGTTGTGGGCTCCTTGAGGGTAGGGACCGATGTGAGTGTGCAATGTATGTGTGAAGCGCTAAATAATATGTAATGGAGGAGCAGCTTAATGAGACACAATGTACAGGGATAGGGACAATTGTAGACACTCATTCAGGTTGAACTGGATGGACTGGTGTCTTTATTCAACCTTACTAACTATGCAACTATGTAAGGTAAGAACCAATTGAAATCAACTTGAAGTGATTGTCTATGATATACACTAGAGCTGTACGATTAATCGAGAAACGATCACGATCTCGATTCCCCCCTCTCGTTTATCGCTGCCGGTTCCACGTAACCAGCGTGTAATGCAAATGGCGGATATCGGAACTGACGTCAGTCATCGGAGCGCGTGATGCGGCGCGCCGCTGGATGACATGGCCGGGAAACGAACACAACGAACACAGCGAGCTAAAGCCGTTTCCATAGAGACGCGGCCTACAGCTTCGCTGATCCCCGGACTGTCCTGCGCTGAGTGCCGGGATGGGGCTGGAGATGGAGCCTCTGCTACAGGCCTGGAGCTACTTCCGGCGGAGGAAGTTCGAGCAATGCTCCCAGCTGTGTGGCCGCATCCTGGAGAAAGAGCCCTATGACCAGGTACACCCAGTCCTATATACACCTCATATCCCATGTCCTATATACACCTCATATCCCATATACACCCAGTCCTATATACACACCTAATATCCCATAAACACCCAGTCCTATATACACCTCATATCCCATATACACCCAGTCCTATATACACACCTCATATCCCATATACACCCAGTCCTATATACACACCTCATATCCCATATACACCCAGTCCTATATACACACCTCATATCCCATATACACCTAGTCGGACTGTGATCTTTGTGATTGTTTTGTAGTCTTCCAGATTATAATGCATAAGCATTATAAGTATTACATCCGCCCCTTGCTGTATTAAATGAATAACCATCCCTGAGCATCGGGAGCGAGCAGCGTGTTGATTGCGCATGCGCCGTCTACAGCTGATTTTTCTTTTTAAAATTGCCATTTTAAAGAATCGTGAGAGAATCGTGATCTTTATTCTAAGCAAAAGAATCGCGATTCTCATTTTGCCCAGAATCGTGCAGCTCTAAATACACCAGAAATCGTCTTTCATGGGTCTGTTGCCCTCAGGGGTCAGGTGAAGTGCTGAGCAGACTTTAACCTGTACACACGGATAATGGAAGATAATTCTGTTCAATGCAGATGACATAGAGCGATAGCAGTGTGCCGACAGCGGCTGCCTACATGTACGTATGTTGTGTGTGTGACTGCAACCATTTATAATCCTCTGCATGCTGGGCCGTGTCCAGAATGTTAATGAGCTCATACATGAAGGATGAGGCTCTGCAGTGGCCTGGGTCGGGGTCAGTATCATTGTTATAGTTAGATCAGGTTAGGGTCAGGGATGGATTTAGGTAAAATTTTACATCAAAAGTTGGATTGGTTTAGGTTAAGGTCAAGTTTGGCTTAGGTTTCGGGTCAAAGACAGTATCAGGGATGGGTCAAGATCAGAGTGATGGTTGGGTTGAGTGTAGGGCTGCACCATTCTGGGCAAAATGAGAATCGCAATTCTTTTGCTTAGAATAAAGATCACGATTTTCAAAAAACTGCATATACGAGACTGCGCAGCGCACTGATTAAGCTGCCCCTCCTCGCCCATGGCATTATAAAACATTGGGACACCTGCTTGGCAATGTTGCGCCCCTTCAGGTTAGTCACTGGGGCTGACAACAGCCCAGGCAGCAGGCCCAATTTTCTAAAGGCTGAGTCTGGGGCCACAATTAACGTCTGTTGTGGGAGGGATGTAGCGGCCTTGCTGGAGAGCTGGCCTGTCGGCAGATAGAGATCAGTCCAAGGGGGGGGGGCACCTGGTGAGGCTACAAGCGGCGTGAGAGGCGTGTGTGCTTTGTGCAGGCCGCTAGTGGAGCGGGACCGCCCGCGAAGGCCGAAGTCGGTGCCTCGATTTTCAAACTGGCCGGCGGCAGATTTGCGGCCACAATCGGGACCGCGGCAATGGTGTTTAGCCGTTCGGTGGGCCACAGAGGGGGTGCCCGAAGTGGTTACCGGAGGCCAAGAGGGTCGGGCAGGTATTTAAATGCCGATTTTCGATCGCGGTGCGAGAACTGAGGGAAACTCAGCTATTCCATAGGGCGCCGGATCCGGAAGTGCGTTCCACGCTGGTTCCGGCGGCTTCTCCTCCGGTCCGCCCTACATCTCAGAGACACCTAAAAATCACGGTAATCCAGACTGGAGATCGCGCGCGCGGGGGGGGGGTGAATCGAGATCGCGATTATTTTACGATTAATCGTGCAGCTCTAGTTGGGTTAGGGTCAGAGATGTGTTCAGGTCATAGTATCAAGGTTAGCTTCGGGTTATGTCAGTATCACAAACTGGGATGGGTTGGAGTCATGGTTGATTTTGGTGTTTGGGTTGTGGTTAAGATCAGGGCTAGGGTAAGGGGTATGGTAAGGTTAAGTTTGGGTCAGTATTAGGACAAAGATTGGCTAAAGGCTAGAGTTGGGTTTAAGATCATGTTTCACATCAAGGATAGGGTAGGATTGGGCTAGGGTTCTGGCTGGTGTTGCGTCACTTACGGTTCAGGATGAAGAAACTGCGTCATGTTTCTTGGGTGTATGCAAGATATATTGTAACGTTTTCTACAAATTTGTACTAAACAACAATTCACGTGTGATGGAATTTGGGCTTCTGGGTTACAGGGCTGGATTCGATCATGATGTTTTGGCACTAAGGTAAGAACCAATTGAAAGCAACTTGTCTATGATATACACCAGAAATCATCTTTCATGGGTCTGTTGCCCTCCGGGGTCAGGTGAAGTGCTGAGCAGACTTTAACCTGCACACATGGATAATGGAAGATAATTCTGTGCAATGCAGATGACATAGAGCGATAGCAGTGTGCCGACAGCGGCCGCCTACATGTACGTATGTTGTGTGTGTGACTGCAACCATTTATAATCCTCTGCATGCTGGGCCGTGTCCAGAATGTTAATGAGCTCATACATGAATGATGAGGCTCTGCAGTGTCACTGGAGGAATTTCCACTGGAGAAGAGCAGCATAAACCATTACCGATCAGTGCTGCTTCTTCATGAGTACTGTTTGTGAATTGTCCAAATATCCTCCGAGCTTCTAGCTGGGCCAATCTAGAATCATTGAAGAGTGACAGCAGAAAAAGACCACACAGACCATTGAGTCTGCTCCCGTTGAATGTTTTCTTACATTCTTTTATTTAACATTTTTGACTTATGCCCCGTACACACGATCGGAATTTCGGTCGGAAAAAGCTTTTTCCGACAGAATTCCGCCCAAGCTTGGCTTGCATACGCACGCTCACACAGAAGAAGTTCTCTGAACTTTCGACCGTTGACATACAACACTACGACGAGCCAGGAAATGAAGTTCAATGCTTCCGAAAATGCGTTGAATTGTTTCCAAACATGCGTAGGAATTTTGCGCGTTGGAATTGGTACAGACGATTGGAATTTCCGATCTGAACTTTTTCCGCCCCAAAAATAGAGAACCCGCTCTTATGCCCCGTACACACGGTCGGAAAATCCGACCACAAAATCCATCGGATTTTTTCCGACGGATTTTATCCGACACTGGTGTTGCATACACACGGTCGGACAAAGTTGTCGGAAAATCCGATCATTCTGAACGTGGTGACGTTTGGTGCCCTTACGACGGGACTACGTAGAGGCTAGTAGCCAATAGCTTTGGTCTTGTAATGTGATCTGAGCATGCGTGGCACTTTGTCCGTCGGAATTCGCTACACACGATCGGAAAAAGTCCGATAGGACTTTGTTGCCGGAAAATTTGAGAGCAGGAGATAAAACTTTGTCTGTCGGAAAATCCGACGGAAAAAGTCCGATGGAGCCTACACACGGTCGGAATTTCCAACAACATTGTCCGATAGGACATTTTCCGTCGGAAAATCCGACTGTGTGTACGGGGCATTAGTCTTTTGCTGGCGGGAATTCTGCAAGCAAAAGTCCAATGGAGCCTACACACGGTCGAAATTTGCGACCAAAAGCGGACTTTTGCTGGGGGAATTTCCGATCGTGTGTGCGCATTAGACGCGATCATCAAATAGCCACCCCCCCCATTGCTGGTGTGCAGCCGAGCCCCTCGGACATCCATCAAATCCACCAATAACTGAACTAAGTTTAAAATAACCAGCTGACCAGGAAACATTTCTAGAGGTTGGGTAAGGTACAAATTTAGTGGTTAAGATATAGTTTAATAGGTTAGGTACGATTGTTTGCTGATGTCACAAAGGTGTTTATATAGCTGGATGTGTTTTTTTTTTTTTTTATCATGGAACATGATTCGATATTGCTGGAAGAGTGGTCAAAGCAGTAAAAAATGCAGTTCAATGTTTCTAAATTCAGAATAATGCATTTAGGGAACAATAATTGTACGATATTGAGAGTACAGTACAGTGTTGGCCAGAACTACAGAAGAAAAGATATGGGAGTACTTATTTTAAGAGGGTTCTAATTCCCCCATATAGACCTTTAAGGCCCCATGCACACGAGACGCCGCTGCAAACTCTGCTGAATGCATGTTTTAAAAAGCAGAAACCTGCGTTTAAAAACTCGCGTTTTGCCGCGTTTTCATGCCGCGTTTAGCCGCGTAAAGGTAACATCATATAGACCCTCCCCAGTGTCAGAAAGCATGTATTATTAACTATTTCCGCCAAGTTTCAGGTTTATGAAGGATGGGTGTTCAACATGGAAACATGGTGGGGGGTTGGGGCTGACTAGACATTGGTATGCAGGTTTTTCTTTGTGAAAAAAAGACATTGCTATGCTTTGGTCAGACTAGGTGGAGTCACTGATTAGATTAGAAATTGGATGAAGGGTTGGGGCAAAAAAGTGGAGGCATTCCTCATTGTCTAAGCCACCTAAAAAAAATAGTTTTTTATGGCATTGCATCATGTGAGTATGTATGCTCTATGAACTACCGTATTTATCAGCGTATAACACGCACCGGCGTATAACACGCACCCCATGTTTAGGAGGGCATTTTAAGGAAAAAACGTTTTAGGAGGGAAGTTTAGGGAAAAAAAAAAATTACATTTAAGTGTAATTTTCAGCCTTGCCCAGCGTCATTTGCAGCTTGCCCAGCGTCATTTGCAGCCTTGCCCAGCATCATTTGCAGCTTGCCAGTGTCATTTGCAGCTTCCCCAGCGTCATTTGCAGCTTGCCAGTGTCATTTGCAGCTTGCCAGTGTCATTTGCAGCTTGCCCAGCATCATTTGCAGCTTGCCCAGCGTCATTTGCAGCTTGCCAGTGTCATTTGCAGCTTGTCAGTGTCATTTGCAGCTTGCCCAGCATCATTTGCAGCTTGCCAGTGTCATTTGCAGCTTGCCCAGCATCATTTGCAGCTTGCCAGAGTCATTTGCAGCTTGCCCAGCGTCATTTGCAGCTTGCCCAGTGTCATTTGCAGCTTGCCCAGCATCATTTGCAGCTTGCCCAGAGTCATTTGCAGCTTGCCATTGTCATTTTCAGCTTGCCCAGCGTCGTTTGCAGCCCTGCCCACGTTCAAAATTTCCCGCCGCTGACAGACCGAGCGAGCGCCGCCGAAAAATACAGAGCGCCACCAAAAAAGACAGAGTGCCGATGAAAAAGACAGAGCCGACTGCTCGGCTCCGCTCGCAGTCCCGCCTCCCTGCTGGACGGGACTGCGAGCGGAGCCGAGCCAAGTGCACAGTACAGTCGGCTCTGTCTTTTTCGGCAGCGCTCGCTCCAGAAACAGCAGGGAGGCGGGACTGCGAGCGGAGCCGAGCAGTCGGCTCGGTCTTTTTCTACGGCGCTCGCTATTTTTCGGCGGTGCTCAACATTTTTGGGTCACAGACAGTGGGGATCGCCGTATAACACACACCCACGACTTTCCCCCGATTTTAAGGGGGGAAAAAGTGCGTGTTATACGCCGATAAATACAGTATCTAAAGTAATTACGACATTTAAACCAATTTTTTTTAGTATTTTTTTATGGTTTACCATCATATTTCTGAGTTTTCTGGTCCAAAAAATTGGGTTCCTTTAAAAACGCTTATAAACTCAAACGCGGGTGCCGCGTTTATCTGCGGTTTGTGTCTGAAACGTGGAAAAGCAAAGTGTCTGAACCCCTTTTTTTTTGCTTCTGGAAAAACGAGGTTAAACGCAACTGCATAAAAGCGGGAAAAAAACGAGACTGTGTACATGGACACATAGGATAACATTGCATGCGTTCAGGTGCAGTTGAAAAAAGTGTCCAACTACCTCTGAACGCGCGTTTAACAGCGTCTCGTGTGCATGGGGTCTAAGTTATCACTAGAGGGAGGAAGGAAGTCCCGATTCTCCTATATGGACCTTTATTTATCAGTAGAGAGATCGCCAGCAGAAGGAAGGAGGTCCTAATTCCCCCTATATACTACAGGGGGTCCCCGAGTTACGAACTCGTTAGGGACTGGCCGCCTGTTCTTATGTTGGAATTGTTCGTAAGTCGGGCGCGCATGCGCAGACCGACAATTACGGACAATTACGGACATTTCCGCTGTTCCGTCTAATGCCGTTCTGCGCATGCGCGGCAAATTACGGACATTTCCGAAGTTTGCCGTCATTTTCCGAGGCTCCGTCTGGCCGCGCATGCGCAGAGCGGCCGGAGGATGGCGGAAAATGGCGGAGGGTCCCCGCAGCGCCCCGTTCGTAAGTAGGGGATGTTCGTAGGTCGGGCGTTCGTAAGTCGGGGACCCCCTGTATAGATCTTCAGTTATCACTAGAGGGTGAACCAGCAGGAGAGAGGAAGTGCCGTCTCCTCCATATGGCTACTTTCACACTGGAGCGGTGGGGGCGCTGGCGGTAAAGCGGCGCTATATTTAGCGCCGCTTTACCAGCGTTTTAGCAGCGCATTTCGGCCGCTAGCGGGGTGGTTTAACCCCCCGCGAGCGGCCGAAAAAGGGTCAATACCGCCCGCAAACCGCCGCTGCAGCGGCGTTTTGCGGGCGGGTTCGGATCGCTGCCCCATTGTTTCCAATGGGAACGGGCGCTATAGGAGCGGTAAATATACCGCTCCTATAGCGAGCCAACGATGCGGCTTGCAGGACATTTTCCAGCGTCCTGCAAGCGCACCGATTCAGTGTGAAAGCCCTCGGGCTTTCACACTGAAGACACAGCAACAGCTGTTTCGGGTCGGTTTGCAGGCGCTATTTTTAGCGCCTGCAAACCGCCCCAGTGTGAAAGGGGCCTATAGGTCAGGGATCTCCAAACTTTTCAAACAAAATGCCAGTTTATTGTTTCTCAGTCTTTTTCCGATGGAAAATCCGCTCGTGTGTATCGGGGTTTAGGACCCCAGGTTACGGTAGATCATAGTTCTGAGACTCCACCAGATATACTGACCCACACCTAGCTGGGGAGATGTATACCTAAAATAATCCTTGTGTAATATGGAGGGGGGGGGGTTAATTGTGAAGGACACCCTTCTAATAACAGATCTCCTTCGGTGTAAGCCCTGATTGGTGGGATTCCTCCACCCCTAGAGACACATATCAAGCCAGTCTGGGGAATATTTCGATCAGGCGCCTGTGCTGCAGCTTTCTCATCAAATGAGGTGCAGGTGCGTATTTATGATATATTTTGTGATCTGTCTGCAGTTTTGAGGGCTCAGATATTGCACTTATCTCATCGTTCTGATTAGCTGATTCAGCAGAATGAACCCTCTTACATTATCCCAGGCAAAGAACAGAGGAAAATGTTGGACGCGGCTTCTGGTTCCCGTCACCAAGGATGGCAACTCTTTGAATTCCCCAATGAAAAAATACAGCCAAAAAAAAATAAGCCCTTTCAGTCGTGTCTGCATTGGGTGTTTGGCAAAAGAGCTAACAATTCATTTATAGCGGGGCTTCAAACCTTCCCCGATGCTACTTTATTTCTGAATGCACACAGGCTGTAAAGAAGACGCACCCAGAAATCAGCAATGCTGATCATTGCGGCGGTTGAATCTGGAGCTCTCAGAATCCTACACTTCGGTACAGACCCTTCTACAGCTCAAATAAAGGCAACTTGTCACTAGGTATCCCAGTGAGATCATTGGCCGAATGTGATGATCTCTATATGTGATCAATGACATCATCCAGGAGGCCCTGCCCCTTTGTTTATATCAGTTGTTATCCGCCAAACCTTGGCTTTTTTTTCTTTCGGTGGCTCAACTTTGTGAATG
>CM053037.1:177935240-177957740 GCA_028564925.1 Lithobates sylvaticus
GACGCCAGACCAACGCTTTTTTATTTTAGTTTTAAACTGTTCCTTCCATTTTTTTTCTTAGTTATCATTTTTATTGTTATCGCAGGGAATGTAAATATCCCCTATGATAGCAATAGGCAGTGACAGGTACTCTTTTTTTGAAAAAATATATTAGACCCTAGATCTTTCCTCTGCCCTCAATGCATCTGACCACACCAAGATCGGTGTGATAAAACGCTTTCTCAATTTCCCAATGGCGCGGTTTATATCTGGGAGGGGGGTCATTCCCTCCCACTGCTTGTAAAAGCAGTCTAGAGGCTAATTACCCACTAGAATTGCTTTTACATGAAAGCCGATCACTGGCTGAAAAGAATGATACCAAGATGATACCTAAACCTGCAGGCATCATTCTGGTATAACCATTCAAAGTCCAGCAACATACTGGACATATATTGTAATCTTTTTTTTTCATGCAGCCTCTTGGCTGAACGAAAAAAAAAGAGATTGATTGGTGGGTATGCCACCATTAGAATACCTCCCTTCATCCACCCACTTCTAATGGTGGGCATACATGCACCATTTATATATGCCGAAGCAGGGGGCATCCTCCCGCAAAAAAGTTATGCCACGTACACATGGTCAGACTTTTCCACGGGCAAGCCTCCGTTGGAATTTCGACCGTATGTACGTGGCATTAGGAGCAAAACCGCTCCTCCGCCCATGCTGCCCCCCATGCTTCGGCATATATGCTCATTTTTTTTAACTGTGGTGGTGAAATCACCTCCTACAGCGTTGGAGTCGCGGCTTTATGTATCGTGGGAGCAAACGCTGTTGCTGTCAAGATAAATAAATCCGCGCTGCAACTGAATGGCGCACCTGAAAACAAAAAAATGGCTAACAATAAAACACAGTAAACAAAATTACATACCTGAAAAGCAAGCATGATAAAACATAATAAAACATTGCAGAATAGAATAGAGTAAAAAAGAGCAACAATAGAGAGAATAGAGAGAGAGAGAGAGAACAATAAAACGACAACTATTTTTGTTTTTTTTTATTTTATATTTTTTTGGTTTTTTTTTTTTTTTTCGTACTTTTTTTTATTTTTATTTTTGACACTTTTTTTTTTTAAACTTTTAAACTTTTTTTTTAAACTATAACTGTAACGGTCGGGTCTCAAAATGCGATGGCATTCTTGAGACCCTGTAACTATAATTTTAACTGTCTGGTCTCAAAATGCAATGGTATTCTTGAGACCCTGTGAAAGTGTATCCTAACAACAAAGCCTGGGGAATGCCCAGGAAAAAACCCAAGCCTACTTACCACCAGCTCGCAGAAAACCAAATTAGCCTGTCTAACAGTGCGTTAAAAACAGGGGGTTTAGTCCGCACGCATTTGCAAACGCATGCGTAAGCCACAGAGCCACGTCACGGCACCCTGATATCTGTGGTCCTAACACTAAACTATGAGTGTCCCCACAGTGGAGGCACATGCATTCTAATGGATAGATGAGGGCAGGTGGACTGAAGGGGAGCCCACTCCTTCTTAAAGGTACAGGAGCACACCAAGCACCCAGCAGATTGCACAATGGCTGCAAAGGTGTTGGTGCGTTGCTGGACCAATACAAACACCAACGTGATAATGATACAAAAAACTTGCCACCACCCTCATCTATAGCCAGCTCGTGCGGACTAAACCCCTGTTTTTAACGCACTGTTAGACAGGCTAATTTGGTTTTCTGCGAGCTGGTTGTAAGTAGGCTTGGGTTTTTTCCTGGGCATTCCCCAGGCTTTGTTGAAAGTGTATCCTAGCCTGTGAAATGCTGTACCCTACGCTAATACCTTACTAGTGAGTGGTAGCGTTCAAAACATTCACCAATGCAGAGACCAGGATTGTCAGGACAGCGTGGACAATAATAACGGGTGTCACGCCTACATCCGCACTTGGTACAGACACGACATCTTCTTTGGGGGGCTCGTTGGGTAGGGGTACTCTGGCGGGCATAAGAAAAATGCCTCTCATGCAGCCGGCTTACTGCATTTGGCAGGGGATGTTGAGGTGCAGAACCGCCTGGATACAGGAGTTCTGTGACAACCTCTTCCTGGAATTCAAGGAAGGGTAAAGTCCCGCCTGAAGCTCCGTATAGCACATGAGCGTTCAGCAAAGCCAATTGGAACAAATAAATAGACACTTTTTTGTACCAGCGTCTAGCCTTATGGGCAACTAGGTACGGCGCCAACAACTGGTCGTTGAGGTCCACCCCTCCCATATTAAGGTTATACTCGTGGACACAGAGGGGTTTCGTCACAACACCAGCCGCCGTACGAATTTGGACTGTCGTGTCTGCATGAAGGGAGGTAAGAACGAAAACATTCCTATTATCCCTCCACTTCACAGCGAGCAAATTATTACACTTGAAGCAGGCTCTCTCCCCCAGCCTAAGAGGGGAATCTACAAGCCGCTGGGGAAAGCCCCGGCGATTAGGTCGCACAGTGCCACATGCTCCAATTTGCTGATCAAACAAATGACTAAACAGTGGCACGCTCGTGTAATAATTGTCCACGTACAAGTGGTACCCCTTTCCGAAAAAGGGTGACACCAAGTTCCACACTATCTTGCCAGCGCTCCCTATGTAATCTGGACAGTTCTCCGGCTCTACGTAACTATCTTTTCCCTCATAAACCGAAAAGCTCCACGTATAGCCTGTTGCCCTGTCACAGAGCTTGTAGAGCTTGACCCCGTATCTGGCACGCTTGCTGGGAAGGTACTGTCTGAAAGACAAGCGGCCAGAAAACTTAATCAAGGACTCGTCAATGCAGACAACTTGATTGGGCGTAAACAAGGCTGCAAAACGTTGGTTGAAGTGGTTTATGAGGGGCCGAATTTTGTAGAGCCGATCAAATTCAGGGTCTCCACGAGGACGACAAAGTTCATTGTCACTGAAGTGCATGAACCGCAAGATCTGTTCGTATCGTGCCCTGGACATGGAGGCAGTGAACACGGGCATTTGGTGGACTGGTGAGGTGGACCAATAAGTCCTCAGAGTCGGGAATTTATGTATGCCCATGTTGAGGGAAAGGCCCAGAAAGGACTTAAATTCGGAAACCGTAATTGGTTTCCAATCTCTGGCAAGGGAAGGCAACTGGGGATTAGCGGCGATGTATTGACCAGCTTATATATTACTTTGGTCCACAATAGATCTATAGAGATCTTCCGTGAAAAACAGCGAATAAAAATCGGATGGCTTAAAATCAGCGGTTTCCACCTGAATACCGGGTTGGCCAGTGAATGGGGGAAGTACGGGTTCTGCAGAAGTGGTGGGCACCCAATCAGGATTGGCGAATTCTGCAGGAAGGGCACTATGTGATCGACGGGCCTGCCTTTGTCTTCTTCTTGGTGGCAGCGGGACACTACTTGTGCTTGCCACCTCGCCAGCTTGAACTGCACTTATGGGACTCGCCACGTCATCACGTGTTACTGCAGTGCTGGATGTCCAGGGTGTACTAGGCCGCTGGTGCTTGCCAGTTCACCAGAAGGAATAGCGGCGCTAGTACTTCTCTGCTCCATACGAGAGACCTGCGGTTCCTGCACCTCAACAACAGCAGAAGATCGGGATCGGGTACGCCTGACCTTAGCAGGGACCTCACCTCTGTCGCCAGAGCTATCTGTCATGGAGCCGCTATCGTCTACTGGATCGTATTCTGAGCCTGATTCTGACAGATGAGTGACCTCCTCTTCACTATCTGACATACTCAGAAACAAGTAGGCCTGTTCACTAGTGTACTTGCGATTTGCCATTTTGGGCTCTAAATTTAGTAGTACACTAGTGAGATTCACGGGTAAAAAAGCTCCTAGGCTGCTGGCGACTGAATCAAAACGCTACCAAAAAAACTGTTAGCGATCACAGGGATCAGGCCTGACTCTGCGAACGCTGCAGTTATGTGTGCTTAGTGTTTTGTAAGTGACAGTGATCGATCGATACTGCACTTGGGTGGGCTGGGCGGAGGGGGGAAAACGCAGGTGCTAGCAGGTATCTGGGCTGATCCCGCTAACAATGCGTTTTTTGGAACCCTAAACTGCTGGGACGCTAGTATAGATCTGATCAGATCAGATATTGATCTGTTCAGATACTGTACCACTAAGGGAGGTGTATGCTTTGCGCGTGGGTGTTTGTGGTACTGACACTAACCTGGGGCGACGCAGACCTTATTGATATCACCCGCCGGGCGATCAGGGGGTTAAACTGTTATTGGGTAATAAATGGCGGGTGCCCTGACACTATAAAAAACAAACTAACTAACCAGCGTCACCCGTAACAGTTATACGGTGATCACTGGTGAAAGGGTTAACTAGGGGCAATCAGGGGGTTAAAACCTTTATTGGGTAATATATGGGGGTACCTGACGCTATATAAAAACCTGACGGGGAACCTAAATAACTAACTGGCTAACCAGCGTCACCAGTGACACTTATACGGTGATCACTGGTGAAAGGGTTAACTCTAGGGGAAATCAAGGGTTTAAAACCTTTATTTAGGTTGTAATATGGGGGTACCTGACCTATAAACCTATTTATGAACCTATATAAACCTGGCGGTTAACCTAGAAAAAAACTGGCTACCTAGCGGCACCAGTGACACTAATGCAGCGATCAGAAAAACGATCGCTTAGTGACACTGGCAAAAGGGGGTGAAAGGGTTACCTAGGGGGCAATCAAGGGGTTAAACCTTTATTAAGGGGGGGGGGGGGCGGGGGGGGGGGGGGGGTAGGGGGCTACCTTAGACCTAAAGGGGCCTAAAACTAACTGCCCTGACAGTTATTGCAGTCACAACCAGTGTTGGTCATCTTACTTTAAAAAAGTAATTAGTTACATTACAAATTATTTCTCCCAAAAAAGTAATTGAGTTAGTAACTCAGTTACTACATTGGAAAAGTAATTAGTTACTCAGCAAAGTAACTGACTTTTTTTTTTTTTTAATATTCTTAGGGGCGGGTCTAGTATTACTGTAAGCAAGGGGCGCGTTCCCCCCTGCACGTCTATTTCCCCCCCAACACATATATCTGTTCCCCCTCTGTACCCCACTACACGTCTGCCCCCCCCACACACATATATCTGTTCCCCCTCTGTACCCCACTACACGTCTGTCCCCCCCCCCCCCCCCACACATATATCTGTTCCCCCCCTGTACATCTGTCCCCCCCCAAACTCACGGATCGGATCGTTGCAGAGTCACGGATCGGATCATTTTTCGGATCAGCAAATAATAATTGAATTTGCAAAAACCTTTGAAAATTCCACCACCATAAAGCCCCCACTGTAATATCCACGTCATCTCCCCAACTGTAATATTGTCTGGGTATAGCCGGGTATGGCTGGGTATCGCCGAGTATGGCTGGGTATCGCCGAGTATGGCTGGGTATTACCGCGTATTGCAGAGTGTGGGGGGGTATGGCGGGGTGTTTCAGGGTATGGCAGGGTGTTGCAGAGTATTGCGCAGTATTGGCAGGGTGTTGCAGAGTATTGCGCAGTATTGGCACTGGCAGGGTGTTGCAGAGTATTGCGCAGTATTGGCAGGGTGTTGCAGAGTATATTGCGCAGTATTGGCAGGGTGTTGCAGAGTATTGCGCAGTATTGGCAGGGTGTTGCAGAGTATTGCGCAGTATTGGCAGGGTGTTGCAGAGTATTGCGCAGTATTGGCAGGGTGTTGCAGAGTATTGCGCAGTATTGGCAGGGTGTTGCAGAGTATTGCGCAGTATTGGCAGGGTGTTGCAGAGTATTGCGCAGTATTGGCAGGGTGTTGCAGAGTATTGCGCAGTATTGGCAGGGTGTTGCAGAGTATTGCGCAGTATTGGCAGGGTGTTGCAGAGTATTGCGCAGTATTGGCAGGGTGTTGCAGAGTATTGCGCAGTATTGGCAGGGTGTTGCAGAGTATTGCGCAGTATTGGCAGGGTGTTGCAGAGTATTGCGCAGTATTGGCAGGGTGTTGCAGAGTATTGCGCAGGGTGTTGCAGAGTATTGCGCAGTATTAGCAGGGTGTTGCAGAGTTATGCGCAGTATTAGCAGGGTGTTGCAGAGTATGGAGGGATGGCTGCTGCCATCCGATCTCTCCCCTCCACTGTACAGATCTGTACACAGAGGGGAGACCAGCGTCATCTTGACGCCGGTTTGTTTACAAAGTGATCGCTCCGTCATTTGATGGAGCAATCACATTGTAAACGGCCGACGGGTGCACCAAGATGGCCGCCGCTCCGCAGCTAGGCCGGAGCGGCGGCCATCTTGGTGCACCCGTCGGCCGCCGCTCCGGAGCTAGGCCGAAGCCGCGGCCTTTCCTGAGGCCGCGGATGGCTCCGCGATCGCGGCGGGTAATTGCGGTAACGCCGCCCCAGTAATGGGAACGGCGTTACCGCGAGGGGAAGAGTAATCAGTTGGATTACTCGTTACCCTCTAAAGTAACGCAGTTTACTTTAACGTCGTTAGTGCCATCACTGGTCACAACTGACACTAAATGCAGTGATCAGTAAATAAATAATCCCTGCAATCAGTGACACTGTGACTGGGGGGGCAGGGGGTGATCTGGGGGGTGATCTGGGGGTGGAATGTGTGCCTATGTGTGACTGGTGTCAGTGTAGTGTTGGTGCACTAACCTGATGTCTTCTCCGCTCGGCGTCCCGGTCAGAAAGACCGGCACGAGGAGCGTGACATCACTTCCTCTTGCCTGTGTTTACAATACGCAGGCAAGAGGAAGCATCTGATTCGCCAGGAGCGATCGCAAGGGGGTGGCCAGAAACCACTGGCCGGCCCCTCGTCTATGATCGCTCCTGAAGCGATGCCGACCGTCCCCGCCGGACGAATGGCACGTACAGGTACGTGGTTTTGCCTGTACGTGCCATTCTGCCGACGTATATGTACATGGGGCGGTCGGCAAGTGGTTAAATTGACAAAAATAAGATGGATAGATTAACTAGGAAAGCTACAATTTCTGGGGAAATTGTGTGAAGTGTTCTTGCCTCCACCTACTGGAGTGGCTGGAGTAACTGTGAAAAGTGTTAAAAAGTATATTTTAAAAAGTATAAATAGTAGTAAAAAAGTTGAAGTTCCATCATTAGCTAAAAGAGCTGAACATATTTTTCCCCAAAAATTTTTTTTTCAAACAAACATTTTTTTTTCAAATAAAAATTTTTTTTTTCAAATAAAAATTTAGTTTTTTTCAAACAAAAATTTATTGGCTGATCATGGGGTGGTCATAATATTTTGTCTGATCATGAGGTGGTGATAATGTTTTGGCTGATCATGATTTTTAAAATATTTATTTTTTATTATTATTTTTTTTTCATGGGGTGGTCATAATATTTTGGCTGATTTTTCTTTTTCAAAATTGTTTTTATTATTTTTTTTTTTTTTTTTTCATGAGGTGGTCATAATGTTTTGGCTGATCATCGGCTACAGGAAATAGGTATATTTTTAAAGACATGTTGTATATTGCTAAATCCTTTTAATAATCCTTTTAATAATCTATTGTCATAGGGGTATTTACATTTTTATATGTTTTTCTATTTGGCTTTTGTCTTCTGTCCTCTTCTGTCTTCTGTCTTCTGTCCTCTTCTGTCTTCTGTCCTCTTCTATCCTCTTCTGTCCTTTTCTATCCTCTTCTGTCCTCTTCTCTCTCGTCTGTCCTTCTGTCCTCTTCTTCTCTCTCTTCTGTCCTCGTCTCTCGTCGTCTGTCCTCTTCTGTCCTCTTCTCTGTCCTCTTCTGTCCTCTTCTCTGTCCTCTTCTGTCCTCTTCTCTGTCCTCTCTCTCTCTCTTCTGTCCTCGTCTCTCTCGTCTGTCCTCTTCTGTCCTCGTCTCTCTCGTCTGTCCTCTTCTGTCCTCTTCTGTCCTCTTCTCTGTCCTCTTCTCTCTCTTCTGTCCTCGTCTCTCTCGTCTGTCTTCTTCTGTCCTCTTCTCTCTCGTCTGTCCTCTTCTCTCTCGTCTGTCCTCGTCTGTCCTCGTCTGTCCTCGTCTGTCCTCTTCTCTCGTCTGTCCTCTTCTCTCTCGTCTGTCCTCTTCTCTCTCGTCTGTCTCTCTCTCTCTCTCTGTCTCGTCTCTCTTCTCTCTCGTCTGTCCTCGTCTGTCCTCGTCTGTCCTCGTCTGTCCTCGTCTCTCTCTCTTCTCTCCTCGTCTGTCCTCTTCTCTCTCGTCTGTCCTCGTCTGTCCTCGTCTGTCCTCGTCTGTCTTCTTCTGTCCTCGTCTGTCCTCTTCTGTCTTCTTCTGTCCTCTTCTCTCTCTTCTGTCCTCTTCTCTCTCTTCTGTTCTCTTCTGTCCTCTTCTGTGAGGAATGGTGCCTTATATCAGTTGAAGGAATAGCCCTCCAAGTTCCAGATATAAGACAAGCAAAGGTTTGCCTCTGGCCTGCAGGACACAGTTTGGAGACCAATGAGGTAGAACAATAAAATATGATGGCTGGATTACTTACCAATGTGTGATGCGCTTGCTATGAAGACATTGTATGGCACACAGCACCTCCGCAGCAATATATCTGATAGAAAAAGAAGAAAAGTTTTATTAGTGATAAACATGCCCTATAGTAACCTAGGTCCCCGATTAATATTTTCTGATCCTAATGCTACAGGAAATGGGTATATTTTTAAAGACATGTTGTATATTGCTAAATCATTTTAATAATCTATTGTAATAGGGGTATTTACATTTTTATATGTATTTCTATTTGGCTTCTGTCTTCTGTCCTCTTCTGTCCTCTTCTGTCTTCGGTCCTCTTCTGTCTTCGGTCCTCTTCTGTCTTCTGTCCTCTTCTGTCTTCGGTCCTCTTCTGTCTTCGGTCCTCTTCTGTCTTCGGTCCTCTTCTGTCTTCTGTCCTCTTCTGTCTTCGGTCCTCTTCTGTCTTCGGTCCTCTTCTGTCTTCGGTCCTCTTCTGTCTTCGGTCCTCTTCTGTCTTCGGTCCTCTTCTGTCTTCTTTGGTCCTCTTCTGTCTTCTTTGGTCCTCTTCTGTCTTCTTTGGTCCTCTTCTGTCCTCTTCTGTCTTGGTCCTCTTGTGTCCTCTTGAGTCCTCTTCGGTCCTCTTCTGTGTCCTCTTCTGTCTTCTTCGGTCCTCTGTCTTTTCTGTCTTCTTCGGTCCTCTTGTGTCTTCTTCTGTCTTCTTGTCGTCTCTCTTCGGTCCTCTTGTGTCTTCGGTCCTCTTGTGTCTTCTTCGGTCCTCTTGTGTCTTCTTCTGTCCTCTTCGCTCTTCTGTCTTCGGTCCTCTTGTGTTCGGTCCTCTTGTGTCCTCTTCGGTCCTCTTCTGTCTGTCCTCTTCGGTCCTATTCTGTCTTCGGTCCTCTTCGGTCCTTCTTCTTCGTGTCCTCCTCTTCGGTCCTCTGTCCTCTTCTGTCCTCTTCGGTCCTCTTCTGTCTTCGGTCCTCTTCTGTCTTCGGTCCTCTTCTGTCTTCGGTCCTCTTCTGCTGTCTGTCCTCGTCGGTCCTCTTCTGCTGTCGGTCCTCGTCGGTCCTCTTCTGCTGTCGGTCCTCGTCGGTCCTCTTCTGCTGTCGGTCCTCGTCGGTCCTCTTCTGCTGTCGGTCCTCGTCGGTCCTCTTCTGCTGTCGGTCCTCGTCGGTCCTCTTCTGCTGTCGGTCCTCGTCGGTCCTCTTCTGCTGTCGGTCCTCTTCGGCTGTCGGTCCTCTTCGGTCCTCTTCTGCTGTCGGTCCTCTTCGGTCCTCCTCTTCTGCTGTCGGTCCTCTTCTGCTGTCGGTCCTCTTCTGCTGTCGGTCCTCTTCTGCTGTCGGTCCTCTTCTGCTGACGGTCCTCTTCTGCTGTCGGTCCTCTTCGGTCCTCTTCTGCTGTCGGTCCTCGTCGGTCCTCTTCTGCTGTCGGTCCTCTTCTGCTGTCGGTCCTCTTCTGCTGTCGGTCCTCGTCGGTCCTCTTCTGCTGTCGGTCCTCTTCTGCTGTCGGTCCTCGTCGGTCCTCTTCTGCTGTCGGTCCTCGTCGGTCCTCTTCTGTCCTGTCGGTCCTCTTCTGCTGACGGTCCTCTGCTGTCGGTCCTCTTCTGCTGACGGTCCTCTTCTGCTGTCGGTCCTCTTCTGCTTCGGTCCTCTTCGGTCCTCTTCTGCTGTCGGTCCTCTTCTGCTGTCGGTCCTCTTCTGCTGTCGGTCCTCTTCTGCTGTCGGTCTCTCTCGGTCCTCTTCTGCTGTCGGTCCTCTTCGGTCCTCTTCTGCTGTCGGTCCTCTTCTGCTGTCGGTCCTCTTCTGACTGTCGGTCTCTCTCGGTCCTCTTCTGCTGTCGGTCCTTCTGCTCGGTCCTCTTCTGCTGTCGGTCCTCTTCTTCTGACGGTCGGTCTCTCTGCTGCTGTCCGGTCTGTCCTCTTCTGCTGTCGGTCCTCTCTTCTGACGGTCCTCTTCTGCTGTCGGTCCTCTTCTGCTGTCGGTCGTCCTCTTCTGCTGTCGGTCCTCTTCTGCTGTCGTCCTCTTCTGCTGACGGTCGGTCCTCTTCTGCTGACGGTCTCTTCTGCTGACGGTCGTCCTCTTCTGCTGTCGGTCCTCTTCTGCTGACGTCCGTCCTCTTCTGCTGTCGGTCCTCTTCTGCGGTCCTCTTCTGTCCTCTTCTGCTGTCGGTCGTCCTCTTCTGCTGACGGTCGTCCTCTTCTGCTGACGGTCGTCCTCTTCTGCTGACGGTCGTCCTCTTCTGCTGACGGTCCTCTTCTGCTGACGGTCCTCTTCGGTCCTCCTCTTCTGCTGTCGGTCGTCCTCTTCTGCTGACGGTCCTCTTCTGCTGTCGGTCGTCCTCTTCTGCTGACGGTCGTCCTCTTCTGCTGACGGTCGTCCTCTTCTGCTGACGGTCCTCCTCTTCTGCTGACGGTCGTCCTCTTCTGCTGACGGTCGTCCTCTTCTGCTGACGGTCCTCCTCTTCTGCTGACGGTCGTCCTCTTCTGCTGACGGTCGTCCTCTTCTGCTGACGGTCGTCCTCTTCTGCTGACGGTCGTCCTCTTCTGCTGTCCTCTTCGGTCGTCCTCTTCTGCTGACGGTCGTCCTCTTCTGCTGACGGTCGTCCTCTTCTGCTGTCGGTCCTCTTCTGCTGACGGTCGTCCTCTTCTGCTGACGGTCGTCCTCTTCTGCTGACGGTCCTCCTCTTCTGCTGACGGTCCTCTTCTGCTGACGGTCCTCTTCTGCTGACGGTCTCCTCTCTTCTGCTGACGGTCCTCCTCTTCTGCTGACGGTCCTCTTCTCTTCTGCTGACGGTCGTCCTCTTCTGCTGACGGTCCTCCTCTCTCTGCTGACGGTCCTCCTCTTCTGCTGACGGTCCTCCTCTTCTGCTGACGGTCGTCCTCTTCTGCTGACGGTCGTCTCTTCTCCTCTTCTGCTGACGGTCGTCCCTCTTCTGCTGACGGTCTCCTCTTCTGCTGACGGTCGTCCTCTTCTGCTGACGGTCCTCCTCTTCTGCTGACGGTCCTCTTCTGCTGACGGTCCTTCTGCTGACGGTCCTCTTCTGCTCTCTTCGGTCGGTCCTCTTCTGCTGACGGTCGTCCTCTTCTGCTGACGGTCGTCCTCTTCTGCTGACGGTCCTCTTCTGCTGACTCCTCCTCTTCTGCTGACGGTCGGTCCTCTTCTGCTGACGGTCCTCTTTCTGACGGTCCCCTCTTCTGCTGTCGGTCCTCTTCGGTCGTCCTCTTCTGCTGACGGTCGTCCTCTTCTGCTGACGGTCGTCCTCTTCTGCTGACGGTCGGTCCTCTTCTGCTGACGGTCGTCCTCTTCTGCTGACGGTCGTCCTCTTCTGCTGACGGTCCTCCTCTTCTGCTGACGGTCGTCCTCTTCTGCTGACGGTCCTCCTCTTCTGCTGACGGTCTCCTCTTCTGCTGACGGTCCTCCTCTTCTGCTGACGGTCGTCCTCCTCTTCTGCTGACGGTCGTCCTCTTCTGCTGACGGTCCTCCTCTTCTGCTGACGGTCGTCCTCTTCTGCTGACGGTCGTCCTCTTCTGCTGACGGTCCCTGTCGTCCTCTTCTGCTGACGGTCGTCCTCTTCTGCTGACGTCCTCCTCTTCTGCTGACGGTCCTCCTCTTCTGCTGACGGTCGTCCTCTTCTGCTGACGGTCCTCTTCGGTCGTCCTCTTCTGCTGACGGTCGTCCTCTTCTGCTGACGGTCCTCCTCTTCTGCTGACGGTCGTCCTCTTCTGCTGACGGTCCTCCTCTTCTGCTGACGGTCCTCTTCTGCTGATGGTCCTCTTCTGCTGACGGTCGTCCTCTTCTGCTGACGGTCCTCTTCGGTCGTCCTCTTCTGCTGACGGTCCTCCTCTTCTGCTGACGGTCCTCCTCTTCGTCCTCTTCTGCTGACGGTCCTCCTCTTCTGCTGACGGTCCTCTTCGGTCGTCCTCTTCTGCTGACGGTCCTCGGTCCTCTTCTGCTGACGGTCCTCCTCTTCTGCTGACGGTCGTCCTCTTCTGCTGACGGTCCTCTTCTGCTGACGGTCCTCTTCTGCTGACGGTCCTCTTCTGCTGACGGTCGTCCTCTTCTGCTGACGGTCGTCCTCTTCTGCTGACGGTCGTCCTCTTCTGCTGACGGTCCTCCTCTTCTGCTGACGGTCCTCCTCTTCTGCTGACGGTCCTCCTCTTCTGCTGACGGTCTCCTCTTCTGCTGACGGTCTCCTCTTCTGCTGACGGTCGTCCTCTTCTGCTGACGGTCGTCCTCTTCTGCTGACGGTCGTCCTCTTCTGCTGACGGTCGTCCTCTTCTGCTGACGGTCTCCTCTTCTGCTGACGGTCCTCTTCTGCTGACGTCCTCCTCTTCTGCTGACGGTCCGTCCTCTTCTGCTGACGGTCCTCCTCTTCTGCTGACGGTCGTCCTCTTCTGCTGACGGTCGTCCTCTTCTGCTGACGGTCCTCCTCTTCTGCTGACGGTCGTCCTCTTCTGCTGACGGTCGTCCTCTTCTGCTGTCGGTCGTCCTCTTCTGCTGACGGTCTCCTCTTCTGCTGACGGTCCTCCTCTTCTCCTCTTCTGCTGACGGTCCTCCTCTTCTGCTGACGGTCCTCCTCTTCTGCTGACGGTCCTCTCTTCTGCTGACGGTCCTCCTCTTCTGCTGACGGTCCTCCTCTTCTGCTGACGGTCCTCCTCTTCTGCTGACGGTCGTCCTCCTCCTCCTCTTCTGCTGACGGTCGTCCTCTTCTGCTGACGGTCCTCCTCCTCTTCTGCTGACGGTCCTCCTCTCTGCTGACGGTCCTCTTCGGTCGTCCTCTTCTGCTGACGGTCCTCCTCTTCTGCTGACGGTCCTCTCTTCTGCTGACGGTCGTCCTCTTCTGCTGACGGTCGTCCTCTTCTGCTGACGGTCCTCCTCTTCTGCTGACGGTCGTCCTCTTCTGCTGACGGTCCTCCTCTTCTGCTGACGGTCCTCCTCTTCTGCTGACGGTCCTCCTCTTCTGCTGACGGTCCTCCTCTTCTGCTGACGGTCCTCCTCTTCTGCTGACGACGGTCCTCCTCTTCTGCTGACGGTCCTCCTCTTCTGCTGACGGTCCTCCTCTTCTGCTGACGGTCCTCCTCTTCTGCTGACGGTCCTCCTCTTCTGCTGACGGTCTCCTCTTCTGCTGACGGTCGTCCTCTTCTGCTGACGGTCCTCCTCTTCTGCTGACGGTCCTCTTCTGCTGACGGTCGTCCTCTTCTGCTGACGGTCGTGCTCCTCTTCTGCTGACGGTCGTCCTCTTCTGCTGACGGTCCTCTCTTCTGCTGACGGTCCTCTTCTGTCGGTCGTCCTCTTCTGCTGACGGTCCTCCTCTTCTGCTGACGGTCGTCCTCTTCTGCTGACGGTCCTGACGGTCGTCCTCTTCTGCTGACGGTCGTCCTCTTCTGCTGACGGTCTCTTCTGCTGACGGTCGTCCTCTTCTGCTGACGGTCGTCCTCTTCTGCTGACGGTCGTCCTCTTCTGCTGACGGTCCTCCTCTTCTGCTGACGGTCGTCCTCTTCTGCTGACGGTCGTCCTCTTCTGCTGACGGTCCTCCTCTGCTGACGGTCCTCCTCTTCTGCTGACGGTCGTCCTCCTCTCCTGCTGACGGTCCTCCTCTTCTGCTGACGGTCCTCCTCTTCTGGTGACGGTCCTCCTCTTCTGCTGACGGTCCTCCTCTTCTGCTGACGGTCCTCCTCTTCTGCTGACGGTCCTCTTCGGTCGTCCTCTTCTGCTGACGGTCCTCTTCTTCGGTCGTCCTCTTCTGCTGACGGTCGTCCTCTTCTGCTGACGGTCCTCCTCTTCTGCTGACGGTCCTCTTCGGTCGTCCTCTTCTGCTGACGGTCCTCCTCTTCTGCTGACGGTCCTCCTCTTCTGCTGACTGTCCTCCTCTGCTGACGGTCGTCCTCTTCTGCTGACGGTCGTCCTCTTCTGCTGACGGTCCTCCTCTTCTGCTGACGGTCCTCCTCTTCTGCTGACGGTCCTCCTCTTCTGCTGACGGTCCTCCTCTTCTGCTGACGGTCCTCCTCTTCTGCTGACGGTCTCCTCTTCTGCTGACGGTCCTCCTCTTCTGCTGACGGTCCTCCTCTTCTGCTGACGGTCCTCCTCTTCTGCTGACGGTCCTCCTCTTCTGCTGACGGTCCTCCTCTTCTGCTGACGGTCCTCCTCTTCTGCTGACGGTCCTCCTCTTCTGCTGACGGTCCTCTTCTGCTGACGGTCCTCCTCTTCTGCTGACGGTCTCCTCTTCTGCTGACGGTCCTCCTCTTCTGCTGACGGTCGTCCTCTTCTGCTGACGGTCGTCCTCTTCTGCTGACGGTCCTCCTCTTCTGCTGACGGTCGTCCTCTTCTGCTGACGGTCGTCCTCTTCTGCTGACGGTCCTCCTCTTCTGCTGTCGGTCGTCCTCTTCTGCTGACGGTCCTCCTCTTCTGCTGACGGTCCTCCTCTTCTGCTGACGGTCCTCCTCTTCTGCTGACGGTCTCCTCTTCTGCTGACGGTCGTCCTCTTCTGCTGACGGTCGTCCTCTTCTGCTGACGGTCGTCCTCTTCTGCTGACGGTCCTCTTCTGCTGACGGTCCTCCTCTTCTGCTGACGGTCTTCCTCCTCTTCTGCTGACGGTCCTCCGTCTTCTGCTGACGGTCGTCCTCTTCTGCTGACGGTCCTCCTCTTCTGCTGACGGTCCTCCTCTTCTGCTGACGGTCCTCCTCTTCTGCTGACGGTCGTCCTCTTCTGCTGACGGTCCTCCTCTTCTGCTGACGGTCCTCCTCTTCTGCTGACGGTCCTCCTCTTCTGCTGACGGTCCTCCTCTTCTGCTGACGGTCCTCCTCTTCTGCTGACGGTCCTCCTCTTCTGCTGACGGTCGTCCTCTTCTGCTGACGGTCCTCCTCTTCTGCTGACGGTCCTCCTCTTCTGCTGACGGTCCTCCTCTTCTGCTGACGGTCCTCCTCTTCTGCTGACGGTCCTCCTCTCTGCTGACGGTCCTCTTCTGTCGTCCTCTTCTGCTGACGGTCCTCCTCTTCTGCTGACGGTCCTCCTCTTCTGCTGACGGTCCTCCTCTTCTGCTGACGGTCGTCCTCTTCTGCTGACGGTCTCCTCTTCTGCTGACGGTCCTCCTCTTCTGCTGACGGTCGTCCTCTTCTGCTGACGGTCGTCCTCTTCTGCTGACGGTCCTCCTCTTCTGCTGACGGTCCTCTTCTGCTGACGGTCCTCCTCTTCTGCGGTCCTCTTCTGCTGACGGTCCTCCTCTTCTGCTGACGGTCCTCCTCTTCTGCTGACGGTCCTCCTCTTCTGCTGACGGTCGTCCTCTTCTGCTGACGGTCCTCCTCTTCTGCTGACGGTCCTCCTCTTCTGCTGACGGTCCTCCTCTTCTGCTGACGGTCCTCTTCTGCTGACGGTCCTCCTCTTCTGCTGACGTCCTCCTCTTCTGCTGACGGTCCTCCTCTTCTGCTGACGGTCCTCCTCTTCTGCTGACGGTCCTCTTCTGCTGACGGTCCTCCTCTTCTGCTGACGGTCCTCCTCTTCTGCTGACGGTCCTCCTCTTCTGCTGACGGTCCTCCTCTTCTGCTGACCCTCCTCTTCTGCTGACGGTCCTCCTCTTCTGCTGACGGTCGTCCTCTTCTGCTGACGGTCCTCCTCTTCTGCTGACGGTCGGTCCTCTTCTGCTGACGGTCCTCTTCTGCTGACGGTCCTCCTCTTCTGCTGACGGTCCTCCTCTTCTGCTGACGGTCCTCCTCTTCTGCTGACGGTCCTCCTCTTCTGCTGACGGTCCTCTTCGGTCGTCCTCTTCTGCTGACGGTCGTCCTCTTCTGCTGACGGTCGTCCTCTTCTGCTGACGGTCGTCCTCTTCTGCTGACGGTCCTCTTCTGCTGACGGTCGTCCTCTTCTGCTGACGGTCTCCTCTTCTGCTGACGGTCTCCTCTTCTGCTGACGGTCCTCCTCTTCTTCTGCTGACGGTCCTCCTCTTCTGCTGACGGTCGTCCTCTTCTGCTGACGGTCGTCCTCTTCTGCTGACGGTCCTCCTCTTCTGCTGACGGTCCTCCTCTTCTGCTGACGGTCCTCCTCTTCTGCTGACGGTCCTCCTCTTCTGCTGACGGTCGTCCTCTTCTGCTGACGGTCCTCCTCTTCTGCTGACGGTCCTCCTCTTCTGCTGACGGTCCTCCTCTTCTGCTGTCGGTCCTCCTCTTCTGCTGACGGTCGTCCTCTTCTGCTGACGGTCCTCCTCTTCTGCTGACGGTCGTCCTCTTCTGCTGACGGTCGTCCTCTTCTGCTGACGGTCTCCTCTTCTGCTGACGGTCCTCCTCTTCTGCTGACGGTCCTCCTCTTTGCTGACGGTCCTCCTCTTCTGCTGACGGTCGTCCTCTTCTGCTGACGGTCGTCCTCTTCTGCTGACGGTCGTCCTCTTCTGCTGACGGTCCTCCTCTTCTGCTGACGGTCGTCCTCTTCTGCTGACGGTCCTCCTCTTCTGCTGACGGTCCTCCTCTTCTGCTGACGGTCCTCCTCTTCTGCTGACGGTCCTCCTCTTCTGCTGACGGTCGTCCTCTTCTGCTGACGGTCGTCCTCTTCTGCTGACGGTCCTCCTCTTCTGCTGACGGTCCTCCTCTTCTGCTGACGGTCCTCCTCTTCTGCTGACGGTCCTCCTCTTCTGCTGACGGTCCTCTTCGGTCGTCCTCTTCTGCTGACGGTCCTCCTCTTCTGCTGACGGTCCTCTTCTGCTGACGGTCCTCCTCTTCTGCTGACGGTCGTCCTCTTCTGCTGACGGTCGTCCTCTTCTGCTGACGGTCGTCCTCTTCTGCTGACGGTCTTCTGCTGACGGTCCTCCTCTTCTGCTGACGGTCCTCCTCTTCTGCTGACGGTCCTCCTCTTCTGCTGACGGTCCTCCTCTTCTGCTGACGGTCCTCCTCTTCTGCTGACGGTCCTCCTCTTCTGCTGACGGTCCTCCTCTTCTGCTGACGGTCCTCCTCTTCTGCTGACGGTCCTCCTCTTCTGCTGACGGTCCTCTTCGGTCGTCCTCTTCTGCTGACGGTCCTCCTCTTCTGCTGACGGTCCTCCTCTTCTGCTGACGGTCCTCTTCGGTCGTCCTCTTCTGCTGACGGTCCTCCTCTTCTGCTGACGGTCTCCTCTTCTGCTGACGGTCCTCCTCTTCTGCTGACGGTCCTCCTCTTCTGCTGACGGTCCTCCTCTTCTGCTGACGGTCCTCCTCTTCTGCTGACGGTCCTCCTCTTCTGCTGACGGTCCTCCTCTTCTGCTGACGGTCCTCCTCTTCTGCTGACGGTCGTCCTCTTCTGCTGACGGTCCTCTTCTTCTGCTGACGGTCCTCCTCTTCTGCTGACGGTCTCCTCTTCTGCTGACGGTCCTCCTCTTCTGCTGACGGTCCTCTTCTTCTGTCGGTCCTCCTCTTCTGCTGACGGTCGTCCTCCTCGTCTGCTGACGGTCCTCTTCGGTCCTCCTCTTCTGCTGACGGTCTCCTCTTCTGCTGACGGTCCTCCTCTTCTGCTGACGGTCCTCCTCTTCTGCTGACGGTCCTCCTCTTCTGCTGACGGTCCTCCTCTTCTGCTGACGGTCCTCCCTCTTCTGCTGACGGTCCTCTTCGGTCGTCCTCTTCTGCTGACGGTCCTCCTCTTCTGCTGACGGTCCTCCTCTTCTGCTGTCGGTCCTCCTCTTCTGCTGACGGTCCTCCTCTTCTGCTGACGGTCCTCTTCGGTCGTCCTCTTCTGCTGACGGTCCTCCTCTTCTGCTGACGGTCGTCCTCTTCTGCTGACGGTCTCCTCTTCTGCTGACGGTCCTCCTCTTCTGCTGACGGTCTCCTCTTCTGCTGACGGTCGTCCTCTTCTGCGGACGGTCCTCTTCTGCTGACGGTCCTCCTCTTCTGCTGACGGTCCTCCTCTTCTGCTGTCGGTCCTCTTCTGTCGTCCTCTTCTGCTGACGGTCCTCCTCTTCTGCTGACGGTCCTCCTCTTCTGCTGACGGTCCTCCTCTTCTGCTGACGGTCCTCCTCTTCTGCTGACGGTCCTCCTCTTCTGCTGACGGTCCTCCTCTTCTGCTGACGGTCCGCCTCGTCTGCTGACGGTCCTCCTCTTCTGCTGACGGTCGTCCTCTTCTGCTGACGGTCCTCTTCTGCTGACGGTCGTCCTCTTCTGCTGACGGTCCTCTTCTGCTGACGGTCCTCCTCTTCTGCTGACGGTCCTCCTTCTGCTGACGGTCGTCCTCTTCTGCTGACGGTCCTCCTCTTCTGCTGACGGTCCTCCTCTTCTGCTGACGGTCCTCCTCCTCTTCTGCTGACGGTCGTCCTCTTCTGCTGACGGTCCTCCTCTTCTGCTGACGGTCCTCCTCTTCTGCTGACGGTCCTCCCTCTTCTGCTGACGGTCCTCTTCGGTCGTCCTCTTCTGCTGACGGTCCTCCTCTTCTGCTGACGGTCCTCCTCTTCTGCTGACGGTCCTCCTCTTCTGCTGACGGTCCTCCTCTTCTGCTGACGGTCCTCCTCTTCTGCTGACGGTCCTCCTCTTCTGCTGACGGTCCTCCTCTTCTGCTGACGGTCCTCCTCTTCTGCTGACGGTCCTCCTCTTCTGCTGACGGTCCTCCTCTTCTGCTGACGGTCGTCCTCTTCTGCTGACGGTCGTCCTCTTCTGTCGGTCCTCTTCTGCTGACGGTCCTCCTCTTCTGCTGACGGTCCTCCTCTTCTGCTGACGGTCCTCCTCTTCTGCTGACGGTCCTCCTCTTCTGCTGACGGTCCTCCTCTTCTGCTGACGGTCCTCCTCTTCTGCTGACGGTCCTCCTCTTCTGCTGACGGTCCTCTTCTGCTGACGGTCCTCTCTTCTGCTGACGGTCCTCCTCTTCTGCTGACGGTCCTCTTCTGTCCTCCTCTGCTGACGGTCCTCCTCTCTGCTGACGGTCCTCCTCTTCTGCTGACGGTCCTCTTCTGCTGACGGTCCTCCTCTTCTGCTGACGGTCCTCCTCTTCTGCTGACGTCCTCCTCTTCTGCTGACGGTCCTCCTCTTCTGCTGACGGTCCTCCTCTTCTGCTGACGGTCCTCCTCTTCTGCTGACGGTCCTCCTCTTCTGCTGACGGTCCTCCTCTTCTGCTGACGGTCCTCCTCTTCTGCTGACGGTCCTCCTCTTCTGCTGACGGTCCTCTTCTGCTGACGGTCCTCCTCTTCTGCTGACGGTCCTCCTCTTCTGCTGACGTCCTCCTCTTCTGCTGACGGTCCTCCTCTTCTGCTGACGGTCCTCCTCTTCTGCTGACGGTCCTCTTCTGCTGACGGTCCTCCTTCTGCTGACGGTCCTCCTCTTCTGCTCGGTCCTCCTCTTCTGCTGACGGTCCTCCTCTTCTGCTGACGGTCCTCCTCTTCTGCTGACGGTCCTCCTCTTCTGCTGACGGTCCTCCTCTTCTGCTGACGGTCCTCCTCTTCTGCTGACGGCGTCCTCTCTGCTGACGGTCCTCTTCTGCTGACGGTCCTCCTCTTCTGCTGACGTCCTCCTCTTCTGCTGACGGTCCTCCGGTCCTCTTCTGCTGACGGTCCTCCTCTTCTGCTGACGGTCCGTCCTCTTCTGCTGACGGTCCTCCTCTTCTGCTGACGGTCCTCCTCTTCTGCTGACGGTCGTCCTCTTCTGCTGACGGTCCTCCTCTTCTGCTGACGGTCGTCCTCTTCTGCTGACGGTCGTCCTCTTCTGCTGACTGTCCTCCTCTTCTGCTGACGGTCTCCTCTCGGTCGTCCTCTTCTGCTGACGGTCCTCCTCTTCTGCTGACGGTCCTCCTCTTCTGCTGACGGTCCTCCTCTTCTGCTGACGGTCTCCTCTTCTGCTGACGGTCCTCCTCTTCTGCTGACGGTCCTCCTCTTCTGCTGACGGTCTCGGTCCTCTCTGCTGACGGTCCTCCTCTTCTGCTGCGGTCCTCCTCTTCTGCTGACGGTCGTCCTCTTCTGCTGACGGTCCTCCTCTTCTGCTGACGGTCCTCTTCGGTCGTCCTCTTCTGCTGACGGTCCTCCTCTTCTGCTGACGGTCCTCCTCTTCTGCTGACGGTCCTCTCTTCTGCTGACGGTCCTCCTCTTCTGCTGACGGTTCTCCTCTTCTGCTGACGGTCCTCCTCTTCTGCTGACGGTCCTCCTCCTCTTCTGCTGACGTCCTCCTCTTCTGCTGACGGTCCTCCTCTTCTGCTGACGGTCCTCTTCTGCTGACGGTCTCCTCTTCTGCTGACGGTCCTCCTCTTCTGCTGACGGTCCTCTTCTGCTGACGGTCCTCCTCTTCTGCTGACGGTCCTCCTCTTCTGCTGACGGTCCTCCTCTGCTGACGGTTCTCCTCTTCTGCTGACGGTCGTCCTCTTCTGCTGACGGTCCTCCTCTTCTGCTGACGGTCGTCCTCTTCTGCTGACGGTCCTCCTCTTCTGCTGACGGTCCTCCTCTTCTGCTGACGGTCCTCCTCTTCTGCTGACGGTCCTCCTCTTCTGCTGACGGTCCTCCTCTTCTGCTGACGGTCCTCCTCTTCTGCTGACGGTCCTCCTCTTCTGCTGACGGTCCTCCTCTTCTGCTGACGGTCCTCCTCTTCTGCTGACGGTCGTCCTCTTCTGCTGACGGTCGTCCTCTTCTGCTGACGGTCGTCCTCTTCTGCTGACGGTCGTCCTCTTCTGCTGACGGTCCTCCTCTTCTGCTGACGGTCCTCCTCTTCTGCTGACGGTCCTCCTCTTCTGCTGACGGTCCTCCTCTTCTGCTGACGGTCCTCCTCTTCTGCTGACGGTCCTCTCTTCTGCTGACGGTCCTCCTCTTCTGCTGACGGTCCTCCTCTTCTGCTGACGGTCCTCCTCTTCTGCTGACGGTCGTCCTCTTCTGCTGACGGTCCTCCTCTTCTGCTGACGGTCCTCCTCTTCTGCTGACGGTCGTCCTCTTCTGCTGACGGTCGTCCTCTTCTGCTGACGGTCGTCCTCTTCTGCTGACGGTCGTCCTCGTCTGCTGACGGTCGTCCTCTTCTGCTGACGGTCGTCCTCTTCGGTCGTCCTCTTCTGCTGACGGTCGTCCTCTTCGGTCGTCCTCTTCTGCTGACGGTCGTCCTCTTCTGCTGACGGTCGTCCTCTTCTGCTGACGGTCGTCCTCTTCGGTCGTCCTCTTCTGCTGACGGTCGTCCTCTTCGGTCGTCCTCTTCTGCTGACGGTCGTCCTCTTCTGCTGCAAAATAAAAAAAGACATTTAGGTGTCCATTTATGAAACAGTGAAATCCTATTCACTGCTTCATTCTCCGGCATTCACAGAGGAGATTTTTCTCTTCTGTGTGCCAGTTTATGAAGCGGAGTAGATCTTGGAGGAGTGAAGAGATCTACAAATGCTTCTAACACTGGAGAACGGCCCCTGATACTGGAATCTCGTGAGACTTTACGAGATTACAGCACCAGAAATTCACAGAAACACAGAGATGTCAGTTTATTAAGCAGTGATAGATTATCACCGCTCAATACACGGACAGACGGTGTGATTTAATGTTAATAAAATAAAGAGTCCCCCTACATAATATATACATGTATACACACACACATTATATATACATGTGTGTATATATACACACACACATTATATATATATATATATATATATATATATATATATATATATATATATATATATATATATATACTCTAACTATATATATAAAATAGGGGGACATGGTTACAGTGTTGGGGGGGTCTGAACGAGGCACAAGGAAGTTAATTATCTTCCTCTTTCCTCCTCAGATCCCCCCACATTCCCTCTTCACTCCCCGATTCTCCACCTCTGAGCTGGTGAATCAGGGACTGTGAATTCTGACACAGATCGCCAGTGAAGCACTCAGATCGCAGCTTCATAAACTGGTCGTCACAGTGCACCTGTGTCTATAGATAAACTTTAACCAGTTGACTATGAGACGTAATCCCTATTCATTCCTATGTGTCAGTGCTGTGATAGTCTGATAACTACTCCATCATACAGCACTACACACAAATACATTTTATATCCTTTTTGGATACACAGTGATGGTGTGGAATATAAGCCACTGGTCACCAATAGGGGGGATATATAATCTATTGTTTACCAATAAGAAGATACAATGCAATTCTTCTAAATATAATGGATCATAAATGTACCTTTTGATGATTAATTGAGGAACAGATTACATTTT